>CM076980.1:10524397-10634397 GCA_039105355.1 Benthosema pterotum | reverse complement strand
ATGGGCGATGAAGCGGCACCCATACCATTTTCGGTTACAGGACTTTTATTAGGCAAGTATAAGCATCAATAATAACCTCAGTTGTTGAAGTTGCAACAGACACGCAGCATGCATAAAGCTAAAGGTCTGACTCAGAGAGTTTTCTGTTTTCAATGATGAAATGCTGTTGGTTTAATGGTGCCAAAATTGTAGTTAGTAGCAGTAGTAGTGTTTCAAATCATTTTAAATATGCCTGGCATTGTGTTTGGGGGGCAGACTGGGTATTTAGGGGGGCATTGCCTCCGCATGCCCATGCCTAGATCCGACCCGCCCCCTTGATCTTATTTTAGGATGATTGCGAGTCAACATGTTGAGGTGTGTTATCTCCGTCTTACTGTGCCTGGGTTTTTACACCAGGGGTTTTCAACAGGGACCACCAGTGGTCCTTGAGAAGGTTCCAGGTGGTCCCCAGGCTAAATGATGGAAAGTTGGTTAACCAGATGTAACTCTTGAGAATGTAAAAATGAAACCAAATGGACCCTTGCGGGTCCATTTGGTTTCATTCTCACACTCTCAAGAGTTAAGATATTCATCATCTGAATTGGCACCGCTTAATTAAGAAAACCAAAATAATTCTTTAATTTTAGGTCTTTGGTGTGAAAATGTAATCAAATGGTGGTCCATGGCTCAAATGCTGAATAAATGGTGTTCCTTGGAGTCAAAAAGGTTGAAACCCCCTGGTTTACACGCTCGCCTGTCTTTCCTTCTGGGAAGGATCGGGCAGGCGGGCGGGCGCCGTCGGAGCTCACAGAAGTCAAGGCAGATGGCAGTGTAGTTGAAGCACTGCACGACGGACGTGAAACAAACAAAAATAAAAACACATTGCCGAAAACATTAGTGCAAAACACGAGTCTACAGAAAACTCCCTTCAATGTCTTTGGCGTTGAAACTTTGAATTTCTCTATTGCAAACTTTCACTACAGCCCTAAGGCTACAGTGAATTTGGTTCACAGACGTTGTTGTAGGCTATGTGGGGATTATCTGACGCAATCTAATACGTCTCTTGCCCCTCCGCTCCCTGCCCCTCCTACCCCTCACCGGGAGGAAAAATGGGCAAGCAGTTCACACAGAGCCAAAGGTTCGTTTATGCAGCAGCCGGAGAGGCTATAGTGAAATTCCAACGCACCAACCTTCGCCGGCCGCTCACTCACACTCCGGAATGGTGGTGTTATGGTGAATTTGGTGCCCTGCTGAAATGTGTAACAATTGTGCAGAAAATCTCACAATTTCAGTGTTCGTGTTTTATTAGCTGAGTTCAGCCTAGTATTTTAGGACACGTTTTTAGTGAAGTCCACAAGATTGTGCAGTGGACGGCAAATATTTTATTAACTACTTCATTTTCATTTGCCCCACTTATACACTGTATGCCCATTTGACTTAAAACTCCACGTTAAGTAAGTCAGACTCTTATTGTTCGAATGCACAAGTAGCCCCTATTTTTCCTATTGCATTTTATTTCATGGATGTCACCCATGAAAAATCAGGGGTTGACATTATGAATGGCCTGGTGGGGCGAGTGTACTTTTTTAATGTGCGGGCCAGTACACTCTCATACATAGGCCTGACTGGGCAGTGAAAAAAAAATGCTTTGAGAATAATAACTTACTGCTAAAACAATAGCAGTGTGCTATCCCGAATCCAATCATTCATTGTGCGAGTCTCTTGCTGTTGCCTGTCTGTGTAGCAGGGGCGGATTGGCACATATTTTCCCACCGGGACAATTTTGCCTTTGCCAGGCCACCCTGGGGGTGGCAGCTGGTTAACAGGTGTAACTCTTTGAGAGCGTAAAAATGAAACCAAATGGACCCTTGCGGGTCCATTTGGTTTCATTTTTACACCCTCAAGAGTTAAAATATTCATCATGTGAATTAGCCCAACTTAGTCTACACAACTAGAGAATGTAGAAGATTAATGGTCATTTTGATCTGTATGTTCCAGGCGAGCATCTAGCGCATTCTAGTGCATTTTGGAAGTGCCACTAGTGCATTTTGGATCTTGTCCAGGCCACTGGGTGGCGCAGGCCACCGGGAAAACTCCCTGTACTCCAGATGGCCAATCCGCCCCTGCTGTGTATCGCTGTGTAGAGACTCTCCTCCTCCTCTCCTCTCTGGACGCTCTCCTCTCTCATTGCTTCACACAGCCAGCTTGGTCGCATGCTTGTTAATTCATTGGCTGTAGGCATGTGTTTGTGTGTGTGTGAACAGAAGCTCAGCTTGCCCAAAGCTGAATTGGGCTTTTGGGCAAGTAAAACCTCTGAGTGAGTAGTTCACCACTGTTTGGCATTTACCTGATGCTAAAAACCATGCTGCTAATATGACTGCTAAAGTAAACGAATGGATGCTACAGAACAGTGTGTGTGCTTGCGTGCGCAATAACGGCAAGCCAATACACCCAGTAGTTGTCTTAATGTCTAATTCATTCATTTAGTATTTTGTCTTATTGCTATAAGACGGGGGTTTTCAACTGATTGTGAACCAGGGACCATCCCCCTGAGTAAGACTCATTTCATTCTGATTCTGACTTTTCCTTCATCCAACTTTCCATTAAAACTCATGTTAAGTGATATACAGTCATATGATGACATTAGTATATGGGGACATTATTTCCAGAGAATGATGACTCGGGCAAGCTTTCTTGAGATTCTTTCTTGAGACTTTTTTTTTTTTTTTTTTTTAGAATTTCTTTAGAATTTCTCAGTAACTGACAACATTGATGCACTTCATTGCACAATGCTTTAGTGTGCTGTTCCATGCTAGAAAATACAAAATCTTCACTTTGCTTAGTTTGGTACCTTACTACTAAATGCACCTTCAGGGAACACATGGAATGCCTTCACGGACCACCAGTGGTCCACGGACCACCTGTTAAAAATCCCTCCTCTAAGACAATACAAATACAAACAAATTTTGTTTGCATTACTACAGTAGTAGTATTTTAATGCATGCACTACTACTAATAGCTTCTATCGACTGTACCGGGCCACTGAGCAAAATAGATGGGACCAGTGAGTCATCAAACCAAATTTTCCTTAATGTCTAACCCTGGCTGCACCCCCCCCCCCCTCCGGTCAGGTGAAAAGAAGCTACTTACTTGTACTCCCCTGTACATGGGGTTAGTGCAGGGGTGGGCAATTATTTTTCCCAAGGGGCCAAATGAGATGGAGAAAATATTGTGGAGGGCCAAGACTAAAGTCTATGTAGTATTAATTTAATTTCAAGATAAAGAGACACTATTTATTTTATGACATTTTTTAGCACCACAGACTCCCAAAACTAAAGATTTCTTTTGCTTTTGTACACAATTCCAGGCTGGATTTCACAAACAAAACGGGCGATGTTGGGTAATTCAGATTATGAATGTTTTAACTCTTGAGAGTGTAAACATGAAACCAAATGGACCCGCAAGGGTCCATTTAGTTTCATTTTTATGTTTTGAATGAGTTACACTAGTTAAACTTTCCGTGTTTAACTGGAACTCTCTCAAGGGCCACTGGTGGTCCCCGGACCACTGGTTTAAAACCCTCTCACGGGTCGGTCAGAGTCAGCCAAAGGGCCGCATTTGGCCCCCGGGCCGCATAATGCATAATTGACACATAAAAACAGGTTACAAAAACCATGGGATAAAAATATAAAACAAACAAACAAACAAAAGAAAAAACAACAACCATATCCGTCACTAGAGGCAGGAAACCTTTTCTTTGTCTATATGTTGGTATTCATATAAGGTTTATTGCATTGTGACTGAGCTGTGCAACCTCCTTTCTTTCATAACAATGAGTCTGACTCATTGAATGTGGTTATGAGGGGGAGTGCCTGATCAAACATCAAAATCTAAATATTGAATCATGCAACGTACAAAGCTGTTAGTGTAGGTGCACATAAAATGATGAGAAGACGGGGAAAACTATCTGAGAACTCTTTCGAGTATCCCTGGGTTCATTTCACCGCCTCCTTTTTTTTTGAGGAGGTAAAATGAACCATGCCCAGCTTTGAGTGTTTGTACACACACAAACGCTGAATGGCTACGAATGTTATTAGCGGTTAATGCTTGGCCATCACTAGTTTAGGGCAGTGCTGCTGACAGAATGGACTCCAGAAGCAGTTGAATGTGAAATACCCAGTTAAATCTATCTGTTTCCAAGTCAGAAAGTACACTAATGTGACCAAAGGACCTGTACGCAGAGCCTTAAAGAACAGGGGTTTTCCACGGATGGTCCGGAGACCACCAGTGGTCCTTGAGAGAGTTCCAGGTGGTCCCCAGGCTAAATGATGGAAAGTTGGCTAACCAGGTGTAAATAGAGAGTGTAAATATGAAACTAAATATGAAACTGAGAGTGTAAATATTCATCATCTGAATTATCCCAAGTCTACACAACTAGAGATCTAGTTTTGCCTGTCATGTTTCCGAAATCCAGCCTGGAAATGTAGATAAAAACAGAAGAGAGCATTGGGTTTTGGTTATGTGGGGCTAAAATGTCATCAGATGGTGGTCCGTGGCTCAAATGCTGAGTAAATGGTGGGCCCTGGTATCAAAAAGGTTGAAAACAACTGTTATAGAATATAACATTTTACATTACATTTGTACTTGGATGAACAGTGAGTATTGTACGTTGTGCATATAAGCTCAAGTGCCGGTGGGTGTACTAGGACAGGGGTTTTCAACCTTTTATATCTCAGGCAGTGTTGGGGAATATTACTTAGGAAAGTAATATACTACTTGTTACTTATTACCCCTTTAGAAAAGTAATAATATTACACTACTTATTACTTGGATGCAAAAGTAATATGTACTATATTACATATTACTTTTTTATATTACTTTTGCACCCAAATCCCTGAAAAAAGGAAAAAACATCAATTGGGTGACTGTTGCCCCCACCACGACTACGGATAAGCAGGTGAAGATGGATGGATGGATGTATTTAGATAAATGTATTTAGATGAATGAATACAGACATCCCACCCTGGAAAAAATACTAAAATATATTAATATTTATATGCCACACATGATTAACATATAGCCTACCATGATAGATTGCAGTAGCCTAGGCTGTTATTTCAGTCAGTGGATTTGGTTACAGTTCTGTCTGTCAACTAATGTTTTAATGCAAAATTAAAATGTATGATAAACATACATAAGCATAAGATCCTTTTGATTTAATATTGAGTATATGAGGGCTTATAGCTCCAGTGGCTTAATTGATGATTAAGCCACTGGCATCGCGTAATCAGAACAGCTGTGTAGCCTATGGGAAATCCCCTGACAGACAGCGCATCCAGTCAGGCATCGAGTGTGGACATTTAGCCCAGCTATTGTGTGATAAACGCATATTATAAACGCATGACTTATATGGCAAATGAAAATATCCTTGGATATACTTGGACCACAGTTGGAATTATTGCAACTATCGGGTGAGCATGGCCTGAGTTTTTTCGATTCAAATCTCCACAAAGAATCACCGGAGAGTAAGCGCAAAGCAGAGCAGTATAGCGCGCCAACTCCTTTCTCTTGAAGTGGCCAGTCCAAGGGCGGCTCTTCTACATAGACTTCTATTAAGGATCGGGACAATAAATAGGGACAACAAGCTGCACAAACAGCTTTCGAGCCCTACGTTTCTGACGCCAATGTCGCAGCTTTGACACCAGATGTCTTTGTACGTCTGCCTAATAAAAATCCGCTGCTCATCTTTTTTCCGATCAAACTAAAGTGACATTAGCTCATCTCCCTTCACCAACACAATACTGTTGAATGCAGCAGCATGACAAAAGTAACGAAGTAATATTAGTAGAAGTAACTGTAATATTATTACTATTTTCTAGGAGGTAGTGTCGTTACACTACTCGTTACCTGAAAAAGTAGTACCATAATATTACTCGTTACTCGTTACTCGTTATTCGTTACCCCCAACTCTGATCTCAGAGCACACCATTTATTCAGGATTTGAGCCACGGACCACCATTTGAGGACATTTTAGCCCCACAGACCCCAAATCTAAAGATTTATTTTGCTTTTGTCCACAATTCCAGGCTGGTTTTGGGAAACAAAACAAGCAACACATACATTCCAAAATGGCTAATTCAGATGATGAATATTTTAACTCTTGAGAGTGTAAAAATGAAACCAAATGGACCCGCAAGGGTCCATTTGGTTTCATTTTTACGTTCTCAAGAGTTACATCTGGTTAACCAACTTAGCTGAGGACCACCTGGAACCCTCTCAAGGACCGCTGGTGGTCCCCGGACCACTGGTTGAAAACCCCTGTACGAGGAAGTGCAGCACGGTAGCAGGAGTTCCCTCACTGTTGTTATTTCTGTGTAACTGGAGAGCTGCTCGGTGTCAGGGCTCAGGCTAATTATTATTGCTCATAAGTATCCAGTTGCTTTTAATGCTGTCAGTGCCCAAGAAGGCTGTTGTTGTTGCACAGACCCTGATGGACCTGGTGGATAAATCTTCTCTGTCCATTTAACATGGGGTACACAAATGCATCCAAAATGAACCTGTAATAAGGATCCAAATGGCTACATTTGTGCTTTCCTCTCAGACTTGCAAACTAGCTAAGCGGAAACTTGATGCGATAGTTCAGTTGGTGATAGAAGCATGACATTTGGCACAGATGATCTTCATATGACCCTAAACAATAATCAACCTCGGGCCACGCAGAATTCCAAGATGGCGGCCCCCAAAATCCAAGATGTCTGCCCAGAAATGTGTTTTTTCCTTCATAACTTGAAATGCATTGATCTTACGCCCCATAGATGTATTGAACGTTAATACAAAGTTGGCCATTACGGACAATTTGGTACCAAGTATGTGTCGGTATCTCCTACGGTTCTTGAGATACAGCATATAGGTACTTTCACAGCTTGAGGAGAGCCAAATGAGGAGAGACATTTGTAACATTGATTTTTAAGTCAATCAAATGGTGATACAGGCATGAAAATTGGTACACACACTCTGCAAACCCCACTATTTCTAAAAGTACTGCATGCCCTGCAAAATTCCAAGATGGCAGCCTCCAAAATCCAAGATGTCTGTCCAAAAATGTGGTTTTTTCCTTCATAACTCGAAATACGGAGATCTTAAGCCCCATAGATGTATTGAACGTTAATATAAAGTTGGGCATTACGGACATTTTGATACCAAGTACATGTCTCTATGTACTACGGTTTCTTGAGTTACAACATATCCGTATTCATGAGGCACCAAAAGTGTAACATTTTGGCACATTTCACTATTTAACTCAATGATCCCTTAATCACTTTCAGGAATCATTTTCAGGAAATGGACCTACATGTATCTGCTATCATAAACCACTTCAAGTTCTCAATTGATGAAACGGGTCAGGAGTTATTAAACCGATCGTAAAGGGCTGTTTCAGTGCTAAATTTGCTGCGTATAGTTAGCGAACATAAGCCACCCAGAAATGTCTGTCTGTGCATCTGCCCTTCACAATAAGTGTATATCTGAAGCGGACGCACCAAGTGCAGCATGTGTCCTAGTATAATGGTATAATATGCTAATAGGCGTAATAGTGTAATTTATGCAATAGTGTAATAGGGCTAATAGTGTAATATATGCAATAGCGGTATACTGTAATAGGGTAATATATGTAATAGTGTCATAGTGTAACATGTGTAATAGTGCATTAGGGTAATATGTGTAATAGTGTAATAGGGCAATGTGTAATAGTGTCATAGTGTAACATGTGTAATAGTGCATTAGGGTAATATGTGTAATAGTGTAATAGGGCAATGTGTAATAGTGTCATAGTGTAACATGTGTAATAGTGTAATAGTGTCATAGTGTAACATGTGTAATAGTGTAATAGGGTAATATATGTAGTAGTGTCATAGTGTAACATGTGTAATAGTGTAATATGATAATATGTGTAATAGGCTAATGTGTGTAATAGTGTCATAGTGTAATATGTGTAATAGTGTAATAGGATAATATGTGTAATAGTGTCATAGGGTAATATGTGTAATAGTGTAATAGGGTAATATGTGTAATAGTGTCTTAATGTAACATGTGTAATAGTGTAATAGGGTAATATATGTAATAGTACCATAGTGTAACATGTGTAATAGGGTAATGGGTTAATATGTGTAATAGTGTAATATATGTGCATTAAGGTAAGAGTGTGGTATACAAAATAGCTGTATAGTGTAATTGCCCTATTACACTATTGCACATATATTATACTATTACACATATTAACCCATTACCCTATTACACATAATACACTATGACACTATTACACATATTACCCTATTACGCTATTACACATCTTACACTATGACACTATTTCACATATTACCCTATTACCCTATTACACATGTTACACTATGACACTATTACACATATTATCCTATTACACCCTATTACACTATTACACATGTTGCACTATGACACTATTACACATGTTACACTATGACACTATTACACATGTTACCCTATGACACTATTACAAATATTACTCTATGACACTAGTACACATATTACCCTATTATACTATTACACATGTTACACCATGAAATTATTACACATGTTACATTATGACACTATTACACATGTTACCCTATTACACATGTTACACTATGACACTATTACACATGTTACCCTATTACACATGTTACACTATGACACTATTACAATATTACCCTATTACACATCTTACTCTATGACACTATTACACACATTACCCTATTACACTATTACACATGTTACACTATGACACTATCACATGTATTACCATATTACAGTATACCTCTATTGCATATATTACACTATTAATCCTATTACACTATTGCATATATCACACTATTACGCCTATTAGCATACTATACCATTATACTAGACACATGCTACGCTTGCGTCCGCTTCACATATACCCTTATTGTGAAGGGCAGATGCACAGACAGACATTTCTGGGTGGCTTATGTTCGCTAACTATACGCAGCAAATGTAGCACTGAAACAGCCCTTTACGATTGGTTTAATAACTCCCTACCCGTTTCATCAATTGGGAAACTTAAAGTGGTTTATGATAGCAGATACATGTAGGTCCATTTCCTGAAAATGATTCCTGAAAGTGATTAAGGGATCTTTGAGTTAAATAGTGAAATGTGCCAAAATGTTACACTTTTGGTTCCTCATGAATACGGATATGTTGTAACTCAAGAACCGTAGTACATAGAGGCATGTACTTGGTATCAAAATGTCCGTAATGCCCAACTTTATATTAACGTTCAATACATCTATGGGACTTAAGATCTTCGTATTTCGAGTTATGAAGGAAAAACCACATTTTTGGACAGACATCTTGGATTTTGGGGGCTGCCATCTTGGAATTTGGAAAGGCATGCAGTACTTTTAGAAATAGTGGGGTTTGCAGAGTGTGTGTACCAATTTTCATGTCTGTATGACCATTTCATTGACTTAAGAATCAATGTTACGAATGTCTTGCTCTCCTCAATCTGTGAAAGTACCTACATGCTGTATCTCAAGAACCGTAGGAGATACAGACACGTACTTGGTACCAAATCGTCCGTAATGGCCAACTTTGTATTAACGTTCAATACATCTATGGGGTGTAAAATCAATGCATTTCAAGTTATGAAGGAAAAACCACGTTTCTGGGCAGACATCTTGGATTTTGGGGCCGCCATCTTGCGGCCCAAGGTGGCCCGAGGTTGATTATTGTTTAGGGTCATATGAAGATCATCTGTGCCAAATTTCATGCTTCTATCACCAACTGAACTATCATGCATTGAAAACACCATTTTTTCCGCCTAGCTAAACGGATAACTTTTTTTTTTAACACTGAGGAGCGACACCTGCGTGCTTCGCCTCTCCTCTTCAGTTGTCTTCACTGCATCCTCTCTCCTCTGAACTAATTAGGGCATTAACCAACTAGTCGACTAGTCGATTGTCAACAAGTAAAACCACTAGTCGACCTTGTTGTTACTAGTTGACTAGTCGATAAGAAATGAATAAAAACTGATGTATTATTATTTTTATTATAAATATCATTTTAGTCGTACAACATTAATCTTAGCTGGATTATAGTCACCAGTGTAGTGTTCCTTTTACAATAACAAACATTATAATAATATGAGCAAGGCACTCGCCTCTGCCCCAGAAAGGTGCTTCGCTTCGAGTAGCGTCTGCCCCTGGCTTAAAACGAGCAAGTGCCGGGAGCCCAGGAGGTTAGGGGCAAGGCTTCCCCCTTTTTTCTTTTTTAACATAATTATTTTAATACCTGGTACATTAACGACTAGTCGACTAGTAAATTAGCCAACTAGTCGACAGGCAAAAATCACTAAAAGTGAAAGTGAATGCCCTACGTTGATGCTATGCAACCTTTCCCCCCAACATCCTTACACTAGCATCTGTGTTTAAACTTTAAACTTTATTACTTGTTTAAAAAATCCTGGCTCTCCTGGACTTCCCATCATATTCCTTTACCCCTCTTCTTTCCCTTTCTTTACTTCTGCTTGTTCCTGTTCTGTTCCTCCCTCCCTTGGCCACACATCTGCCACTGTGGTTCTCTCTCTCTCTCTCTCTCTCTCTCTCTCTCTCTCTCTCTCTCTCTCTCTCTCTCTCTCTCTCTCCTCTCTCTCTCTCTCTCTCTCTCTCTCTCTCTCTCTCTCTCTCTCTCTCTCTTTCTCTCTGTCCCTCTCTCTTTCTCTCTGTCCCTCTCTCTTTCTCTCTGTCCCTCTCTCTTTCTCTCTGTCCCTCTCTCTCTGTCTCTCTCTCTCTCTCTCTTTCTCTCTGTCCCTCTCTCTCTGTCTCTCTCTCTCACTCCGCTGTGCATGTTGTGCAACTCGAGCCTCTCCGTGCTGTTTCTCACAGCTTGCGGTTTCTGCTTGACACCCCCACATCTGCATCTGTGGTGCTGGTGGTGGTGCACACATCTCTCTCTCACTCTCTCTCTCTCCTGCCGTCTCCTGCGTTTTCTCTCCAGCTCCTGCACTCTCACTCTCACTCACTCTCTCTCACTCTCTCTCTCACTCCCTCACACACACCTGTGTGTTTTCTCTCTTGCTCTGTCTCCTTGCATATTTGCTCTCCTATATTGTCTCTCCCTCTTTATTTCTCTCTCTCTCTCCCCTCTCCCTCTTGAGTTCTCCCTCTCTGCACATGCTCTTTAGCCTCACTCCTTCAGCATATCTCTTACTCTCTCCTTCACCCGACATAGCAGTGCACCCCCTCCCTCTTCTCTCTCATCCACCTTATCTCTCACCCCCCCTATCTCTTCGCTGACTACACCCCCTACACCCCACCCCCTCGTTGCTGCCACCACACATGCACCACCACCACCACCACCACCTCTATTCCCCGGAGAAGATTGATTGGCTAATCTAGCTGTTTACCCACAATGCCTAGTGTCGGTGAGGAGGAGAGAGTGGTGTGGATAACATGAAAACAAGAAGGAAGAGGAGTCATGCTATTCGGGAGAATAGAGTTTGAACACTCTGAACTAGAGAGAGAGAGAAAGGCCTCCTCATCTGGAATGTTACACAAATACAGTACGTGTAACATCAGTACGATGGTTCATACTGTTATGTCAGAGAGATTGTTCAGCCTGAACATCAACTTTGTATGATGGTCTGTGCATATGTCTTATTATCTCAACTTGAATAGTCGTCTTCTTTTTGTGACCATTCTTTCTTGGATGACTTTTGTGAATCACCAACACAGACAGACGCACAATAATATTGAACATCGAGGGCGAACGCATTTGATCTGGACAGAAATATTGTGATATTTGATATCGTGCATATCGCCCCGGCCCATTCAAGTATTGAATGCCACGTGGCTTAAGTAGCTTAAAGCTGCTCAGCGGTGATGCCAACAATATCAGCACCTGTTTGTCTGGCTTCCAGCGTGCCACGTCACGATCCGACATCCTGAAGCACTGATGTACAGTATACGCTGAGTTGTACACTGGGTGTGCAATGCATACTGTACATGCCGGCAGAGTTGCATACCATGATCTAATGAGAGTGCATGTTTGAGTATGACTCATGTCATCCAGTGCCATCCATGTCTCATCTTTCGTCATGGGCGTTCTCTGACTTCAACCCTTTTTTTGTATTGTACACCCGGGGTTTTCAACCTGTGGTCCCTGAGAGGGTTCCAGGTGGTCCCCAGCTAAGTTGGTTAACCAGATGTAACTCTTGAGAATGTGAAAATGAAACAAAATGGACCCTCAAGGGTCCATTTGGTTTCATTTTTACACTCTCAAGAGTTAAAATATTCATCATCTTAATTAGGCCAGGTATACACAACTAGAAGATTAATGGGCATTTTGATCTGTATGTTAATTTGACTGTTTTGTTTCCCAAATCCAGGCTGGAAATGTGGACAAAAGCAAAAGAAATCTTTAGTTTTGGGGTCTGTGGGGATAAAATGTCCTCCAATGGTGGTCTGTGGCTCAAATGCTGAATAAATGGTGGGCCCTGGTATCAAAAAGGTTGAAAACCCCTGCAGTACAGTACACGGATCTGATTATCTGACGGTTGTTGTGACGTTGACCTGTGGAGGTTCTGGTTCTGGCTCAGAGCTCTTCTCAATTTCTCCTTCTTGTTCCTGTCCTGTTGTTTTGGCTCCTCTCAGGAGTGTTGGCTAAGTGGAAGTTGTGTCTACAGTGTGCATTGGTACCGTCTTCCTGTTTTTTCATTTCATTCGTGTGGTTCAGTGGCAGGGGCGGATCTAGGCATGGGCATTGCCCCCCCCCCCCCCCCCCAATGCAAAACAACCCAAGATATTTCAAATTAAAGTGCTTATATTTAAAATGATTTGAACCACTACTACTGCTACTATACTACAGCTGTGGCACCACTAAACCAACAGCATTTCAAGCTTTATGCATACCATGCCAGACTAAAGTACCAGCTGGGCCTTTAGTGTGTGTGTGTGTGCGTGCGTGTGTGTGTGCGTGTGCGTGTGCGTGTGCGTGTGCGCACGCACACGCGCACTTTCGTCTGTCAGACATGATGTGGAGTATAGCAGCCGTGTCCTGTTGCTCTGGAGCGAAACGCACTGTTTTGACTGGCCTGATAAATTAGCTACATCACCAGCGTCAGCTTTTCTCTCGCTCTCTCTCTCTTTCTCGCTCTATCCTCCCCCCTCCTCTTCCTCTCTTCCGTCCGTCCAATCCTCCTCTCCTCTCCTCTCCTCTCCTCTCCTCTCCTCTCCTCTCCTCTCCTCTCCTCTCCTCTCCTCTCCTCTCCTCTCCTCTCCTCTCCTCTCCTCTCCTCTCCTCTCCTCTCCTCTCCTCTCCTCTCTCTTCTATCGTTGTGCTAAGGACAGCAGGTCAAGGAGACGGTGATGAGGTACATATCAGTGTGAACCAGAATGTAGATTAGTACCCTCTCCATAACACACACACGCGCACGTGCATGCACACGCACACACACACACACACACACACACACACACACACACACACACACACACACACACACACACACACACACACACACACACACACACACACACACACACACACCCCCGCACACACAAGGGACTGCAGCTGGACTTGCACATAACACTACACAAATGCAGTCCCCACATACAGTAAATGCATACATAGCATATCCACACACGCGTGCATACATACTATTGAATGCAGAGACTACAAATTCGTACACACACACACACACACACACACACACACACACAATGTGTATATGTCTCTGTCTTTATCCCTGTGAGAGGTACCAGGCAGGGGTCAATAATGTGTTGAGCACTATTGATCTGTCCGGTAGGTCCTATGGGTGGGGTGGGGGGTGGGAGGGTGGAGGGTGGAGGGGTGATGCTCAGACTAGAGGGAAATGGATGGATGGAGGGGGCGGGTCCGCGGGATGAGGTTGGGCCAATGTTGGGACGCAGATCAATGCTGGTGTATTCTATATAGACCTTCCAGCAATACCGGCCAGTCACACCTCCTGTTCTCTGATTGATTATTCATGAGAAAGGTTGTTTGAAACAAAACATTTTGTTTTCAGCGCATTAAAGGGGAATTCCACCCATTTTCAAAATTTTCCTGAGAGGGAAAAGAGGAAAAAGAGGTCTGAAAGAGAAATCATTAACATGGTGAAATACATCTTCATGACGTCATCAAGATGTATTTCACCATGTTAATGGATTTTTTTCAGACCTCCATTTTTTAGGAAATACAGAATTGGGGAGACTTTTTATCATGTCCACACGACATCTCTAAGGTATATTAATGACATATTAAAATGTTGAAAATGGGTGGAGTTCCCCATTAAGACCAAAGGCCGATTCTACAAATGTCTTATAAACCAGTGTTTCTTGAACCCTTTGAGTACCCCCCCCCCCCCCCCTCCAATCTGATCAAGTTTTCTGTCAGGTATATCCCCAGAACTCTAATTTATACAAATATTTTCAAACACTCCTTAAGAGATTTACCACACGTTTTGGCGTGATTAATTATTCTGTTGTCTGCTTATCACGCGGAAACAAGTGTTGTACTTCTTTATCTATAAGCAGAGATTAACTTGCTGGCCAACCATATCATGAGGTATTTTAGGTGTTGACGTGACTACAAAGCCCAGAATACACCTCACATACTTACAACTATAATTGATAAATGATAGAACTTTAAATGCATTTATCTCTGAATGAGCCCTGGAAACAGTGAAATGTGAAAATACAGGTTGTTTTGTCAAATGTATTTAAAAAGAAAACTGAAACACATCAACTCTTGTTATTTTATTCCCTTAAAGTAGACACCTCAAGCTGTCTTTGGATATCATTCATTTGCACAAATTCACAACAGAGGGATTTCTATTAAATTATTTAGTTACTCTTGAATTAATAGGAGCGAGCCTAGCTTTTCTGCTAATCTGTCAAAGAGTTAAAAGTTTTTTTCAAAAATGTTCTAAAATTGCAGATGGTTACAAGCTCTACATAGCTTAAATCTAAAACGGCGGATACTTTCCCGGCTTTCAGTGGGTTAATTCAACTTCTCTGTGCTCAGAGCCGCTGACAGAGCTCCCTCTCTGGCTCAACAAAGCAGCTTAAATGACACAACACGCAACCAACAGGAAAGTGCTGCCTGCCCCTCCCATCCCCAAATAAAAACAAAAACGACTTGCTGAGAGGCGATTTGTAGAGGCACTAATGTCATATTGTTCTAATAAATTTACAAAACTAGAGTGGTGCCTGTGGGCACTATGCAAGTTGGAAAATGCAGGCCCCACCCAGTGGTTATGTCAGTGTCCCGGTTTATGCCCATATACGGAGTTATTTGTCTGCCATGACCATATGGAGTATGTGCAGATTGTCAGAACATCTTTGTGATGTTGGAACAGAACAAGTCGGCTCCATATATGTAGATGCACAGAGACTCTGGACGTCTACATACAGCCCAGGTGTTTGCATTTGACAACCAGGCTGGTTAAGTCGGTTCAGGGAACTTTTATAAAATCACATTATTTCTAAAATTATTAATTATTCATTGAGGAGAGTAGTGGACTTAACTTTGTTTTCAATATGGCGGGTCAGAGCTTTCCTGATAATTTTGAGTTGTCTTGCAGTTTGCCAGGGTAATCATTAAATCAAGCTTGTACATTCCAAGTCTGAGTATTGATTATATATTAGATATTAGATTTTACGCCTAAGGCAACTTAAGTGAGCAACAATGTTCTTCTCTTCTGCATTATTCTACTGATTCTTTATGCACTACTGCACTGTTCTGCACTACTGTACTGTTTGAACCAGAAGAAATACTTTAAAACGCAAATAACATGCATTCCTAAAATAGTTTTTATTACTTAATATCATATTGTACTGTACATCCCCCAAGCTTATTTCTAAGCCTCAATCACCACTCTGATACAACCAGTCTTATAAAACCGTGGAGGTGAGGCACAGGAGCCACTCAGGTGGGATTTCAATCCTAGGCCACAGCACTGACAGTTCTACGGGCAAAAGTCTTAAAGCTGCATTCTGCACCATTTTTGAGTGGCACACATTAATTGTATAAATGATGATGATTTCAGGTATTACAGTACAGTGACATCATAGTCCGGTACAGTTCAGTAGAGGGATTCCCTGGGGACCCCTACACGTTAACACTGTCATTTCCCCAACCATTTCGGATGTTCAGTCCTCACTAGCGACTTGACTTGTTCACTCTTATTTTCAGAAAAAATGATTCCAACGAACAAAGCAATTGTGTAAGTGTGCCAAGTGCACACAATTTCATCTTTTAAACATTTACAACAGCTTTGCGAGCACAAAGGGAGAAATAAAATGTTTCCGTGGGGTATTCATTTTCGGGAGCACCGCATCATGACTAATGGCAACTTCCGGCGGAAGTTAACTAACCGGAAGTCCCGACTTCCGTCAGTCGTTTTGGGGCACCGTGAATCCAGGCTCTCATCTTGCAGCGCGGATGAGAGCCTGGAGATCGAGGCTACATTGCTACCAACCAAAAGATGCACCTGCCGGCTGTTGTTGTTGTTTCTAAGCCATGGTGTCCAGTTGCGGCCGTCTCCCCTAGGCTGTGAGATGTAGTCTAGATGACTCCCTCCTCCTAGAACACATGTGTCAAAGTCAAGGCCCGCGGGCCAGATCCGGCCTGCGAGATGATTTAATCCGGCCCCAGGCCTGTAGAGCAAAAATGCCTGAGTCTATTAAAAAAAAGTAAGTCTCTAGCACGTTCCTATCAAAAGTTATGATCGTTTAAAGAAATGCGGCCCTTTGGCTGACTCTGACCGGCCCGGGACCACCAGTGGTCCTTGAGAGAGTTCCAAGTTAAACATGGAAAGTTGGTTAACCAGATGTAACTCTTTGAGAGCGTATAAATGAAACCAAATGGACCCGCAAGGGTCCATTTGGTTTCATTTTTACGCTCTCAAAGAGTTAAAATATTCATCCTCTGAATTAGCCCAAAGTACTACACATTCAATCAGAGAATGTAAGAGAATGGTCATTGTTGTTATCCTGTTTTGTTTCCCAAATCCAGCCTGGAATTGTGGACAAAAACAAAAAGAAATCTTGAAGAAAGTTTTGGGATCTGTGGGGCTAAAATGTCATCAAATGATGGTCCGTGGTTCAAATACTGAATAAATAGTGGGCACTGGTGTCAAAATGGTTGGTCTTACTCTTACTTTTATCTTGAAATTAAATTGATATTATGCAGACTTTAGTTCAGCCTTTAGTCTTGGCCCTCCACAATATTTTTTATGTCTTATTTGGCCCCTTGGGAAAAATAATTGCCCACCCCTTTCCTAGAACCATTCACACGCCCCTCAGACTGTAGGTTGGACAAATTGACGAGTATAGGAAGCCGTATATGGGGGCACCTACTACTACTGTATACTCAAATTAAACCCTCCTAAACATTTCCCACAGTCCCGGTTGATTCTAGAAAAGTGCAAGGGTGCACACAGAACCCGGTATTGTGGAGGCTGATGCCAAGCGCACGCTCCGCATACTTTTCAATCTGCATACACTTTCAATCAGTGAACTGGTGAATGCGCATCGAGATATTTGACCGTACACAGCCTGGAACAATATTGTGACAGAGTGATTTATTGTGAACAGAGATCTCTGTCCCTGCTGTATCGTTTTCTCTTGACAATCCTCCTCCTTTTTCTCTTAGCCCCCCCCCCCCACACACACACACACAGACACACATACACAGGTTGTGTTTTTTTTCTTCTGCTCCGAGTCTCACTCTTATGTACGGCATCTTCTAACTCACTCTCTCTCCATCTTCCTTCTCACTCCTGCCTGCTTGCCTCTATCTTCTCTCTCACTCCTGCTTTAGCACTCCTCTCTCTCTCTCTCTCTCTCTCTCTCTCTCTCTCTCTCTCTCTCTCTCTCTCTCTCTCTCTCTCTCTCTCTCTCTCTCTCTCTCTCTCTCTCTCTCTCTCTCTCTCTCTCTCTCTCTCTCTCTCTCTCTCTCTCTCTCTCTCTCTCTCTCTCTCTCTCTCTCTCTCTCTCTCTCTCTCTCTCTCTCTCTCTCTCTCTCTCTCTCTCTCTCTCTCTCTCTCTCTCTCTCTCTCTCTGTGCTCCTGGAGCGGGGGATGCCAGGGGGACAGAGTGCAGATAGGACCTGTCTCCATAGCAACAGCTTCTGCAAGCTGCTGACACCCTACTGGGGGGGAGCGGGAGGAGGGAGAGGAGAGAAGAGGGGTAGTGGAAGGAGGTGCATGGAGAAAAGAAGGAAACAGTGTGGTGGTGGTGTGGTGGTGCGAGGGGAAGGAAGGGGAGGGGGGTCACAAAGAGGAGGAAAAAGAAGGGATAGAGAGGGGAGAAAAGGATATCTGAGAGAGAGAGAGAGAGAGAGAGAGGAGGGATAACGGGGGTTAAGGAGGGAGAGATGGTAGAGAGGGAGAGGGAGGCAGTCGACCCTGCGTCTTCCCCAGGGACTAGTGGTCTGCTCATGTTCACTAGCAAAATTAGCATAAAGATGGGGGGAGGTGTGTGTTTTCGCGTGTGTGTGCGTGAGTGCGTGTGAGTACGTACATGCGTGCATGTACAATTGTGAGTTTTGCTGTGTGTGTGTGAGACATGGTTTCTCAGAAGGGGGAGGGGTAGTGAGCTTACGTCGGAAGGAGAGTTGTGTAGTTGTGAAAAGGTACCATGTATTTATATACTGTGTGTGTTTATATTTGGAAACCTGTGTTAGTTTGAAGTGCATATGTTGCATGCTCCTACTGGGGTGTCTATGTACACTGTACAGTTTGGGGTTTTAACCTCTTTTCCTGTTTTGTAGTCTTATACCCCCTATCATTCGCACCCCCCACCCACCACCACTCTACCCCTCTCTCTTTCTATTACCCCTACTACCCCCCCCCCCCCCACCACCACTGTACTGGAGGGCTCCAGTTTATTAGCCGGTGATGCAACTCTTGTGTGTCTGCTTATATAAGCACCCTGAGCGTGCGCGTGTGTGTGTGTGTGTGTGCGTGCGTGCGTGCAAGAATACAGTTATATCATTTCTAACTTCCGGGCAGAAGCCTTCACCCCACCTCCCGTAGGCCAGATTCCTGTTTTATACACTGTCCTGAAAATTGCATGTTCAGTTAGTTGTGTAGTAATACTTAGAACTAATGTAAACAGCAGACTTAGCTTTTGCATGTGATGACATTATTGACTATTATTGAAGTCATAGCAGTGGCGGCCATTTTGTGGTTCATCTGAGTGAAAGCCCATATATCTGATTATAATCCCGACATCTGTCTGAGGCTGAATGCAATGACCAGGTGAGGTGTTCAGCAGTTAGAGTTCATTAAAGATTGAATGGTGGTTTCGCCAAAAGTGGAATGACACAGACAGAAAGATATGAAGAAGTTATGTCTCTTGTGTGGGTGGGAATGGAAGGAGGTGTCCTTGTGTCTCGACGCTTGTAAACACCTAAAAACGCAAACTCATCCAATCTCATCCTTGGCAGTCAATGAGTTTAAACTCTGTTGGGACAATGTTTGGATTGGGAGCCACAGTCACAAATGATATGGAACTTTGGATGGATGGTGGCAACTATGGCAGCAATCGTATTTGCATGATTTATAAGGCTTTGAAATCCTACTTTGATCACAAACCTATGGCTTGGCCCACATATCGGTTTGGCCTCTTATTTCCTGTTATTGGCCAATATTGGTAGTATATTATATATCGTTAGTAGCTGATGTTTATGTGTTGTTGATGAGCATACATTTTGCATTGACAATATTAATATTGGTCATGTGTAGTCGACCAATAAGCTGTAGATTCTGGACATTTACAGTATTTATTTTATTGGATTTGTATAGTTTCTGGCACGAGAGAAGGCAATAAAACCATCAAACTAAATAAGCATACAGTATATCAGAATTGATCTCGGCTATAGACCTTAGTATCGGCCAAGAATTTCCATATCGGTGCATCCCTACTAGAGAGGGTCAATTGAATATCAAGTATTTGGCTTTGATGCTGTCTTAGATTAGACATACTGTATGTAGGCCAACAGTATTTTGACAGTACAGATTGCAGAAACATAATTGCTTTGATTCATGTAACAGTAAGCAGCGTCAACAGGTGTCCGCTGTAGTGCTCTAAACCTTTGTGTACTGAACGCGTTTTGGTGTTCAAAGCATTATGTTACACTTAAGCTATTGAAAAATATCAGATCTACAAGCTCACAGCGCGCCACCGAGTGGCGCGCTGTGAGCTTGTAGCTCTGATATTTTTGAAAAATAGTGAAAATGTGATTCAAATCTTTGAATATATTCTTTCGGAAACAAATATTTTTTTAACTCAGATCGTTGCTTCTGGGGAATCCCTGGAACAACATGTTTTCAGATGGGGGGAGGGGGGGGGGGGGTCCACAGCCAAATAATTCTGGTGGTCCTTGGCATGAAATGCAGTATGTTACCATCACTGACACAGGAACATAGATTTCTCAGAGAAACTAGAATCTCTCAGAGCATCTAGCATCAGAAACTAGTCAGAAACTAGAATCCAGTGTCAGAAACTACAATCAGGTGTCAAATAGAATATATTCTTAGATTTGTGCATCATTTTCACAGTTTTTTTTTTTTTTTTTTTTTTTTTTTTTTAAATATCAGACCTACAAGCTCATATCGCGCCACTCGGTGGCGCGATATGAGCTTGTAGATCTGATATTTTACAATAGCTAAAGTGTAACATAAAAACATGTTCAGTACACAAATGGCTAAACTGAATGACTGCTGGAGTCGGTTTCATTTCTCATCAAAAGCCCTTGAATCTGATGGACCTCTCACAAATAACCAGCAGATAATCACAATGAGAGACATTACCATTACTCATTTCATTATTCAGCTATTTTGTTTTGTTTTTCTCTCTTTCTCGCTGAGCCAATTGTGATTCTATCACTGCGAAGAATGAAAATGATTTGTGACTGTCTCTGGATTAAATTTTGTATAAATAAAGTCCAGAATATTGACAATAACAGCATTTACTAGAATTTGTCAAAACAATTAAGTTTCTTTTTTCATCATAATTAAATTATCTACAGGTATCGCTAATTGATGAAAACGATATTTGAAAATAGCCATTCTTACATACAATCTACAAGATCTGCATCTGATCTGCATTAGCTGTCACGGTACGCAGTCTATCTTCTTCATGGTGAAATAAACACCTTTAGTTTGGAGCTTCAGTCCAGTGTGCAGACCTTATTTATTTCTTCCTAGTTTGTTTTTCGGCCCAGCACCTGGTATTTAGTTAGTTTATTTGGATGTGCGTGCCCTATTGTTTTTTTACGGTACGCAGCCTTACCTCACCAACACTACTTTAACAAGACAATAAATAAATAAAACCCACGCAATGTCACCCTGAGGTTGGAGATCCCAACTGTGGTACGTTGGACCACTACGTACTGTTGGTTTTAGATCCTGCCAGCTTCCAACTAGTCCCAGATTAGATGGCTAGAATTACAAGGACACTTGTAATGCAGGTGAATGCAGCGAACACCCTGGTACAATGGGAACACAGCGGTGGTGTGTATCCAGAGTGCCAGCCCAGGATTGGTACGGTTTTATCTCTGTTGATTCCATTTGTTGGCTCTAAGTGTGCAGTCCCAAAAGATAAAACTGTACCAAATCATTGCACTCTGGACACACATTGCTGTGTGAACCTTAAGGCCCTGCTACACTAGCAATATTTTGATCAATATCAACTAGCAATGTCAACATCAACGGGCAACATGATGAGACGCATGGCAACGGGCAACACCTCCCATTAAAAGGGGAATTCCACCCATTTTCATTTTTTCCTGAGAGTGTACAAATGTGAACCAAATGGACCCTAGCGGGTCCATTTGGTTCCATTTGTACACTCCCAGAAAAAAGAAGCCTTAGTTTGTATTGAATCATTTTCACCCAACTGCCGCCCAACTCAAAATGTTCAATTTAGCGAAATAAAAGTTACAAAATCCCTGTTTTTGTCTACAACAGCAGCAGCAGCAGCCATGATTTCAGAAAAGTTTATCTGTGGGAGTCTAGGAGAAAGGATCAGGTGACGCCAAGGAGGGCTGTGATTGGAGGATTCCGAAATGTTGACCAGTAGAGGGCGCTAATGATCTGACTGTTCTGAACAACCAGGAGTTGATCATTTTGTATAGAAAGGTGGAAAGTCAACGTTGATAGTTGACATTGCTTGTTGATGTTGATCAAGACATTGCTAGGTGTATCAGGGCACTTACAGACCCGTAAGGCTCCAGTAGAATCCTAAATGTCAATGATTTACTCTAGCTGGGAATCCCTGTAACACCACCAAGGACTGTGTAGAGAAATCCAGTGTGTTCTGGAACGGGGACTTGAGCCTCCTCTGTTTCTAACTCTCTACAAGAGAAAGGAGTGAGAAATGTCCACCAACCAACAGAAGAAACTGTCCTGATTCTCAGGAATATAAATTCAAAGCTGATAGCAATTTTCTTTTTATCTAAAAGAGAAACTCTTGCCACTCCTCCTCCTCCTCCTTGTGATCTTCAAAGAAATACATGAGGTTGCGTCACTGCAGTCTGAGATGTCTGTATGCCTTCATCTTGTCCCCGTCTCCTCTGTAGTAGTAGCCCATTTAACAAACCAATTATCCACCAGTTCTTCAACTTTGGATGGGTTTGGGAGGGGGTTTCTCCAGTCAATGGTGGTGCAGACACTGTCCCCTGTAGTAACTTGACAGCCAGTGCACCCCTCTGTAAATTGTGCAGTGTTGGGCTAACACAGGGCTGCCTACACTTTTTTTGACTTCAGAGCTACTTTCAAAATGACCGGCTCAACAAGATCTACACATCAAAAATATGATTATTCCATTACTGAAAATCCATTTCACGGCCCCTCTAGAAAGTTGCTAATTAGTCGTGCCGGGCTTTGGGCCTGATCAGTTAGGCCCGGGCCTTCATTTTCAGGCCCGTTGAGAACTCTACATTGAACAAATGTCTGAATGTTGTTGTTGTTTTTTTTGCAGAGTGCGGCAGCAGCACCCAGCCCGGTGATGGGGAACATGCCCCCCAATGACGGCATGCCAGGCGGACCCATGCCTCCAGGTTTCTTCCAGGTAAGAACCTGTTATCACCCCCATTCACCCATCGTACATCTGCAACAACTCAAATTATTATTATTTTTTTAAAGATGCCAATGGAAATTTGTCTTGTCGTACCTCGTCCTCCTCCATCCAACAAATGACTTGGCAAACAAAAGTCAGCATTGCAGGAGCTATGCTGCTATTGTGATGGTGGGACGTTAAAGGCCCTGCTACACTAGCAATATTTTGAGCAATGTCAACATCAACGGGCAAAATGATGAGACACATGGCAACAGTCATGAGGATAACGGCGTTATCAATAACGCCGTTACGTAATCAGACTACTTTTATTAGTAACGAAGTAACCTAACGAGTTATTTTTGCAATTTAGTAGTTAGTTACTTAGTTACATTTCCAAAAAAGTAACTCGTTACTATAGTTCGTCCCAATTCATTTTCTTGAGACTGCCCGGTGTTGTGCCTATATTCTTCCTTCTGTTAGTGTAGAATAAGCCGACTGCGCGTTGCGGCTTCATCCTTCTGTGAGTGATGTGCGTAGTTTACATTTTCTGTCTGCACATCCTGTAAGTCCGCCTAAGAAATAAAAGTAAACCTACTGTCTAGCTAGTGTCTAGTTATACTCTAGTATGAATCTTTTATTTTGAAAAGGAAGAGGAAGAGGAAGTCCGCTGCTAGGTTGAGTAGTGACATAGCTACTGTATGCGCAACTTGCTAAAAGTCTTGTAAACAATGACGCCGTACACTTTTGGATTTAACTCAAAACATAGTACATCCTCTGGCTGCGTTATTAGGTGAGTAATGTTTAATTCATTGTTTGGCCGCCGTGCCTTGTCTTGTCTTATATAGACTACTGTGTAGTTCATAGGCTGGTTTACGATGGTAGGGTTGTTGTGGTTGTTGCCATTGCGCAGCGTGGAGAGGGCATCATCTCTGACTGGTTGTACCGCGTACAGCATAATATTGTCTGCAGGCCTACTGTACATCTGAGATGCATAGCCTACTTTGTAGCAACCTAGTTCATAGTGGGTGACATGGTGTCAGTACAGTTGTTTTTGTCGTTGTTGTTGTTGTTGTTGTTGTTGTTGTTGTTGTTGTTGGTGGTGGTGGTGGTGGTGGTGGGTGGTTCATGTGTGCAACATGGAGTGCGACTCATGCACTGGTAATACAATGCAACTAAATTGTGCATACGTTAAAAACAAAGCGAAAAGGAGTACGTATTTTAATTGTGTTCAGGAACGGAAAATAACGGAAAATAATCTATTACGTTACTTTTTATAGAAAGTAACTTGTAACTTAACGAGATTAGTTTTAGGGGGCAGTAGTCCAATAACCTAACGTCGTTAGTTTATAAAGTAACGATACCCAACACTGCACATGGCAACAGGCAACATTAAAAGGGGAATTCCACCCATTTTCATTTTTACCTGAGAGTGTACAAATGTGAACCAAATGGACCCTAGCGGGTCCATTTGGTTCCATTTGTGCACTCTCAGAAAAAAAGGAGCCTTAGTTTGCATTGAATCATTTTCACCCAACTGCCACCCAACTCAAAATGTTCATTTAGCGAAATAAGTTACAAAATCCTTGTTTTTGTCCACAGCAGTGAAGCAGAAGTAGCAGCCATGTTTTCAGAAAAGTTTATCTGTGGGAGTCTAGGAGAAAGGATCAGGTGACGCCAAGGAGGGCTGTGATTGGAGGATTCTGAAATGTTGACCAGTAGAGGGCGCTAAAGACTTGACTTTTCTGAACAACCAGGAGTTGATCATTTTCTATAGAAAAGTGAAAAGTCAATGTTGATGATTGACGTTGCTTGTTGATGTTGATCAAAACATTGCTAGGTGTATCAGGGCCCTAACATGCAGTAGGCAACATTCTTGTAGTACAACTGCAGTTCTATAGAGCCTTTATATAAGCCTATATATAAAGGCTGCGTGGTGTGCATTACATTCACATCACAGACAACAGTGGAGAGGCGACGTGTAATGTACCATCCTGCTCAATGGGGGCAGTTACAGTTCAGTGTGTTGCTCAAGGACACTTGGACATGAAGCTAGGGAGGGACAGAAAATAGATTAGTATAGCATCTTTGATGTATTTACAAGCTGAACTGCATAGGCAACCGGTGACTTCCAGGAAAGTCTTGATGGCAACTGAGGAAGGTAGGTGCCTCCAAGATAGACTGGTGTGGTAACAGGGGCCAGCAACCCCTGTTGCAAACTTGCAGCACTCGCAAGAGGGCTCCAAGAAAGCTACAGAACATACAAATAAGCAATACAATGACAAGGACGACTGTGACACAGATGCAGCAAGGACTCCCTTGACTCAAACACGCCAGAGTAAGGCCAAGTGTGGCCATGGATGGACTTATGCACATCGCACAGATTAGCAATACGTTGAGACTTCTGAGACGTCTCATGCATCTAGCATGAGAGAAAGGACAATGGGCAGCTCTGCACGGGTGGGGGGTGGGGACCCTGGGTGTGGCAGTTGCGAGGGTGTGGTCAGCACTGGTTGGCCGGGTGCGCTGGTCTTGGTTTATACCAGGGGTTTTCAACCTTTTTCATCCCAGGGCCCACCATTTATTCGGGATTTGAGCCACGGACCACCAACTGAGGACATTTTTAGCCCCACAGACCCCAAAACTAAAGATTTGTGTTGCTTTTGTCCACAATACTAGGCTGGATTTGGGAAACAAAACAGGCAAACCATACAGATCAAAATGACCATTAATCTTCTACATTCTCTAGTTGTGTAGACTTGGGCTAATTCAGAGGATGAATATTTTAACTCTTGAGAGTGTAAAAATGAAACCAAATGGACCCGCAAGGGTCCATTTGGTTTCATTTTTACGTTCTCAAGAGTTACACCTGGTTAACCAACTTAGCTGGGGACCACCTGGAACCCTCTCAGGGACCACTGGTGGTCCCCGGACCACCTGTTGAAAACCCCTGGTTTATACCATGTAACTGTAACTCGAAATAGTGAAAAGCTCTCCAATGCAATCAGTAAACTTTCGGTTCAGTGTAATGCTTTGTCACTATTCGGTTCAGTATAATGCTTTGTCACTATTCGCCAATTGAAGTCTATGTACAAGTGCCGCCATTGGTCTTGCCCAATGAAGTGCAACCCTAACCCTAACCTCCAAACCACGCCCATCTGGGGGCAAATCACTGGGGAAAGCGGACAGTCTGTCTGGAAACTCTCAGGGTATCCTCAACTGATCAGGGTAGCTCTGTGCAGTGTTGGGACATATGCACTACGTAACTTAATATATTACATAATACATTACCAAAATGCAGTAACTTGTAATATAAATATATTACTGAACAAAAAACATCTAATATATTATACTTTTCTTTCTGCATTACTGCATTACTTTCAATATTACTTTCTGTCAATCTGTCTCATGGCATGTGTTCTTGTGAAATTATTTTGACAACTGCAGAAGTTAAATAATGACTTATTTTCTATAATTTGTCATCAAATTATTTACTGGCTTCCATGAATTCAAGGAATACATTTAACTCCTGGGTTAAACAGTGACGTTTCTTCAAGTTGATTTCAAATGGATTTGACCAGAAAGCCAAGCTTTATTGTAGGTATGCCAATGGCCTACACAATATTTGATTAATGGTGATACTAAATATTTAATTATATATTTTGTAAAAAGTAATATGTAATAGTAATATTAATACATTACACTTGCTCTGTGTAAGGCAGAGTAGAGTGCCTAGTACAGCCTGTCATTCTCGCAAGCACGCACAATTGACATGATTGACATTGTTGTCACTATGGTGTAATTGTGTTATGCGTAACCGTGTTGCTGTTGTTTTCCTGTGTACTGCAAAAGAGATTCCAATGTTTGTCACTCAAACGGCTCTAATTCAGGTTTGTTGATGACAGAAATCTCTTCAGAATTACCTGTGGGAAGTTGAGTCCAACTCTTGCAAAGGATTTTTATTCTGCCATGGATGCATTGATGGACAGTGACATTAGGTTTACGGTTACAATACTTATTATTCATATTTAGTTTTGTACGTGTAATCAGTGCGATCAATATATTAAATTAATTAAATGTTAGAGAATAGTTTAATGTATTTATTTAAGTTACTTTTATACAAAAATAACCACTTATACTTTGTCACGCAACTGTGTAGTGCAAAAAATGTTTAAATCGTTGGTCATAATAACAATTATTCTGCATTTTCTAATTGTGTGGACTCTTGAGAATTACATAATTAAGATGTTTAAATATAATTTAACTCTTGAGAGCGTAAAATTAAACTCTTGAGAGCGTAAAATGAAACCGAATGGACCCATAAGGGTCCATTCAGTTTCATTTCAACGCCCTCAAGAGTTACAGATCTATAAATCATCTATCTGGCATGTGATCCACCTGCACAGCCTGTGTGATCTACTGGTAGATCACAATCTACCTTTTGGGCAGCCCTGGTCTAGGCAGTGAAGTACAGAGACTTGTACGGACGGAGTATGATCAATCAGAAAAATAAGACAGTGAACACTGGTGTCTTCGTAGCGCACTGTGGGATTGCAAACACTGGATGATGATATAAACAGCCACAGACATGGACATCTTGCACCTGGCATCAAGCTGTGTTATTTTGATTGGTTATATTATCATATTAATCAATCACTATTTTCGGCATGTCATAGGAGAAAAGCTTCATAAGAATCCAAAAACTTACAAAGTTGTTCAAATAGCTTATGTTCAGTCAAATCGCTAATTAGCTTATGTTCAGTAAAATCGCTAATGCATTGTGAGCTGGTAGACTTGCTATTTTATCCATTTTATACACCGGTGTTGCTGTGAGAGACGGCAAAATCAATTTGCGACCGAGGCAGACCATCGCTGTAGCCGATGGTAAATCAGGATAAAGGATACCAGCTGTGACCAATAGGATACCTGCCACGACCGATAGGATACCTGCCACGACCGATAGGATACCTGCCACGACCGATAGGATACCTGCCACGACCGATAGGATACCTGCCACGACTGATAGGATACCTGCCACGACCGATAGGATACCTGCCACGACCGATAGGATACCTGCCATGACTGATAGGATACTTGCCACGACCGATAGGATACCTGCCGCGACCGATAGGATACCTGCCACGACTGATAGGATACTTGCCACGACCGATGGGATACCTGCCGCGGCAAATGAAGAAAAAGCTGGAGGGAGGGGGGAGTTCCCCTTGCGACTGAGGCAGATGGCTGCGGCTGATGAGATGTGGCTCATATGTGTAAATGAGTCCCGACCGATAGCAACGATCACAACCTTTTTCCACCTGCCACAAGAAAGGTCGCGACCGTTACTATCAGTCCGGACTCATTTACTATCAGCCACATCTCATTTACTGTCAGCCGTGGCCGTCTGCCACAGCCGTCACTAATTAATTTTGCCACTCCTGGGTGGTGTGCGACAATTTTGACAAAGTGTACAAATGTTGTTAGGCAATTTGATCTACAAAATAAAAAACAAATATATATATATTTTTTTATCAAAAACTGAACAATAATATAATTGATAAGAAAATAATATATATATAGTTAAAGCAGGCTTTAATAGTAAGAACATTTTAGCTAAGCTTGGTAGGATGCTTGTGTCCAGATTGTATTCATGAACGTAAGTAACCACAGTAATTTCACTTTCTGGCTTGTGCTAATTAATTTGTCCAAACACTCTTTTTAATCTCTCCTGTTTAATAATATGCAATCCACTCGTCTTTATGTAATCCTTATTCCAACTTTCTCCATGGACTTCTTAATTACCTCTGTCATCTATCTGGCTCTCAACCTTCATTCATTCATCCATTCATTCATCCATTCATTCAATCATCCATCCATCCAGCCCTCGCTCTTGATCCACTGCTCCATTGATTGCATGATTCATCCATCCCACATTAAAACCTCTTCACTCCTCCTCGTCTCTCTCTCTCTCCGTCTCTCTGCGTATATTTCCGTCTCTCTGGCCCGTCCCAGCTCTGTGACGGGAGAAAAGCTTTTTTAGTGTGGGAGATGACTGTCTGAAGGGCCAACGAATGACAGACACACAAACACTTCTTGTTGGTGTATGTGCATATTGCACCCCACACGCACACACACACACACACACACACACTCACAAAGCACACTTTGTCACACAAACATATTGTCACTCAGATACACTCAGATATATACTGCCGCACAAGTGGTTACACGCCACACGGGTGCACGCACGCACACTGGCCGCATGCGCTTTTACACACACACACACACACACACACACACACACACACACACACACACACACACACACACACACACACACACACACAAGCACGCATACACACTCTCTCAGCTAGGCAGCGGTGTGATGGACAGCGCTGGCATTTGGCAGGAGGCACGATAAGGTGGTGGAGAAGAGTAGCAGGAGAGAGAACCCACAAGTGACACGAAGGAGAGAGGGAGAGATTGAGAGTGGGTGAGGAGCAAGAGGACACAGAGAGAGAGAGAGAGTGTGTGTGTGTGCGAGAGATCTGTGTCTCCAACGTTTGTTTTCTGTGGCTACCACCACCCGCCGACTTCTCCGTTGGCTTGCTAAGAAGCAGGAGAAGAGAGAGGGGGAGAGAGATGGGGAGCTAAGGTGTAGAGAGGGGGAGAGAGAGAGAGGGAGAGAGAGAGGAATGAGATGGAGAGAGCAGGCGGAGATTGGGGAGGTTCTAGTGAGAGTGACTGCAAATAAGCGAGGGAGTGAGCAGAAAGAGGGAGAGAGAGAGTGTGAGAGGGCGAGGGGAGACACACGGAAGTGCTATTTATAACATTGGTGGAGGAGTGAGATTGGGTGGAGTGTACGTGCGCTCGCGCGCTCTTGTGTACGTGCTTGTGTGTCTGTTTGTGTACACTTTGTTTTCAAGAGGGGGGCCATATCATTATAGAAAGCTTTGGCTGCTCGCTGCAAATATGCTTAGTGCTCCTATTGTACACTTAAGGGGTGTAACTGTCACTGTCTCTCTGTGAACAGTTCCATTTATGGATATTGTCTTACCAAGATGTGGATGATGATGATGACTGGCTTCTGTTCTGTTTTTGCTGTGGGGCATTGCTGTAACTCCGAAGGCTTTACATACAGGTGTGGTTTACTAAGACGATAAGACAAACATTACCACGGCTAGGCTAAATCTCTACTAAAACTCCAGAGGTTTGGTTTGAGCTTACAAAAGGTTATGGAACACAGAACATACTGTATGCATAAGGAAAGGTGCTTTGCTATTGAGACTTACATTGGTCTTATCCTAGGCCTGGCAAATAGCTGAAGGTGTCTGACATTTCCATGCATTTTGAAAAAACATCCACATGTGTTTTGTTTTGGTGGATGGTGGAAGATTACAGTTACCACCTATAAGTTGTCTTAATAGTAGCTGGTTGTTTCTAGACTAAATAAAACGGACGCATATTGACAAGGGACTGAGCGAGACAGATGGGGAATAGACTGAGGTCATGGAATGACGCAGATTTATTAACTTGGGTCCTTGACCTCTTTAAGGGTGAAATGTCAGCAATAACACGTCACACAACATTGTAGACGGGGAGAGCTGCTGCTCAATAACTATACACAGACAAAACCACATTAAACCAAATGCCCTTGGCTTCTAATGAGCAAATGTCCGCTAATGAACATGGACAAACTATTATCGTTATTATGTAGTTATTTTTTCAATGACTTGTTAATGTAGGATTCCTTCTTGTAGTATTCCTCCTTGTGTGAGGAAAGTTAACATGCCTGTTCTGTTCACCATGTAAAGTTTGAGCCTTTGGTAACACTGCCCCCAAGTGGTTAAGAGTGGAACTACACTCGCTTGGCACTATCCCTGCCTGGTTTTCAATGGCCATTCTAGAGCCAGGTAGCTTTAAACCGGCCCTGACCTAGTCTCTAATCAGTCACTAGACTACTGTGTGCAGAATGTATACACAAAACGTACTCCACACACTATAATACGTGCTCCCGACTATCTTCAGTCATCATGTTGGACTTCGGGGGAAGGTCCAGCTTTATTTCCATCTTCCCTCTTATTTTCCTCTACTACCTTGACGCTTCCTACTGGCTCCTCCTCCTTCATATGTTTCTGATCGGCTGCCCCCCCCCCCCCAAATGTAACCCCCACCCCTGGCCCCTCCCCTCTCTGATATCGCTCTTCTTTCTTAAAGGGACCACCCGGCTCTCAGCAGTCCCCCCATGCACAGCCCCCCCCTCACAACCCAAGCAACCCCATGATGGGACCCCACGGCCAGGTAAGCTGCTGACACTCACTCTCTGCAACATCCCTCCTCCTTCTGTCTCTCACTTTAACAACAACACCCCCCCCCCCCAACCCCCCAACCCCCACGCCCTTACCCCCCCAAATCCACAACCACGCACCCCCAAGTTCTTTCTCTCTGATCTCTCTTTCCCCTCCACGCTTCTATTCACCAGTGGCACACTACTTTTATCCATGAGTCTCCTTTTGCTGTACTCTAACTACCCTTCCCATAGATATATCGATCCCTCCCTCCCCAGCATCCAGCATCCAACTCCGTCATAACAACAACTACGCAGGCGGAGGCTGCAGGACTCGCTCGTCCTCGAAGCCCAGACACGGCTGTCCCTTTGTGGGATGAATAATTCACTGCCCTCTCCCCCTCTTCCCCGATGCAGCCTGTGGGGGGGTTGCGCGCTTATCTGCTGCATACACACACACACACGCACACACACACACGCACGCACGTACACACAATCACACACACAAACTTCTTCGCCTCCTCTCCCTTACCTTCTGCTTACTGTTCTTGCACCTAATAAATAAAACAGTGGACAGGAACTACAGAGTACGGACACTCATGTAACGCGTACACAACACAACACACGCACAGGCTCCTATACACATTGTGTATATAATACTGCACATGTGTTCGTGCTGAACTGAAAGGCACAGTGTTCTTTAAGAATAGTTACGCTACCCGAGAGCGAGGGCCATAACCGGTTTCTTCCTCCTGGGGGTGCGAAAAGAAGGGGGCAACTTTCTCAGTGGATGGGCGCTCTCTCTCCTCTCCCGTACTTCCAGCCAGCGCGGTGGAGGAAGCAGATCTTCCACTGTGCAGGTGAAGCTACCATAGTTCTTCTCGCCCCATTAGGCTGCGGCATGAGGCCGGCTCTTCATTCTTGTGGTTTCTGGTTTCCTCCTCCTCGTGTGTGTGTGTGTGAGAGAGCGTGCGGACACGCTTCCTCTGAAGGGCTTTTTTTTTATTTCGTTGAACGGTGTTGTTGGCCCGAGGTGTTTCTAAATACGCCGGGCAGACCACAGGCCGAGTCGGCTTACACCGCAGTGTGAACGGCATGTTGCGAGCATCTGCGAGTGCTCACGCACGCACGCGCACGCACACACGCACCACACACACACACACACACACACACACACACACACTATCGAGTGCATGTTGTGTACCGAAGCAGGTATAAACACACACACATGTGCACATACACAAACACTCCAGTGTGTCAGCGGTGTTGTGTGCAGCAGCTGGTCCTGTCTGTTTTTTTTTTTTTTAAATGAGGCCGGGGTTAGCAAAGTTTCACCCACTTCACTGGTCATCATCCACTCCCCATCGACACCATCCATCTGTAAATCCTTAGTGATATGATCCCTCTTTGAGTGTGCTTATATATTGATCAATAACGGAAACATCCTTTTCTTTGTACCCAACTACCCACCCCTACCCCACCCCATACCCCCAACCCTTCTCCCCATTCCTGTACTCAGCCTTTCATGTCACCACGGTATCCAGGTGGACCGCGCCCATCACTCCGAATGCCAAATCAGGTATCCAACACTGCTCAGGTCTTGCTCTTGTCCAAACAGGGTCCATTTAGTTACATTTGTACACACTCAAACTCACACACGACAATAGATATTGATAATTGTTATTCAGATCTCCATACATTGGTCCGGGCAAGGTAAAACAGGTTTATTTCATTGATTGTTGATCAATTGATTGTTTTTGTGTATGGCATTTAAAGGATTGGTAAGGCTTTTAGAAACACACGAAGGATAAGCTAGGAAAATACACAAGAACACGCTATTCACTGTGCTACATGTAATTAATGCAGAACAACAACAACAACAAAATTGAGTTAAACTATTCACACATTCACTGTTATGCATCAGTCAAATGCTGAGTAGTAGACACTAGTCAGAGTTGCCCCAAGCCTCTTTGTTCCAACTCATGTGTGGCATACAGTAGTTACAGACATTTTCAAGCCTGCCTCTGAATATTATAGTCAGTATTAGTGTGACTGGGCCATAAGTACAGATAAACCAGACCCAAACTTATTATTAAAATATTTAATCTTTATTGAGAAAATACAGATACAAAACAGGAAATGGGGGCCAATATATGGAGATTAATTATTGTTAATCTTTTAAGCTGTTTTTTTTTCTTCTTTATTTTTATTCATGTTCTTTCCTGTACTTATTCAATACATTTTTTCTTCTACATGAATTGTTTTTGCACCTCTACTTTGGTCTTCCTTTACCAGTGGAGCATGACAGCTGATGTCTTTTTTTTATTTCATGAATATTGGCAGTACACTTTAATCCGTTCCTTGTCTTCCCGTTTTGTGTTAGCCTCCTGGGGGCATCCCTGGATCCCAGCCTCTCCTGCCAAACAGTCTGGACCCAACCAGACCGCAAGGTAAGACCCAATGTATTGTCACATGCAGAGGTCTTTCCACCAAGGCTGTTTCACTGGTAACGTACTCAAGAATGAACCCCTTAAAGGGGAACTCCACCCATTTTCAGCATTTTAATATGTCATTAATGTACCTAGATGTTAGATGTTGTGTGGACATGATGAAAAAGTTCCCCCAATTCCGTATTTCCTAAAAATGGAGGTCTGAAAAAATCATTAACATGGTGAAATACATCTGATGACATCATCAAGATGTATTTCACCATGCTAATGATTTGTCTTTCAGACCCCTTTTTCCTGAGAGGGTACAAATGGAACCAAATGGACCCGCTAGGGTCCATTTGGTTCAGATTTGTATCCTCTCAGGATTTTTTTGAAAATAGGTGGAATTCCCCTTTAAACCCCTTTATGGTAGCGGAGTACTATTACTTTTCTCGGATACATACGGATACAAGTGTTTAAATTCAACTGCATTGCTACCACAAATTCCCATGCTCTACAAAACAAAACAAATTAATGCGATAAATATACAATTTAATTGCAATTTTCCTTATCTTCTATTTTTTGCCTGCCAAGCACCTTGTGCTGTTGCCTGATAGGGGGGGGGGGGGTGTTGTTCATGGTGGTTTGACTTGGGATTACAGCTCCAAGTGTACAACTAAATGGGATTAGATTAGAGCAATCGTCTTGTCTTAATTCTTGAGTATATTAACCATATACTTTGTTGACCTGAGCTCCTCGAGGACTTTCTTCCCTCTACACCAGGGGTGCCCACACTTTTTTGACTTGAGAGCTACTTTCAAAATGCCCAGCTCAACATGATCTACACTGGAAAAATGTGATTATTCCATTGGTGCAAATGCATTTCAAGGCCCCTAGAAAGTTTGAGCTTTGAAATAGTGGTGATAGTGTTTAAGAATAATGCACTTATAATGAAAAATAGAGGGGGAGAATTGGAAGGTTTTCTTGTATATGCTACTACTGACGTTTGAAAACAGTATTTGGGGTTTGAGTTGACCGTTTGTGATACTGAGTTTAGTCTCTTGCACACACAACTAATAAATAATAACTAATAACTAGGGGTGGGACTCGATTAAAATTTTTGATCTAATTAATTAGAGGCTCAATAATTAATTAATCTCAATTAATCTCATTTTAATCCAGGGTTTCCCCCAGCGCTTTAATACTAAGGCGGCCGCCAGAGTAAAACCCGCCCCCGCCTTGCCTACCTTCCCCCCCAAAAAACAAAGACAAATAAAAAAAAAACAAGAAACCAGAGTTAAAGTTAAAATGTGTCGTTCATACAACGCATGCCGCATGATGAGCCTGTAGATCAGTTATATTTCGCATGCGACGCTGCCTCGGCTCGCTAACACTGTTCCGCGCAGCCGGGTGGAATCGGCTGGCACGCGGCCAGATTCTGAAAGAAGTTTCCCCCCCCCTTTGGTAACAAAATAACTGCATTTCTCTTCAATGTGCACGTTATAAAATAAAGTTTTTTTCAAACCGAAATTGCGATTTGAAACCATGCCATTAGCAAATCACAACGGCCGCGATTATGGATTAATTTAATCAATATTCAACCGGAGCGAATCTGGTCCAGTGTTTCTGTGCTGCGCAATGCCCAATCAGTGTGTCTGCAGTGCTTGTGTGCACGCACGCGGAGCAGAGCAAGTTGTTTTGATCCCAAAGCAGTAAAAAGTCGCGCTGCGCGGCTGTCTGGTTGCTGGTCAACGCATGCCGTCTGTGTCTGCAGAGCCCGCGGACCCCCGGTATGTCAGCCTAACCAGACAACAACCACGCTGAAATTATTGCGTTTCGACTGTTATGTGGCTTCATACAGTTAACGTTAGCCTCTCTGTCAATATTGTTAGCATAACATTTAGCTCGTGTGTGCTGCTGCTGCTGCTGCGCGCGTGTGTGTGTGTGTGTGTGTCGGAGCGGTGTAGTTTGAGCAGAAGGCTCTGAGTTTGAGGGTGACCAGATGTCCCGTTTCTGTGGGACAGTCACAGGGTGACCAGATGTCCTTCTTTGCGTGGCACAGTCTCTCATTTCAAAGGCTTTTCAGTCATCCCACAAATTGAGACCCTGTCCCACATGGTGACTGAGAGACTACAGTTGGCAATTGTCCTAATAGTCCCATACAGTTGGCATTCTGTTGTAAAGTTCTCTCAATGTCTCTTTTCATGCTGGATGTGCTTTTAAGCCTGTTAAAATAGGACATGTCATGAAAAAGACATGTCATGACACCCTATACCTGAAAAGGAAAGAAATTAATTATAAAACGTAATGGCCTATCTGGTTCCTTAGAATAAAAGGTCAGGGCCTGGAGTCAGATGATGATAGTGGTGAAAAGTAGCTGTTATAGAGGTGAGTGGTGTAAAGTGTAAACACATGAGTGAGGGGCTGTGTTGCTGTTTTTCACCCCAAAGCGTAGCCTACGTATTGTAATTACAACACATGCACGCGCACATGCACGGACATGCACGCGCACGAGCACAGACTCGAAGCCTCACCACCTTGACTAAACAATTTTCTGGGGGAAACACTGTAATAATATATTATTATTTACCTGAGAAAAGTGAGAAAGCACATTTTTGAACTGAATTTATTATTATTATATTATGAGTGAAGCAATGAACTGAATGAGTGAAGCAATGAACTGAATACTAGGCCTGTGAATCTGTGGGTGATACAATTCAGTATCAATTTTCTGGGTCACGATTCGATCCAAAAACTAGATTTCTAGATTTTTTTTAAATTCTCGATTCAAAAAGATTCCCCAATTCCAAAGCTTTCCTCTTTTCTTTTTTTTCTTCTTCTTATTTACCAAATTCAAGTACAAACGTTAGCATTTCTCAGTCAGTCCAGTACAATAATTGACTCTGGGGCAAAATAAATAAAATACTGGTACTTGGAAGACTAGCTGGTAAGAAAGGCAGTGCCACACACACAGTGCTGATTGTTCTGGAGCATACATTTGCGTACATTTAGCAGTCATTATTATCATGCAATTTAGCGTCAGATAAACACAGTGAAGTGAGCCCACGTCAGTTGATCATCTGAGCACACACACACACACACACACACACACACACACACACACACACACACACACACACACACACACACACACACACACACACACACACACACACACACACACACACACACACACACACACAGCCAATATGAACTCGACTACAGCTGCACTGATGAGCGCCGGTCGCCAACTCCAGTTTGTCCCTATTCAAGCCATTGAATGTCGGACACCTCAACGTCGCTCTGGTACTAGCCAGAATGCAGAAAGACTTACCCAAGCTCCCTTCTCTTCACGGGTTTTAGTCCAATGGTGGCTCTTCTACATAGATTTCTACGAAACGGGGACAGTAACACTAGCTCCAACATGTTGGATGTGATTTGAGGCTCGAACTGCTGCGATGGTATGCACATTCTTTGTTGCACAAACTGCCTTTTTGTCCACGCTTCCATCCGTTCTTTGCTTAAATCTAAATTTGCCATCGACGGGGCCGAGTAATGCTTGCTCATCTGGTTTGTCGTTCATGTTGTGAGTTGTTTTGTTTTGTTTTTGCTGCGGGGGAAGAGGACGACGAGGCAGACGGAGCTTTAGAGTATAGACTGAGTTACGTTTACTCCATAGAGCTAGTAGACCAATGGCGATTCTTCTACATTGACTTCAACTGCAGTTTGTCCCTATTCAGGCCATTTGAACAGCGCTCAAGCGCTCAGTTTCTGACTCCTCAATGTCGTGACTCCGGGTGGACTGCCGCTTCCGTGTGCGTTAGCATATTGGGTAGGTGTGAAACGGTGATACAAAGAGAAACGTTCCACTTCAATGGTGTGAATGGGCCATCAGTGACAAACGTTCCGTTCCAATGGTGGATAAAGAAAAGGTGCGAATAAATGCGTTATTTTTTATAACGCGCTATATTTTCTGTAATTAATTAGTCTCAATTAACGCGCTAAAGTCCCGGCCTTACTAATAACCAAATAAAAAGGGCACTAATAACAACTAATAACTTTCATGTTTAATAACTTTCATGACTGTCATGTGATCTACCTGCAAGGCCTGTGTGATCTACTAGTTACTAGTAGATTACAATCTACCTTTTGGGCAGCCCTGCTCTACACAAATTGACATACAAGTTCACAACGTGAACTGATGTGTTGTGAGCTTGTAGATTCTGCCATTTCTGCCGAATGTGCTTAAAAGATGATCCATGAAGTGTACTTGCAGGCGTATGTGTTTGGTTCTGGTCAGTGTGTGACAGCTTGTCCTTTCTTTCAGGACATCCCAACATGGGTGGACCAATGAGAATGAACCCTCCACGAGGAATGGCAATGGGACCACAGGTGAGACATTGGATAGTCTGGTATGCACATACAGGTGCTGGTCAACGAATTAGAATAATTTGAACAGTGCAATCGTTAAATTCTTTGAATGCATTTTTTGTGCAGAAAACAAATCAGGTGTTCACCGCACCTGTCCTACTGGTTAGAGTAATCACAGAACTCGTAACCTGTAAAAAATTTGCTCAGCTGAGCTTTCCAAAAGGCCCATTTAGACCATTTAACTGTGACACTGTTGTTTCATTGAATTAGAATAATGGAGAAACCGTTTCATTGAATTAGAATATTTTTTATTATAATTAGAATCATCACTTTCTCAGTATTTTGTGGCTGCCCCCTTGGCTTGTATGACTGCCTGAAGTCTCCGTGCAGGGGTTGACACTAAGGTCTCCGAGGTACTTGCCCATCGGGCAAGTGCAATCAGGTTCTACTTGCCCTCAGGTCATGGTCACTTGCCCCCCCAAAAATATATTGTAAATTTTGCTTTTAAGTTTACTTCCTACTTGGGTGCTTTCAACAGGTGGTCCAGGGACCACCAGTGGTCCTGGAGAGGGTTCCAGGTGGTCCCCAGCTAAGTTGGTTAACCAGATGTAACTCTTGAGAGCGTAAAAATGAAACCAAATGGACCCGCAAGGGTCCATTTGGTTTCATTTTTACGCTCTCAAGAGTTAAAAATTCATCATCTTAATTAGCCCATAGTGGTCACAGACCGAGTGGTCCCTGACCCCAGCAAAATGATAGTTTGGAACCAAATGAACCTGGGAGAGAGATAGGTAGATAGCTAGAAAGCAGGGAAAGACACAGAGGCAGAGTGCAATGACCGCCTTCAAGACAAATTTATCTTGTGTAGTGTTATAGTGCACGAAGTTGCACACTTGCCTGATCGGGCAACCAGGTAGCAGTCTTCACTTGCCCCACCATTTTTTTACTTGCCCCGGGCAAGCGGGCAAGTGTTACTGTCAAGCCCTACCGGTGGCATCGATTTGAAGAACTAGCTATCTCTACCTATCTCTCTCCCAGGTCCACTTGGTTCCAAACTATCATTTTGCTGCGGTCAGGGACCACTGGGTCTGTGACCACTATGGGCTGATTAAGATGATGAATTTTAACTCTTGAGAGTGTAAAAATGAAACCAAATTGATCCGCAAGGGTCCATTTGGCTGAGGGCAAGTAGAACCTGATTTGCACTTGCCCGATGGGCAAGTACCTCGGAGAACTTAGTGTCAACCCCTGCACGGAGACTTCAGGCAGTCATACAAGCCAAGGGGGCAGCCACAAAATACTGAGAAAGTGATGATTCTAATTATAATAAAAAATATTCTAATTCAATGAAACGGTTTCTCCATTATTCTAATTCAATGAAACAACAGTGTCACAGTTAAATGGCCTAAATGGGCCTTTTGGAAAGCTCAGCTGAGCAAATTTTTTACAGGTAACGAGTTCTGTGATTACTCTAACCAGTAGGACAGGTGCGGTGAACACCTGATTTGTTTTCTGCACAAGAAATGCATTCAAAGAATTTAACGATTGCACTGTTCAAATTATTCTAATTCGTTGACCAGCACCTGTAGATGCTACTACGGTCACCTCCAGTCTTGCCACTATCCTATGTTGCTACAATTAAGTTTGATGCTTGGAAGTGTAACTATTTATTGATATGTATCATTCAGACTAATGCACCAAACTCACCAAGACAAATGCCCTGTATGTGCCTTGACATATGAGCATCTATGTCCTGCTGTAATGTGTATGATCTTGGTTGTTTCATTTTGGGTGTTTACGTTGTTTTATCTCCCATTTGTGCAGAACTACGGGGGCATGAGGCCTCCTCCCAATTCTATGGGCGGCCCCATGCCAGGAATGAACATGTAAGTTTTTTTTTATATATATATTTTTATTGTTTTTTGCAGCTCAGCTCAGACACTTTGTGGGACAACGGGCACAAATATATACACAGATACATATAATTAGCCATAAAACAAAAACAATATATACAGTATGGACACAATTGGTGCTTGACAGATGGGTGAACATTCTGAACAACTACCCAGAGAATTACAAAAATAAATAAAATAAAGAAAAATACACAAAATGATTTCCCTAAATAAACAAGAAATGTCATGCTATACATCAAGGTTAGCGGTATCGCTTCTGCCAAGGAACCCTGTAGTTAAGGTGGTAGCTAACTGAGGGCCAATGAATTGCAGATATGGGTATGAACATGTAAGTTAAAAACACACAGGACTCTTATCCATATCACTGTACCCTTTAAGGCTCATCATGTAACATCTTATGTCTCTGCTGCCATCTATCCCCTGTCCTCTTCCCCTCTCCCTCTCTTTCCATTCTCTGCCACTCTCCATCTGTCCCTTCTCTCCCCCCAGGGGTCCTGGAGGAAGAGGGCCATGGCCGGGACCTAATGCTAACTCTGTGAGTCACAATCCCTGGAGGCTCAGTAGACACAACTACATATATTCGGTCTTGTTATCCTCGGGCCCAGTGATCCGCTAACTTGTCATGTCCTCTCTCTGTTCTTCTCCCCCAGCAGATAGCTTACTCTTCCTCATCTCCAGGCAACTATGTGGTGAGTAACTATCTGACCACTGGGAGCGGTCACTGTGGAAGCTTGCCACAATGTACTCTAGAACAGGGGTTTTCAACCTTTTTGATCCCAGGGCCCACCATTTATTCAGCATTAGAGCCACGGACCACCATTTGAGGACATTTTAGCCCCACAGATCCCAAAGCTAAAGATTCCTTTTGCTTTTGTCCGTCTCTTAGTTGTGTAGACTTGGGCTAGTTAAGATGATGAATATTTTAACTCTTGGGAGTGTAAAAATGAAACCAAATGGACCCGCAAGGGTCGTTTTTACGTTCTCAAGAGTTACATCTGGTTAACCAACTTAGCTGGGGACCACCTGGAACCCTCTCAGGGACCACTGGTGGTCCCCGGGCCACCTGTTGAAACCCCCTGCTCTAGAAAATGGCCCCGGTTATACAGGTTGATGTGGGGTTTTTTTTTGGTGAATTTTGAGCTCTCTGGTGATTTTATTTAACTTTTGTACTCTCTTGGTCTTCCATAGGGACCACCAGGAGGAGGAGGCCCACCTGGTACTCCCATCATGCCCAGCCCAGGTGGTGCGTCACCAAACTATGTCCCCCAGCACTAACAAATAGCTTGTTCCTCTAACTCCTTCATTGACAAAGCATGAACTGTGTCCCCTCATGTACTGAGCATGTGTCCCATATTATTTATTATTATCGTTTATTTGTGTGTATCTCCCAATCATTCCTTCTTCTTTTTTTCTTTTTTTTTTTTTGCTAATTTGCTGTCTTGCTTTTTTTCTCAGACTCGACTAACTCCAGTGAAAACATCTATACAATGATGAACCCCATTGGTCCGGGAGGCAACAGACCCAACGTGAGTTAATCTCCAGCATTAAACTTCTATTAAAATTCTATCAAGCTAGTTGTAAAAACAACAACAACATTGAACCCCATAAAATAGAGAAACGTTGGGCTAGTTTGATCAAGCCTTGTAAATAGCAGGATGCTCTTTAGCTAAAAATAAAACAGAAAGCTTGCTCAAACGGCTCTGGCTCTGAGGTCTATGGGATATTTGCTTTTCAAGTTCATAGAGGACACCTAAACCATGCTGTAAAAGTAATTTTGTGTACCGTAATTACCGGACTATAAGCCGCACCTGACTATAAGCCGCACCAGACAACAAGCTTCATGTTAGGGCAGTGGTTTTCAACCTTTTTGATCCCAGGGATCCCAGCTAGAGATCACCATTTGACAACATTTTCACCCCACAGAACCCAAAACTAAAGATTTCTTTTGGTTTTGTCCACAATTCCAGGATGGATTTTCGCAAACAAAACAGGCAAAACATACATAGATCAAAATGACCATGACTTATAATTAAGTGGTGCTAATTTAGAAGGTGAATATCATAACTTGAGAGTGTAAACATTGCGGGTCCATTTGGTTTCATTTTTACGCTCTCAAAGAGTTACATCTGCTTAACCAACTTTCCATCATTTAGTCTGGAGGGCCCACCTGGAACCCTCTCAGGGACCACTGGTGGTCCCCAGACCACCTGTTGAAAACCCCTGTTAAAAAAAACACCTGTAAAAATCCATAGATTGGCCGCACCGTTGTATAAGCCGCAGGGTCAAAAGCATGTGAAAAAAAGTAGCGGCTTATAGTCTGGAAATTACGGTAATGCTTATTAACAAAGATTGCTCTCAACTTTTTTTCCTAGTTCCCCATGGGACCTGGGCCTGATGGGCCAATGGGAGCTATGGGATCTATGGAACCACACCACATGAACGGATCTCTAGGTGAGTCAAAGCACCTTATTTGTCCAGCAAACACGGTCAGGACCGTGACGAATTAGTGATTAGTCTTGATTGTGGCCAGATCCAGGCAATCCAAGACTAGTCAAATCTGGCATAGAATATCACCTGAATATCACCTGATTTCAAACCAAATCCTGCCCACAGAAGACGGATGTTCCTGGATGAATCAGATAGTCTGACTGAGGCCAGACTTATATCAATTATAACTATTCAGTTCTGCCCCAGAAATGTTTATCTATAGCTTTATTATCTCATGTCATTTCCAGGATGTCTTCACCAATTGAAATAATAATAATGCTTATTCTGGTGTGTATTTGCAGTGTTTTAAGGAATAAACTACATTGTCTTATATTGTTTCTCTCGGGCACAAACCTTGTATCACCATGTTGCCAGTCCAGAACATTGTAATATCTAGTCCTACAAGCTCAACTGACATACAAGGGTTCCATTGACAGTGCCAATATGTTAATCACTGGACCAGCAGTCTCAGGTTAGGTCAGGTTACTTCCTGACCTAGCTGACACCCAATGCTCAGTGTTGTTGTATATGGACAAAAAATATAAATTGCTTAATATGATTATGGCAAATAATCCCTGAATTACTGTGCTGACAAGCCATACAGTTTGGGAACCCCGGCACTAAACCATATTACCTTGTGACAGTATTATCACTTATTTCCTCTCATTGTAATGTTTTCAATTCTTTTCCCCCACTCTCTCTTTTGATTCCCCTGCCACTCCCCCCTAGGCTCTGGAGATATGGATGGGTTGCCAAAGGTGAGTAATCGTTGCTTTCCTATAAGTCATACCTGGGCATTATGCGGCCCGGGGGCCAAATGCGGCCCTTTGGCTGACTCTGACCGGCCCGGGGACCACCAGTGGTCCTTGAGAGAGTTCCAGTTAAATACGGAAAGTTGGTTAACCAGATGTAACTCTTTGAGAGCGTAAAAATGAAATCAAATGGACCCTTGCGGGTCCATTTGGTTTCATGTTTACACTCTCAAGAGTTAAAATATTCACCATCTCAATTAGCCCAAGTCTACACAATCAGAGAATGTAAAAGAATGGTCATTTTTGATCGCTGTTATCCCGTTTTGTTTGTAAAATCCAGCCTGGTATTGTGGACAAAAACAAATCTTTAGTTTTGGTGTCTGTGGGGCTAAAATGTCATCAAATGGTGGTCAAATACTAAATAAATAGAGGGCCCTGGTGTCAAAATGGTTGGTCTTACTCTTACCTTTATCTTGAAATTAAATTAATACTACGCAGACTTTAGTTCAGCCTTTAGTCTTGGCCCTCCACAGTATTTTATGTATCTCATTTGGCCCCTTGGGAAAAATAATTGCCCACCGCTGCTATAAGTTCATTACCAGCACTCAGCAGTGCTGTATCTGCACTCACTGTTTATGCATCATAGTCCACTGATTGACTCCACCAGGCCAAACAAGGCATAGTGAAGAGTATGTTTTGCACTCCGTCCGCCTGTCTGTGTGTCCGTCAGTCCGTCCATCTGTTTACAGCTAATCTCTGACACTGTTAATCCGGTCGATGCCAAACTTTGCACACTCTCTGGATGCCAACAATGCACCTCTGCCCCACATTTTCTAGAACGAAGTTATAGCACCACCAGGAGGCCGTAAAACGCATTACCTCATATAGATTCTGACCCAAAATCCCGCCAATTGTTACACCTAATCTCTATAGTCATGTTCCCAAGGCAGAGCTGTTCCGTATTTCATACTTCATCCTATTTGCTTTCAAAGTTTGCAGGATTGACTCCTTTTGAACAAAAGGCATCAAATCAGTAACACCGACTGTATTTTACATTAAATCTTTAACACAATTTTCTCTTAGGTAGACAAATATATGCAATGCCTTTTTCACATTGGCCTATAGTGCCACCAGGAGGCCACAGTCTGACCTGGTGGAGACCTGTGCCCAGAGGCGCACTTTTTTAGTTCTCAATGAGATGTCAATGAGTCTCAAGTTTTAAGTTGCCTGTAGATTAGTTAAAGTTTATGTAATATTTCACTGGTAGATTTTTCACAATTACCAGTCCTCAACAATAGTGTGTGTGTGTGTGTGTGTGTGTGTGTGTGTGTGTGTGTGTGTGTGTGTGTGTGTGTGTGTGTGTGTGTGTGTGTGTGTGTGTGTGTGTGTGTGTGTGCGCGTGCGCGCACAACTAATACTTGCATACTGTATGCCAAAATTGCCAAAGAAAAACCATTAATGTATGTTTTTAATAATATGGCTTAATATAAGTGATTTATCCATAATGTATTTTTGTTGGTTGAAACCACTGAAGCTTTTGTTTTCCTCACCCCTTCCTTCTGCATCTTTCTCCAGAACTCCCCTAATAACATGGGGGGCATGAACAACCCTCCCGGCACGCCGCGGGACGATGGCGAGATGGGCGGGAACTTCTTGAACCCATTCCAAAGTGAAAGTGTAAGTAGAGCCCATGAAATGACCTCTCACCCTTAACAGCCTTTCCCCCGTTGACCTGTGTCATGAACATACCATTGGCACAATGCAAGCAGAGGAATCAGATCAAATCAAATATCATACTATTTACAACTAGTGATTGTGGTATTGGGGTGCAATAGTTCATGAAATCAATTATTTTATTGTAAAAAGTAAAATAATAGTAAAAGAATAAAAATAAAATCACAATCGATTTGGATGAAAATAGTATATTTTAGGTTACAATCTTGGTTGTAGATATTTCAGTGGTGCCATTTTTGATATGTTTGTGCAACAATTAAATGGTATCAGACTACCAGCCACAGGTTTGACTTATTTCCTGATAGTTATGGTCTTAGGTGCTTTTGGGATTAACCAACAGTGGAACCATACCAATGTAAAGAAAGGGTCATACTTCATACTTTAGTTCTGCTTGCATTACAGCTACTTAACTAATCACTTAAACTTCATTACTCATTTGATTGCAGAAACAGTGGCAGTTAATATAAACCACCAGAAATGCTGGGTATTTGAAAGGGAACTTTTTTGATCACATAACGGTGAAATCAAACCTAATGTCCATCCTAATTACCCTATTGGCCTGGATATAAGACAGTGTTTTTTCCAATGGAAATATTCTTAAAAAAATTGAGACGTCTTATATTTGGAGACTATATTTGTTCATATATTTGTTGACTATATTTAGTCATCTTATAACCAGGGTCGTCTTATATTCTGGACAATACGGTACTAGTTATACTTTGTTTTGTTTAAAAGACAGTGGTTCTCAACCTTTTGGGTCACAACCCCAAAAATAAATTACCAAAAGCTGCACTATTTTATATTTTACTATTTGGGGCATGCAGGCCGTTCCACCAAAACAATACCATAGTGCCGCAACTCTTGGCCCGGCAGCACAAAAAAAAAAAAACACTTTTTGAGGAAACGTTCTGTAAGTTGACTGTTGGGCAGCAGGGTTGTGAAGGTACTGCACCTTTTGATCCTGTAATAGACAGACTTAATGATACTGCCGATTCAAGCAATCTGCACAAATACTATTTGAGTCACCAAGCTAGAACCTGGAGTTTGTGCTTCCCTCAAAGGGGCAGTTCACCGGTTTCCCCAAAAATATGCTAATGACACAAGATTTAGAATACTTTCCTGTGTGGTCATTATGTGTGTATGAAGTGGTTCTAGATATTTTAGCGGTGAAGCCCAGTTTCTTTGACTGGGCTCATTTCTTCCTGGACTACATGTATCAGTAAGACAGCCTACCACCTAAGGCAGGGGTGGGCAATTATTTCTCCCCCAAGGGGCCAAATGAGATACATAAAATATTGTGGAGGGCCAAGACTAAAGGCTGAACTAAAGTCTGCGTAATATTAATTTAATTGCAAGATAAAAGTAACAGTAAGACCAACCATTTTGACACCAGGCCCCTGTATTTAATCAGTATTTAACCCACAGAGGAGCACCATTTGATGACATTTTAGCCCCCCAGACCCAAAACTAAAGTTTTATTTTGCTTTTGTCCACAATATCAGGCTAATTTCACAAACAAAACAGGCAAAAATAGACCAGAAATGACCATTCCTTTACATTCTCTGAATGTATAGACTTGGGCTAATTCAGATGATGAATATTTTAACTCTTGAGAGTGTGAAAATAAAACGGGTCCATTTGGTTTCATTTTTACGCTCTCAAAGAGTTACATCTGGTTAACCAACTGTCGTGGCCGCACAGGTAAATCAACTAGGGCTAGACGTCACTTCCTGACTTTTGACCCGGAACTTTTTGCTCAGATTGTGAGAGGACAGGTTAGTCAAGACACCAGAAACAGCATGACGTCATCGCACATCCTGTTTAGGAGATCTGGCGCTTCAAAATAAGGGTTTTTACCGAATGCACTGGCTTGAGCCATGGCTTAGGTAAGGAAAACGACAAACACGACGATCGCCCGCTATGAGTTAAGATCTAAAATATCTAAAACCACATGCTACACTCAGGGAATTGTTCTAAATCTTCTAAAGTCCATTAACATACTGTACATACCTTTTGCAAAAAATGTGAAGTGTCTTTAGGGGAAAATAGACAATCAAGCTCACAAAGACTCGTGAACTTGTGAATCTGCTTTTTTAGCTGCGCAACGTGGCACACAAACGGGTGTAAATCAGCCTTTACCTTTAAGCTGAGCTTGCAGGCCCTCTGCTGTTTCAATGTTGTCAGTTACATATCCACTCATTTGTGACACCCCCTCCCCCTTCCCTTTCTCTCTTTTCAGTATTCACCCAACATGACGATGAGTGTGTGATTTTTATTTTTATTTGTCCTTTTTTGTATTTTTTGGTTTTTGTTTTATTTCCCCTCACTTTTTTTTGATACCTCCCCACCCGGATTATTTGAATTGCCCAATCCCCTACTTCTCCCCCCCTGGACACACACAAAACACACACACACACACACACACACACACACACACACACACACACACACACACACACACACACACACACACACCCACACACACTCTCACCCCAAATTCCCCAACTGGAAACCCCCCCCCACCCCCCCTACTGCCCCTGTTCCTCTCTGAACTCCTTGGCCGCACAGCCTTCTGGGACCCCCCTCGAGCATGCTGGGACTCTGATTAAGACGGGGCCTCCCGGAGCGTGCAAGATGGCCGCCGGTATGAATAGGAAGCAGTCGCAGAGCCGCAGGAAGAGCCTCCTCTCTGATTCTGGGCCTGGCCTCCCTGGCTTCATGTCAGGGTCCGGACAATGAGCCGAAGGAAGGAAGTGAGAGAATGAAATGAGACTTGGATCATGACACTGCCCTCTGCTGAGGACACCATGTTGGGGGTCTGGTAGCAGCCTTCTCCAAGCTACTCTTGGACTTATTTTGCGTTTTGTTGATTTTGTTTTATTTTATTTTTTTTCCCCCCCTTGAATGCATTCAGTGCTGGGACAGATGAAATGGCCTCTGTCTTTCTTTGCCCCTTTGTCTTTCTCTCTGTGTGTGTGTACATTTTTGACAGAGGTGTTGTGATGATCAATGAACATTTTCCATTATATTTTGTTTCTTTGTATGTAATGTATCATGACTTTTTTATTATTATTATTATTGATATTGGTATATGATGATCATTTTAATATTAGGTTTTCAATTTATTTTAATTTCTCTTTTTAAGTGCACATTGCTATAATGAAGACAGAATACGCACACGTAAATGTGTGTACAGAATGTCGAGTACACTTTACATCGATCCCCCCCCACCCCCAAGTTGCCATTCTATAGGGAAAAAACTTGATGAAATCTTGGTTTAACTAAAGCATGCTCTGTAAGACTGCAGTGCCCCAATAGGCCCAATCACAGTAAGACTCAATCCGCCACGGTACTTAAAAATTAGGTTTATTTTATCCATCTTCCAGAGAGGCTTTATAACTTATGTCGAGGCTTTTTAACTGCTCGGGTCTAACTGATTCATTATCTTGTTCAATGGCAGACGTGATATTTGTGTGACATTAGTTATTTCTTTGTTATTTTTTTAAGCTTCCATGCAGTAAAATGCACAGCAATATTTATTTATATTATTTGAATTGTCTCATGCATCATTGTACTTGATTGCTAGGTTTTTATTCCCTGTTTTTAACTCCAGAACTTGTAGCAACTGTGTAAATATCCAAAGCCTGTCCTCTACATCTTCAGTCACTGTCTCATCGCCTCTGTCTCTCGTTCACTCCCAACATAAAAAGCTGAGTTGTCGTGTACACTAAGGAGGCTTTTGTGTCATTAAAGCCTGAGTTAACAGTTGGTTGCGCGCTGTTGTCACACACTGAAAATGGCTGACCTCCAAGCCCATTGTATGTGGTACCATGATGCACTGTGAGCTTGGAGATCAGCATCCTTTTAGTGGACAATAAGTCTAAATCACTCGTAACTTGTAAACGCGCCCTTAACACACTGTGATCTATCTGTATGCGCTCTCTGTGAAATTATTACTCTAAACAACTGTGGGTGAAACTTGCCCATCAGTGGACATTTGGGATTTCTTTCTTGTGTGCGCATTACCCAGGATGCAGTGCTCCCTCTCTGCCCCGACCCTGCATGAGGAGGGATGGACTCTGATTGGACCCCTAGCTTTCTTCTGGCGAAGTGTAGCAAATCAGGAAGTGGTGAGTTGTTGCCATGGCGACTGTAGCTAGAGGCCTCGCTCCCTTCGTTCACCTTGGAGAGAAGACCCTGTCCGTCTTTTACCGGTTTTCACCCTCCTACCTAGCCAATAACACCAGACGACACAAATGCTCACTAATGCACACACATACGTACGACCCTTTTCTCTCGTTCCGTCTGATTTTGTAATTCTCCATCTTCTTTGAAGCCTTTTCTTTTCCCTCCCAGTTTTTGTTTTGTTTTTGTAAATACTGTAAAATGCATTTTGATATCATTGACATGTTTTGATATTTCAAATCACAACTAACAAGCTGATCAGAGGTGTGCTGATTTGGGCAATTGTGTATTTTGTTCAAAGAGATGGCATGTCTTTAAATCAGAAATTTATATGAATGACAAACAAACAAAACAAAACTGGAGCTGCTGCATACCAATATTCTACTTCACCTCATCACAGACAACCTGGGGCTTTACTGTACATAACAGCACCTCATCACAGACAACCCGGGGTTTCATTGTACAACACACAGCTATAGTCCAAAAGGACGCCGAAGGAACTCTGTTGGCCAAGACTGCAAGCAGCTTTAGCTAACTCACTGTCGAGCAGATTCCTTTCAAAAAACAATTAGCCACTTGAACCCTACAGCTTAACTGTTCTGGGCACGTCATAATAGGCAAACATTTGACAGAAATTAGAAGATCCACAAGCCCACAACAGTTGAGAGCTTATGGGGCAGCTATTTCTGGCAAACGGAGAGAAAAAGGAGTGGGAATGGGATGGGACGCTGGGGGAGCCTGGTCAACTAAGTTTGTCTGGTTCAAGTGGTTAAAAATGAAACCGATCTAAAGACCTTGCTCTCCTCTGCTTGTGTATTGTTTGTATGATGGGGCCATCATTCTCAGCTGAAGAAATGATACTTTTCCAGAGCGGAGGGCACATGATGTGTTTTCATGATGGAAGGGTCCCTTAGCCATCACTCGCACTGCTGCGAATGCATCTCCGCTTCTCTCTTGGGTTTACTCAGCCACTGATCACTGAAACGGAAAGCAAGGCACATGTACACAACGCACTCTCCAAACTACACCAAGGACCCCCAGAGTACTGACTTTACTATGAAGGATTTTTTTAATCTATTTAAAAAAGAAAAAAAAGGAAAAAAATAGAGGTGGGGGAGAAATTTAAAGAGAAAAACAAAAACAGTTTTGTTCTTCTTGAAACAAGGAGCTAGAAAATTTGAAGGGAACATGGGTTTCCTCCCTTGTAATATGAGATACTGTTGTATAAAATACACTACTCCCTCTCTCTCTCTTTCTGTCCTGTAAGTAAACCCGTCACAACGTTGATCATTTCTGTATTTCTATTGTGCTGATGTATAATACTGTAACATTCATGGGTGCGGGTGAGATAAGGGGGTGTGGGAGGGCAGGGTGGGGGGTTAAGAGCAGATGGGGGAGAAAAGGAGAGATTCTTCTGTTCTGTTCCTCATTTTCCTCTTGATGACAAAGCAGTATTGAATATGAGGCAGTCTGTCCTTGGGGGTAAGGGGTTGGTTGCTTTGTATCTCATGTTAGGGTAGTTTCAGATCCTAAATGTCTTGTGTAGTAAACTAAGAGGTTCTTTCTTCGTATGTTTCTTTATATTGTAAAGTTTCTTTAGACAAAAAAATGTTGCTTATTGGAAAAAAGGTGGGAAAACTGCATTGATGATAAATGTAATTTGTTTTTCGTTTTTATTTTTCATCAAGTTGTCGGTCGTTTTTGCCTGTGTCCCCCTTGTTGTAGATACATATTAAAAACAAATAAAATGACTTCACTCCTTTTGCCATGAACATGTTTCTTTTGCTGTATTTATAGAAATGTTATATAAACATTTCCAAGTCCTGTAACTGTACAGTCTGTTTGCCATTGAATGCCATGTAGCTTTGTTTTGGCGGCTGCTGCTCTAGCGATTTGCGAAAGTTAAGTGTTAGGATTATGACTTGACCAACTGTATAATGTATCTTTGACTAATTATTGGATTATTTATGGAGAAAACAGATCTTTTTTTGGTGTGTGATTCAGGTCTGGCTGTGACAGGACGTCACCAGCAAACATTAAAACTTGGCTCCCATGTGTCATCACAGGAAACCATGCGTGGCATGAATAAGCAACATAAAAAGTCAACGTGGGTTGCTTGCCTCATGACGGCAGTCATTTGCAGGGGTGTCTGATCATAACTTACTTACTGAATGGTGGCGATGATGCTTCTGGTCCATCATACAGCAGAGAGAGGCGTGAGCGGAGATGATGGAAGAGGCGTGATGTAATTTGGCCAGAAGCGCTGGTCTCTGCGACATCCTGGCTAGAGGGTTGTGGAGCAGAGCTGGGAGGGTGAGGCTCATATGACACCCTGGCTTTTGATGGCAAAAGCTGGTATGGGTCCTTCAGGTGGGAGTCTGACCGGTCAACATGGGGTGGAAGGTAAGAAGGGGGGTGGCATGACATATAGTCAAAGGAGGGTGTTCCTAAATTGTGCAATTAAAGTGCTTATATTTAAAATGATTTGAAACACTACTACTGCTACTAACTAACTACAGTTGTGTCACCACGAAACCAACAGCATTTCATCATTGAAAACAGAAAACTCTCTGAGTCAGACCTTTAGCTTTATGCATGCTGCGTGGCTGTTGCAACTTCAACAACAACTGATGTTATTATTGAGGCTTTACTTGACTAATAAAAGTCCTGTAACTGAAAATGGTATGGGTGCGGCTTCATCGCCCGTGGCGCGAAGTGACACGGGCGATGAAGCCACCCCCATACCATTTTCTCTTGCCCCTCCAACATGTTCTCTTGCCACCCCCCCCCCCCCCCCCCCCCCCCCCCCCCCCCCAAATTGGACATTTTACATCCGCCCCACGATCCATGCATGGTTCAGACCACATCCTCTGTCTGGGTGTCCCTGATCACTCCACTGGTGCCATGTCACAGGGGGGTAAGCTGCTGCTGCTGCTGCTGCTGCTGTTACTTCCCTGTTGGCCTGTATGGCGCAAGAGCAAAATCACATCAGTATGTGGAAATCAGCCAAATGTCACTGCATGTGAGGGACAGTCCCGCTATTCATGTGTGCTTGCACTATGACACTAGTCGTTCCCTTCCATCAAGACAGTTCTCAATAAATGGAATAATGAGTAATAATTATCAAGCAGTTAGTTTCCTTGATTGTAATTTCTGATCATATGTTTGAATGAACATTTTGATTGGGTGGGGGAAGAAATCGCTGAAATTAATGAGAGAAGAATAGGAGAATTGGGAAAACTTAAAAAATGACTCGGGCTATGTGTGCCAAGAAAGATCTGGCTATTGATCCTGAAAATGGAGCTAAACCAGATTGTCCCTTCTATGCCAGATAAATGTTAATAAACATCCCCATTTTTTATGTTACTTAGCAACCATTCTGCTAAATGTCACTGGAGAAATCTTTGAGAGTAGAATGATTATTTGTTATCGATGCATCTTGTATTACTGTATGTAGTAAGTGTTTAACAATATGGCACTAATATGGTACTAATTATACAACATCTAAGTGTTTTAAATACTCCAGGGTTTGTAATGTTTTATTCATAAGAATGTGTCACTAATTACAGGGGAGCTGTGCCTTCTCTCCACACTCTCATCTACTCTTACTCAAGAATATATGATGTTTGAGTACAATGATATCAAGCACCAGGTATTTCCCCCCCCTCTTGCTTTGTCTAGACTTGCATGCCTTCTTATCACACAGGCATGTACTGTAATACCCAAAAGCACATGTTTTTGCATACCCGGATCTACAGGCAATTTGATTATACTGTTCACTGTACCAAATACCAGCATATTAAAGGTTTTCATTTGATATATGGAAAGAAATGTGAACATAATTTCATCTTATACCAAAAATACTAGTTCCTATCTTACTAGTTAACTCTATTTTATCAGCTACTTACTATCTTATCTCTGAAGATGTTTCCTGTCTCAGGTGAGCCTGTCTTGAGGATGACGTCAGAGGGAGACATGCAGGACACAGGTGACATGTCAGGGGAAAGAGGCAGCACCTGGCCCCGGGCCGCCGTTCACATAATCTCTGTGTGACCATGATGATGCCACGACCTTTGGCACAGCAAGCTTCCATTTGTACCTCAAGTGGAAGGTTCCAATGTATGGTAATTACAATATGCTATTTTAGTCTACTTTCTCTGAAAGGAAGCCAAATATCACATTTGTGCATGCTTAATTTTGATTCGAAATGCATAGCTTGTGTCCTTTCATTAAATATAGGCCTACACTTGCATAGAAATACATCTTTAAGATGGTTATCAATGCATAGCGAGGCTTTGCTTCTGTGTTATTCTCTTAATGAGCATATTACTTAATACTTAATATGTTATTAGACCCTAGCCGGTTTTCACTAATTGGGATTGAGTATGGTATGGATTTGGGATAGTAATTAGTGCTAATGAAAAACAGAAACCATACATATTCAGCTTATATACAGTACATTTGTTCAGGTTAATTTAATAGCGAGCAATGCTGTGGCATAAATTGTGAGACATCAAACCGAAGACAAAACTTTGTATTGATAATAGACATATGGCTTGAACTCAACTTGACTCGCCATCTGCGATGGTTGTTAATTATTCACTCCTGTGCAAACAAAGTAGCAGCAGTCTTCCCGAATGCATTTGGATGCAGTACAATGGTAAATCAGAATTTCCATTCCAGTATTTCATCACTTGCTTCTAGGAGTTCATGCCAGTTCCTGAATAAAACATCTTTACTTCTTTGCCACCCAACAAAAGAAGAAAGAAAGAAGCGTGACAATAACACCTTTTTTTTTGCTATATTGTCATATATTGTCATTCTCTGTCCCTGTTTTTCCCTGTTCTCACCAAACCCACTGTGGCTGAGGTCCATGTGGTACACACATAGGCCTAGATTTTCGTCACCGCTAAACCCCTTATCCCTTAACTTCTTTGCCTTTTTAAACTATTTCAAAAAAGCATTTTTCAATAGTTCAAATGGCCAGTCTACATGCTCACAATGTGTCAATAAATTGGCACATTGAACGATTCCCAAAAGTTTTTAAAAATAGTAAAAAAGGGATAAGGGGTTTGGGATAAGGGGTTTAGCATGTAACGAAAATGGAGCCCATAGCCTACATGGGCTGCATATGGCTGCAACAAATGTTGAAAGTTACAAATGGTTTTGAGCTGCAAATGTCATCTGCTGCAGTCTGTCCAACAAAGGACCAGAGGCCCTGTGTTGGACCGCTCCTCCTGCTCCTAGGCCCGGGAAAGGCTCCATACCTGACCACCACCTGTGTTCAAACACTGGTAGGACAAAACAGAGAAGAATGGTGGAAGAAATAATCACACTTTGCACTAAAACAAATAAAAGTACAAATAGGATATGACATAGTAGTTATTGTCAGTTCACACTGAAATTTGTCTTGCGACCCAGCAGCCATGTATGCAAATCACGTATGCACATTTGACATGACACAACAAAAGACAAACAATATTACATACAGTACATAGAGACATGAAGACAAGAGTAATGTCCATTCACTTAGGTCACTCCATGACCACAACTCCTCAAATACAACAATGTAGAAATACTCTGTGACAAGTAAAATAAGTTGGTAAAAATGTGATGCTTTTTGTTGAAAATGGCAGATCTACAAGCGTTGAACGTTGGCAATTTTCAAATGGAATCATATTGATTAGGCTTTGCATACGTTTTTTTTAGTTCACTTGGTCACTGTCTACTCTGGTTCTTGGCATTTCATGTCAGTTTGGACATGCCTTGAGTTATCAAGCATTTATGCTTATTTGAAAAAACATACTTGAATATGTGTGAAGGATTTGATTGACTCAAATTACACCACTGCCAAGATTGAACAGGATATAAATAATTGGTCAGCTCGCTTGGCAGGATTAATGTTATTTGTGTTCGATATTCTACCCTTGCCTTTCACTATCTATTTCAGAATCTCCCATCACCTCTCACACACACTTTTCAAGTATGTGTGGAATAATAAAAACCCCAGATTGAAGCTTTTTAAACTGCTAAAGCCAAAAGAAGGTGGCATATCTTTACAAAATTTAGGCTACAGCTCATTAATGTAAGAATATACAGTACAAGGCCTTGCTGGCTATAGAACTACTATGCTCCCCGTGTCCCTGTATACATGATTTAGATTTAGAAGGATTTGAGGAATACTTGAAGATTCCTGAATATATATTCATTTACGTATATACAGTAGGCCTATATATAATTATGTTAATTTGTTCTTTGAGGGATAAACAATGACCTCAAGAACAGACAATTAGTGCAGTATTAAAAACCACACAGTGCTGCCGAATGGTGAGATTTCAAGAGATTATTTTAACAGTTTAAAACTTTGTGTTCTACAACCAATCAATAAAATGGTAATTGCTGCATGTATATACTGTAGTGCCATTTGCCATTTACCATTTAAGCAAGGTACCAACTAGCATTGTCTTGCTCAAGGACACTTTGACACTAACTCTACTCCTGAGCCACTGCAGCTTCATCAGTCAATCAATCAATCAATCAATCAATCAATCAATCAATCAATCAATCAATCAATCAATCAATCAATCAATCAATCAATCAATCAATCAATCAATCAATCAATCAATCAATCAAAAGTTTGTGTGTGTGTGTGTGTGTGTGTGTGTGTGTGTGTGTGTGTGTGTGTGTGTGTGTGTGTGTGTGTGTGTGTGTGTGTGTGTGTGTGTGCGCGACAGAAAGAGAGAGAGAGAGAGAGAGAGAGAGAGAGAGAGAGAGAGAGAGAGAGAGAGAGAGAGAGAGAGAGAGAGAGAGAAATATAACGCATTAAAGACAATGACGAGAGAGTTTTCCTCCAAGTGGAAATTTCTGGTGACGCGGAGAGAGAGAGAGAGAGAGAGAGAGAGAGAGAGAGAGAGAGAGAGAGAGAGAGAGAGAGAGAGAGAGAGAGAGAGAGAGAGAGAGAGAGAGAGAGAGACAGGGGCAGATATAATGTGTGTGTGTGTGTGGGGGGGGGGAAATAAAATGGTATGGGGAGTTACAGGACTTTTATTAGGCAATTAACAGTTGTTGTTGAAGTTGCAACAGACACTCACTAGCACGCATAAAGCTAAAGACCTGACTCAGAGAGTTTTCTGTTTTCAATGATGAAATGCTGTTGATTTAGTGGTGACACAGCTGTAGTTAGTTAGTAGCAGCAGTAGTGTTTCAAATCATTTAAAATATAAGCACTTTAATTTGAAACACCTTGGGTTGTTTTACATGCCATCGTGTTTGGTGGGGCAGACTGGGCATTGCCATTTAGGGGGGCATTAATTACCCCCCATACCCATGCCTAGATCCGCCCCTGGAGTGAGAGAGAGCGAAAGGGAGAGGGGGAGAGCTCAGGGAGGAGGGTTTATTTATGTTTTGTGGACCAATAGAAACGCTCAACCTCCATCATGACGTCATATGCGAGCTACTCCACTCCAGAATACCGCGCGGCGCGGCAGAGACACAGGCAGAGCAGCACCAACATAGGCAATAACTCGCCCCCCAGTAGGCCCAACAAATGTGCTTTTTGTCTCATTTTGTTTTTGTTTTTTAGCTTCAAACGTAAGCATTTTGGACATTAGAGTGGTCTCAACATGGCGCTGAAGGAGGACCAGCGCTATGGACTAGTATCCAGTCGTAGTTTTCTGGGCCAGCATGGCGGTAATAACAACAATGTCTCTGTGTTTTATGTTAAACTCACTGACAGCGCGGCAAGAGCCATTGACACCTTTCAAAACAGCAAGGTAGGCCTGTCTAGAAATGTCCTGTTAATAATGCACAGCTAGAATGGAACAAACGACCGTGTCAGTGTGTTTGTGAGCCGAACTTATACACATACACATCACAACAATGTCGTGATTTGAAGGGCAGATTATGCCATTTCTGCTCCGCATTGATTGGGCCAAAGTTAATTCAAGAGGAACACACCACCACATTTTCAACATTAATTTTACATATGTTGTCGCGTCAAAATAGCAAAACTGCCTCCCATTCTGTTGCCTAGAACTGGAGGTATAAAGAAAATATTATTTCTTAATGTTATTGACAAAGTAAAATGTTGAAAATGGGTGGAATGCCCCTTTGATTGAGCCCACGTACGGTAGCTTCCCTGATCGTTGCCTCTCACTAACGTTATCCAGTTTATGAAATGGACATACATGTTGCATAACAGAATGCGGAAATATCTGTAGCCTAGTGTATGGTATGATATACCTGCCCTGTAGCAATATCAAGGCGGCTGGAAAGGAAAGCACTGCGAATATAGATGTCATATAGCTATTAACTCGAGTATAAGGCAACACTATTAACTATTAACTACAACTATTAATAAGCATATTGATATTGAAGAGTGATGTATTTTGTGTTTTTGTAGAACATGGGTAACAGGTCAAGCTGATCTCATGCAGAGCTTTGATGGTGGTCAGTAGTAAACAAGCGGAAGCCAGCAGATCAGACTAAAAAGGCATAGACAGATGAAGGCAATCATAGTGCATAGAGTCAAAGTGTAAGTTGTTGGCCTACTTTAAAAACCACAATTCAGATTAAAAGACTTCAGGAAGCATAGAGGGAGAACAGATTTCTACACACTTCCCCTCTTCTGCAATTCCTGAAGATCACATACAAATTATCAATGAAAAATAATACAACATAGGTGTGGAATTCTCCACTATGACATGCTAAATGAAAGATCTTGGATAAAACTTTGATTTTATCATTCAGTGTTATTTATAATCATAAGTATGAAACATAGGGAAACATGCGACTGATCATCCATAGATCAGAAGTCCCATTAGTCCAAACATGCGCGGTTATGTTAGAGATGGGGTTTGTAAATTTGAAGTCAGAACAATGGGAGGTCAGAATAATGACCTGGATGATTAAGGACGTTGTGTAAAACCTGGAGATATTGACAAACAGTGACACTATATTTTTTCCTTTTTTCCTTCTACGTTGCTATACTTTCATGCTGCAGCTGTTTCCCTGCAGAGAGAGATACTTGCTTCGTCCTGCAGATGGTCCAGAACTTGTTGTTGTTGTCAACAAATCATAAAATCAAAACATTCCTCAGGCTCAGAACAAGGCGGTATTATTTTTTTCAATTCAGATAAACTGATATCACAATTCACAAACTGATATCACAATTTCTGTGTTAGGCGATACCGATACCAGAAAAAATATATAATAATGACACAAAATATATAAAAACAGATCTTATATGAAGTCCACCAAATAGCAGAATAATATAGCAGACTAGAATAGCAGACTCTTCACTCAAATGTGCACTTGGGCAACTCCAAAGCAAATTCCACAACATTTTATTTAACGGCCATAGTGTCAACCCCTTACCCCTGTCTCCGATCAGTGGTTATACTGGTATATTTACCAATACTGAATGGTCTGACAAATAAGGGTCAATACTGTTACTTTTCTGGTACCGTACAGTATCGCCGATACCAATATGAAGCGATATGACAAAAAATGGCTCATCCAATACTTTTTCTGATACAATATCGGGACATCCCTAGTTTTAGCTAACCACAGCACAGCACACAGTCTCCAGCAGCTTCATAATGAGCCAATAGAGTGGAGGTGAAATAGAGTTAGATTCTGTTTTTAAGCAAATCTGTTTGCCAACACAGTGTTTGTACAGTGTACACACTAAAGTTGCCTATATTACCTTTTGCTTGAGATGGGTGATGTGTTTGCTAAGCTTGGTCTCTTTTGGGTCGGGGACCGGCGCAGCCAGGCCGGTAGATCTGATTTGATCTCATCAATGTGCCATCAGCCCTGGCCCCTCCCCCACCCCTCCAGTGCAGGGGCGGATCTAGGCATAGGCATGGGGGGGCAATGCCCCCCTAAATACCCAGTCTGCCCCCCCAAACACTATGCCATGCAAAACAACCCAAGATATTTAAAATTAAAGGGTTTATATTTAAAATGATTTGAAACACTACTACTGCTACTAACTAACTACAGCTGTGCCACCACTAAACCAACAGCATTTCATCATTGAAAACAGAAAACTCTCTGAGTCAGACCTTTGGCTTTATGCATGCTGCCTGTCTGTTGCAACTTCAACAACAACTGATGTTACTATTGATGCTTTACTTGACTAATAAAAGTAACCGAAAATGGTATGGGGGCGACTTCATCGTCCGTGGCGTGAAGCGTCACGGGAGATGAAGCCGCCACCATACCATTTCTCTTGCCCCTCCAACATGTTCTCTTGCCCCCCCAAATGGGACATGTTCCACCCGCCCCTGCTCCAGTGCTGTGCTATGTCACATCATTTGGAGCGATACCCAAAATTCCACTTCTAGGCCACTGTGGCTAACGATTTAGTCCAGGCTTTCTCTTTTCACGCAATGGCTTGGGTGTCAAGTCTAGTTATTCCCATGCCATAACAACCTGGCCTGATTACACTTGATTATGCAGGCCATCATAGCCTGTATCTTAAAAAGGTTAACACACATATTCCTAATAAAAGCACAATAGGGAACTGAAAGCAGAACAAAAGCAGTAACAGAAACATCCAGACACAGCCATTAGAAAATCTATGTGAATAATGAGACATGAGAAAATCTGTGTGAATAATGTGTGTGTGTGTGTGTGTGTGTGTGTGTGTGTGTGTGTGTGTGTGTGTGTGTGTGTGTGTGTGTGTGTGTGTGTGTGTGTGTGTGTGTGTGTGTGTGTGTGTGTGTGTGTGTGTGTGTGTGTGTGTGTGTGTGTGTGTGTGTGTGTGTGTGTGTGTCAACCCGTGACGCCAGTTTCTCTGATTCTCTATTTTATCACAGGGACTCGTGTCTTATCCCACTATCTGTTTCAGTGGAAAGCAAGGGGTAAGTACAAATAATGACCTTTCTATTGGTATGGTTGGTTTCACCTCCATAAAGATGCAAATTAAATCACTCTCTCTCTGTCTCTCTCTCTCTCTCTCTCTCTGTCTCTCTCTCTCTTTCTCTCTCCCCACAGAGAATCACCATTCCTTGTGCTGAGAATAGTGGTGAACTGAGGACATTCACCTTCGGACTGACCAATGTCGCCCGTGACAATCCACATGGGAGCTTTAACTGTGTTCAACAGCCCAGCAAAGGGTAACATACAGTACATACATGTGCGCGCACAGTACAGTACATACATGTGCGCGTCTAGAAATAACAAAATTCCCAGGTTCTTTGTTTTGTCCAACTACAAATTAAAGTTTTAAATATTTTCTGATCTTCTTCATCAATGCTCCAGTAGTTAGTAGTTTCAAGCCTTGCTAATGGTATTGGTACCTAAGCCTGTCTAAAAGCTGGGAAAACCCCAAGGAAACCCCCACTGATTAGAAATGTATGGAAAGGGAAAGGGGAAGTCGGCAAATAATAATCAATCTGTCATTACAGATAAACTATCCCAAAGTAACAGCTTGTTCAATAACTTGAACAGATCTACAAGCTCAAAATAAAAACACACCCCTAATTCTTTTTGTAATTACAGCTGTAAATCCATACAGTTGAAAAATAAACCTAAGCAGTCATAAGACATGCTGAAGAATATACGCACGTAGTACATAATATTCGTCTGCCAGTTTCATCACTCCGTAATTTCTAAATGGAATATTTCATATTGACGTGGAAACGTCTGATTACTTACTTTCATCACCGTCCTTCCACTTCCCCTCCAGTGGTGCAGAGGAGCCACTGTCATGTGTGGGGGTGATTCAGGAGAAGCTGACTGTCAACGCTACCGATGACTCCTACCATAAAGCATGTAAGAGCATGGCCCTGGTTGAGGAAGAGACTCGCAGCCGAGGGGCCATTGTGATCAAGCAAGAAGGACGTATCAAGGGTAGGAAGCCGGCAGCACCAGGATCAAAAATCAAAGCAAACATCATAATATACGTTGTTGCGGTTGGCGGCTGCAAAAAATCATGCAAGTGCATACACAAAGTTATACTCATGGTTCAATCATGTGGATTCCACAGAGTCCTTTGTGACATTCTTGTTTTTCTCTTGGCTAGTAACTTTAACACTGCTGCTCTGCACTATGTGGCTGGTGAACACACACCCTACAAAATGATATTTGATTTCAATTATATGAGTATTTGAATTGGTCAGCCTCATAATAGAATGTGTCCAGGCTATAGAAGCCGAGACCAAACTCTCAGTGATTTCAGTGTTCAGCAGGAACATAGGTTTACAGCGCTTAATGTTCTACTGATTTAAGTCCTTTGGATTTTGTAGGGGTCATTTAATAAGATCATTGCAGATTTGCAAATACAGTAAAACATTTTCAGTCTTGATATTATTTTTGGCTTTAAGCCCTGATTTAGTACAGTTTCAAATCTACTATTTTTTTTTGCTATAATCTCTGCATGCTGTGCAAAGACACACACACGCACACAGTCAAAGGTAAATCTGTTTTAGTGTACACTCATATTGCATACTAAACTGGAAATGCCTCAATTGAATTGCGAGTGATGTCATCAGTAGCTCAAGTCTGCATTGCATAGACTGTGACCAAATACATGCACGATGGCAAAAGTAGTGATTCAGCATTCTTCTGCCACCACTGCCTTTCTGTTCTAAACCACAAAACAAAACCACTTCCTTCTAGTCACATACACTACACACTACACCACTCTCTCAAACGTAATAGTTTTTAGATGACATCTGCAAAGAAACCCCCCCTACCTACTACAGACATTTTCCAACATGGTGGTTATTTCCCAAATGCAATAGACAATTCTGGTCAGTGATGATTCTGTGCATTTACAGTATACAGGCCAGATGGGTTTTCTTTCTTTTCCTGTGCTGTCTCATTTTAGAATGCTTTACATGCCATGACTTTTCAAGAAGCAACATGATAATCGTAATATATCATAATCATATTATGTTTTACTAACTAAATTGATGTAATTTATCAACTGAATTTTAAACCATAAAATACTATATTATTTAGCTCATAGTGTTGCAGATGATTATATGCCATAAGATGTTTTTAGTAGACTTTAGTAGACTATCTGTTTTTAGTAGACTATCTAGTCAGTAGAGATTCGAGAACATATCAGGCTCATATCAGTCATTGCAAGACCCAAGAACAACTATTAGGGTATTTAGCATTGGGTAAGGGGGCGATCCCACACTAAAGTGGCTATTCTGGTCACCATTCTAAATCCCCAGCTTTAGTTCACTTTTACAGAGCGACGGTGGATAGTGTCCTTGTTTTCTCTATTACGGTGTGGTATGGCAACACATCTGCTGCTGACAGAAAACAATTGGAAAAAGTGGTCCACACAGTGTCCAAAATCATTGGCCTAGACCTCCCATCTGTCTCCTCCATCTATTCCTCCCGCACCAAACATAAAATGCAGAAGGTGTCCGCAGACCCTTCCCATCCGGCCAGTTACCTTTTCGTTCCTCTGCCGTCTGGTAGAAGACTACGGTCTATAAAGTGCAATACCTCTCGCTTTAAAAACAGTACCTACCCCGAGGCAGTTCGCCTACTGATCTCGGACCCTACGTTCATACGCACTTTACAGCTTTAAAGCTGACCAACAAATCAGCATACTGTGAAGCTCTTTTTTATTGCCCTGTTATTTATTGTTGTGTAGGCTACTTATACTGTTTTGGCATTTTAATGTCCTTAAAAGGCACCTTAATGACCTTACCTCTGCACTCCTATCAGCCCGTCCTTTTTGTCTGTACTGTATGTATGTACAGTATGTCTTCTTTGTATGCACTAAAACAAATTCCAATCAACTCTGTTGATATGGCAATAAAGCTTTGAACTTGAACTTGTTTGGCGTTATGATAATGAGACCAATCACCGTCTCACATGCCATTGCCTTTAAGAGACCCCTTATCCGTTTCCCCTTAATTCCTGTAATGCTCAGTGCTATATTGCTACATAGCCTAGTATAACATGGGCGAGTGACGCGCTGCTGCTTTGTAGTCACTTTTACCCTTTTATATTTGTTATATTTTCTTCTCTCTCACAGGCAAAAAGGTAACAGTTCGAGCGCCTTCCCCTGCACTCGCCAAACTCGCCAAGCCTCGTCACATGTCACGATCCATTCTCGGCAAACTCGGAAAGAGTCCATGTGTGTCGACGCTGACAAAGAGCGCCAATGCCTCCGAGAGGAAAATTGCCTGTGTCATTGAGAATATGCCGCTAAGGGAGAGACTTATCCACCTGCTGGCTCTCAGGCCGTACAAAAGACCTGAACTGGTCCTGAGGCTGCAGAGAGATGGACTGACACCTGGAGACAAAGACATGGTGGACACACTACTGTCTGAGGTAATGGCCTTTTTCTCTTTATCTTTAACTACAACCCATGAATTAAAACTACTGAAGTGGTAATTTGTTGATTGATTAAAGATAAGTCATGGAAAAGAATTGCCAGAGTATATTGTAGTTCCTTATTGCCAATAGAAGCTTTTGTGTGTCAGATGTATGGTGGTCATTTAATTTTGTGTGTTCGTGCAGGTGGCACAGCACAGTAGAAGAGACAATGCGTATGTTCTAAAGGAGAGTCTGTACAAGGAGCTGCGTAAGGACTGGCCAGGCTACACTACTGGAGACCAGCAACTCCTCAAGAGAATCCTTGTCAGGCAAGACATGCATATTGTACCTCTACTATAGAACTGTCACAGGTAGCACCAATAATCAGTAATAGTAATCTGTATTCCTAATAATTCCCCCTACTTGATATGGTAATTGGGTGAAATTACAATGTTTTGGGTAACGTTAGATTTTCTCCGCAGAGTTTATAGTTTTCTTTGCAGTGTTATCAAGTAACTGTTGAATTTATCTAGAGGAAATTCTAAAGAGGTAAAGAATTTTGTTGTTTCTGATGGTGTGGTTCATGTGGATCAGCAACTACCTTCGGATAATCATGCCAAAAATGTTAGCATTGATGTCACTAGTAGAGGTAGTAATTACTGTATCTCCATGTGTGTCTGTCTGTGCAGGAGACTGTTTAAGCCACCCAGCAACCTCTTATCTGTCCCAGAGACCCAGGTCTCTCCTCTGCGAGACACACCCAACTCCTCTCCTGCACACTCTCTGAAGCATTCCTTCGCGGAAGACTACACCGACCCTCTGGCTATTAAGAAGCCCCGGATATCTCACCTAACAAGCAAGGCACGCAATAATAACCGGTCAGAACCACGGTCCATCAAACAGCGCAAGTCTATCAAGGTAGAGATGAATACCTCCGAAGTGGACAACAATCGAAGGAACTCACTGGATCCTCAAAAGCTGCTGGACTCCTTGACAGCGGTTTGTGAGCAAGAAGTAGGTGCGGTTGAGAAGCTGGAACCGGCGCCCTCTTGCATTAAAGACTCCATAAACTCTGAAGCCTTTGCTCAGCCGAACTCTGACCTTACTGCTACTCCTCTAAATGTCCCCTATCTGGAGAGGCGCACGAGAAGAAAGTCTACGAACAAAGACAGGGATCAGGTAAGAAGAGAAGACCTACTATGTATTGCCTGCCTCCTTGTTCTTGGCTGCAGAAAGTGTCCAATGTGGCAGGTACTCAGAGAACGTAATGAGAATTTATTTTTGTTTCTAAGGAGAAGGTGAAGGATAGAGAACGGAAAGGAAAGCCAAAAGGAGAGCAAAATTCAGAAGAATTGAAAGGCCAGGTTTCTGTGGACTGCATAGGTGAGTTGCTTGCTTGCTGCTCACCCAATGGCAGTTGCAATTTAGACGTTATTTTAATCCATAGATGTTTATTTGAAACCAATATAGATATTTGATATTCCGCTTAACGGACAAGTAGACCTCCCATATCACATCTAAGGTGAAACAACGCCCTCTAGCGGTGATATAATCACAATACTGTACCATGGCTTGTAATTAGTCATTGCTTAATCAACATTTCCTTGTCTTGTCAGAGCCCAGTGGAATGTTCTATGATTCCAGTGTTCTAAAAGCATCTGATGACATGACGGACTACTTACTGTAAGTGTTCCCTCTCCATTTATTTTTTAAATTAGTTGTCATGTACATCAGGTCAATTCCAGGCCAAAGTGTGTGTCATAGAAAGCCATAGAAGTGTGTGTCATAGAAAGCCAGTAGTAGCTGCACATACAGTAGCTTTTTGGCATATGGAATATATGGTCATTGAATAGCAGTAATTTTTTTAACTTTAAACAACAGAATGGTCGATGGTGTATTTTGATGTTTCTATTTTATTTTCGTCATCTATACTCTCACCCCAAGAATATCTGTTCTCAGCACAAAATCTCTTTTGTCTTTTAGGAAGTATACAGTGATTTGCAGTCAAGACCAGAGACAAAGCTACAAACAAGACTTTATTAAGGAATACAACGAGTACAGAAGTTTACACGCGTGCATCGACAGTGTGACACGCCAGTTCATGGCTCTGGACGTGCAACTCAAAAAGCTTCGTCACGGTTCACATAAATACAAGGTACAGTAAACCAGTGATGATCCCAGTGTCTAAAAATGTTGGTATGAAGGCATGTATTTACTTTCATGTTTGATTTCTTCACAGACAGTCCATAATCAGATTCTTCAAGAATATCGCAAAATTAAAAAGGTAATAGTGAAATGTTCTACATTATTTTATGACAATGTTGATTGAATTATTTTTTGACAAAGGCAATGTGACAAAATGAAGTGCTGTACCATACTTAATGTGGAAAAAAACTTCTTTAACGTCTATTGAATGTATTTTTTTTCCCCTTCTTTTTTTTCTATCCTTACAGTCGAACCCAAACTACAACGAGGACAAGGTCCGCTGTGAATACCTGCACAACAAACTGGCTCACATCAAAAAGCTCATATCAGAGTATGACAAAAGCCGTTGTGAAAAGACAGCCCATGAAGCGTCTGCGTCACAGAGAGTTCCACCAATTCATTCTGGCACATCACAATGAAACAAATGTTGATGGAATTACTACCGGCACTCGTGGTCACATCACGCGCTGGTGGTCTGAAGTCGATCATGAGTGATATCTGCCAAGCACACAAAGTGTTATTGAACATACTGGTGCTGTAGACTAGAGAGACCTTTTCTCATGGACAAGTCTGGCCAACGATTGAGATAAACATATGTAGACAATGCTGCGGTCACTGCCAAGGAAATATAAATTGATTTTTATATAGTTGCACATGAGGTGTCAGGGAGTAGAATAGAATCACAAGCAGGGAACCTTCTCGTTTCTCAGCTCATAGGCTCACATCCAAAATGTTATTATTAGATGTGAACATAATCAAAGCCTCTATTTTAGGCTTTGGTTTGCCTGCCACAATGCTATTATCCAAATCAGTGTTTATGTGATTTGGTTATTTCTACTGTTGGTAGGTTGTCAAACGGTAGGAAATGGAAACTTTTTTTTTTTTTTATTTGCATTTATTTATTTAGTTTTTTAATGTGTTTCTATTTTAAATTGGAATTTACAAAAACATGCTATGCATACAGCTTCCTAGTCCTGTCCTTAAGGACCAGGCTTTGCGTCTACCAGGTACTGCCACATGGTGTTTTAAAAATGCAGTTCATTTCGAACAGGTTTTAGCATTGTTCTGCTCATAAATGTGTTTTTATTGTAATAAGAAAAGACTGTTATATTGAAGCATATCTCAACTCAAAGATGCCATCAGGGAATTTTCAGTATTATAAGCTGCATACAGCTGATCTGTTTTTGTTTTGAGTTTTCTGCAAAGACTTTCTTTGGCTCCAGAAATTGCTGTCTGTTAAGTGGAAAAAAGAGGGAAAATATTTTGCAAATGCATTTGAAGTATTGTTAAGTATTGCATGCTGTCTACTCTGCTGAATTTATGATCGGTTCAGACATTTTGTCTGTCTAAGGTATTAAAGTATTTATAATATTATGTTTGTTTTTAATTAATGCATACACACATTTATGGTTTGGTTTTCCCATCGGTTAACTTATCTGAATGTGTGCACAAGTCAGACTGCCTGGTATGGTAATGAAATTACCATACAAGAGTGTAGCCCCTCTACGCATATGAGGGTTTTGTCACTTGCGATTTTTTTCCCCACAAAGTCTTCCTCTTAAAGGCAATGCTCTGCTTTGGTCCCCCAAAGTGCAGTAGAGTTTGCAGCAAGCTGACACATTGGCCAACTTCAGACACATCTTGACCTTGCCCATTGCTCGGCATGCTGTTTTAGAGGTACCGGTACATGTTCTGCATACCATACATAGTCTTGCCACACGTAGAACAATGTTCCTTTAGTATGCGGGCATATCAGTCTTCTAATACTTCTCAGTCTTGGTTGTGTGAGGGTCAAAGTCTCAGACACGTACTGTAGTTGTAGTGCAACTTAACATAATATTGCAGAGAAAAACATTGACCTTTTGACTCTTGTGCTGATGGTGGTCACACTATAATTATGCTCTGTCCCCACCAGTGTCTGTCTGGTCCAGTGTGCTTTCTCTGGTGAGCGCAGGAGGAGCAGCACCTTGGTTTCCCTCAGACTGAGATGCAGTCCCGTCACCCATCTGCCGACTGACCATAGAAAGGGTGCAGGGCACTATCTGAGCCAGTGCCATGATATTGATGGCAAAGTAATTTGTAGCTGGTAGATTTAAATACTGCTGTTGGTAGGGAAAATCAATAAACATAGTTACTAAATAACTAAGAAGTGCTGAAGTAGTGTAGCCTACTTGAAGCTGTCTTCGTATTTGAACAAATAATTACTTTAATCAATGAAACACCTACAATGTGAATGGTAAGAACGCAAATACAAAGATAGATTGGGCTCGTGAAACTAGACCATGGTCTCAACTAGAGACCATGGTCTCAGAGTAAGTGGATACAGAGGGGCTTCTCATAGGATATGTTATATATATATATATATATATATATATATATATATATATATATATATATATATATATATATATATATATATATATATATATATATATATATATATATATGAAAAAGAAGAATTAATTAATGCACTTTTTATTACACAGAATTGGGGATTTACAGTAAAGTCAAGTACGTTGTACAACTACTACAAACCCCAACTCCAATTTCATTTCTTGCTTGATATACCACTTAGGTTTATAACAATACAGGATTCGGGGATGATTCAAAGAACATTTATTTTATTTGTTTAAACTACGGTTATCGACCGGAGGAACATTTTAATATAAAATAGCTGTATGTAACTTCGCGTCACCAGCTTTGAGGTTACAGCTGGCTATACTTCTGAATTATGCAGAGCCATCTAATAGAAGAGTTGCGCCATTGAGGGGTCAGAAAACAGCCTGGTCACGTGGTTCATGTATTCGCGCGAGCCCATAGATTCTAATGCATTCAGTAACTTCCGGCTGTCACTATTCATGTCACTATCCAACAGAAGTCTATGTAGATGGACTGGCCCCATGAAGTGAACGGAGTTGGCGTAACTCTGTCTATTTCCAAGGCTCTGGAATTATGCAATGGTGCGACAATCAATTTTGACCCACGTCGGCTTCTGTACTACTGCTCTCTCTCTCTCGCTGGTGAAGTGCAGATTGTAAGCTCCGTTCTATGAACAAATGTTAGACTTCCTGTTTGCGAGTGAGCAAATATAAGAGTTCTGGTCGATTTCAAAGTAAAATGCGTGCCCGGTGCGTCACTTAATGTGGTCCCCGGACACTAAGGTTCCTATCTACTTCTATGGTTCCTATGCCTACCCCCACAACATTGTTACCAATCTAAGATGCAATGATTCCCCTTAATCAGAGTAAAAGGCGCGATGTATGTGTTATAAACGACACTTAAAAAGAGAGGCGCCTAGTTTTACTAGAAAACTCATATGTGGTCAAAAATGTTTTCCCGATTTAAAATGGCAAATGATATTAATTTAATAATAGTCTCTAGTAGTGTTAATTCCTCTCCTGTGCTCCCCTCTTAAACCAAAGAGGGCGCTGTTTCTCGTTGCTAAACTATATCTTATTTATAGGCAATTATTATAGTGATTTGTATAGATATTAGATACTAGTGTTGGTATTCAATACAATCTTATGTCACAACAACATTCTTTGTATGTGGCTAAATAACATGCAAATACAAAATATACAACACAATGGCATAGAAATTCATAGAATTGATTTGAATAATAAGGGTAGGGATGTGGTAGTGTTTTTTGGCATGCCATTGACACATGTGTGAAACATTAATGGCTCTACTAAATGTGTTGGGGAGTGCTTAAAATGTAAAAATGAGTGTGATTCTTCGTGACTGAATAAGGAAGAAATAGCCATTAGGTAAAACAATCTTTATTTTTCCCTATCATGTCAGAACAAAATTGCAGTACACACTGCTACAAAACACTGCTACAAAACTGCTTGGAAATTACAGTACAATTTAAGTACAACTACATCAAATCTGAAAAAGCTGATTGGATACACTAGTTAAGCATACATAGTGCGCTCCGAGGTCAAAAAGCACGCCATTTTTGGAGGTTTGTCCGACAAAACTTGAGGCTAAAAAAAAATCCCTGCTATGTTCCAACTAGTGTGACATATCCAGGCGTTCAGGGAGATCCCCTCTACAACGCCATACCCTCAGCTAAGAAGCACAGGTGTAAAATAAAAAATGGCGGGGCATATAGTGCGCTCCGAGGTCAAAAAGCACGCCATTTTTGGAGGTTTGTCCGACAAAACTTGAGGCTAAAAAAAAATCCCTGCTATGTTCCGACTAGTGTGACATGTCCAGGCGTTCAGGGAGATCCCCTCTACAACGCCATACCCTCAGCTAAGAAGCACAGGTGTAAAATAAAAAATGGCGGGGCATATAGTGCGCTCCAAGGTCAAAAAGCATGCCATTTTTGGAGGTTTGTCCGACAAAACTTGAGGCTAAAAAAATCCCTGCTATGTTCCGACTAGTGTGACATATCCAGGCGTTCAGGGAGATCCCCTCTACAACGCCATACCCTCAGCTAAGAAGCACAGGTGTAAAATAAAAAATGGCGGGGCATATAGTGCGCTCCGAGGTCAAAAAGCACGCCATTTTTGGAGGTTTGTCCGACAAAACTTGAGGCTAAAAAAAAATCCCTGCTATGTTCCGACTAGTGTGACATATCCAGGCGTTCAGGGAGATCCCCTCTACAACGCCATACCCTCAGCTAAGAAGCACACAGGTGTAAAATAAAAAATGGCGGGGCATATAGTGCGCTCCGAGGTCAAAAAGCACGCCATTTTTGGAGGTTTGTCCGACAAAACCTGAGGCTAAAAAAAAATCCCTGCTATGTTCCGACTAGTGTGACATATCCAGGCGTTCAGGGGGATCCCCTCTACAACGCCATACCCTCAGCTAAGAAGCACAGGTGTAAAATAAAAAATGGCGGGGCATATAGTGCGCTCCGAGGTCAAAAAGCACGCCATTTTTGGAGGTTTGTCCGACAAAACTTGAGGCTAAAAAAAAAGTCCCTGCTATGTTCCGACTAGTGTGACATATCCAGGCGTTCAGGGAGATCCCCTCTACAACGCCATACCCTCAGCTAAGAAGCACAGGTGTAAAATAAAAAATGGCGGGGCATATAGTGCGCTCCGAGGTCAAAAAGCACGCCATTTTTGGAGGTTTGTCCGACAAAACTTGAGGCTAAAAAAAGTCCCTGCTATGTTCCGACTGGTGTGACATATCCAGGCGTTCAGGGAGATCCCCTCTACAACGCCATACCCTCAGCTAAGAAGCACGGGTGTAAAATAAAAAATGGCGGGGCATATAGTGCGCTCCGAGGTCAAAAAGCACGCCATTTTTGGAGTTTTGTCCGACAAAACTTGAGGCTAAAAAAAAAATCCCTGCTATGTTCCGACTGGTGTGACATATCCAGGCGTTCAGGGAGATCCCCTCTACAACGCCATACCCTCAGCTAAGAAGCACAGGTGTAAAATAAAAAATGGCGGGGCATATAGTGCACTCCGAGGTCAAAAAGCACGCCATTTTTGGAGGTTTGTAAGCCGTGTGTGACATTTTTGGAAAGCAGTTGTCTGTTTTAGGAATGTTAGTAGTGGTAATGGTATAGCTTCACACATAATGTGATTATCTTCTATTATTTCTATGTTATCATCACTACATTTCCCGTAAAGATACATGTACCCATGTACTTGTGACTCTCGCATCGCATTTGCCGTTGTTAAGAATTGTATCATCATGTCATTTGCTTTAATTACACCATCATCATGAATCAAGTTTGCCCAAAAGTGGCCAGCTTTGGCCATAACACCTGTATGACAAATGATTGAAGACAACTTAAACTTAATTTTAGGGCCATCACAAATGGGAATTTCGATGAAATTAGATGGTTCCACAGGCATATGGCACACTGTCCCATGGATAGTAGCATGCCCCACTGCAAGAGTAATGATATCAGGAGAATCAATCCAAGACATTTGTCGCTTCATAGCAGAACCACATGTACATGTCTGTTGACCTTCACCTTCCATGACTGAGTGTTTGAAAAGAGAGTCAAGGGACTCAGTTGACTGGGGCAGTGGTAATGCAAGAATATTATTCATAGAGAAATTGCTTTCAACTGTCCGGCCACATTTTTCACAGATGTCAGTATGTTTTGCCATAACCACTGTGTGCAGACCACACAAATGCAACCAGTCTACAAGTTTGTTCATAAAATCTAATGGGTCATTGTGCATTCCCAGGGACAACTCTGGGATACTGTCCACTAATTGTTGAGTGACACCACGTATTGTTTTGGAATCAAATTTTGTCGGACAAACCTCCAAAAATGGCGTGCTTTTTGACCTCGGAGCGCACTATATGCCCCGCCATTTTTTATTTTACACCTGTGCTTCTTAGCTGAGGGTATGGCGTTGTAGAGGGGATCTCCCTGAACGCCTGGATATGTCACACTAGTCGGAACATAGCAGGGATTTTTTTTTAGCCTCAAGTTTTGTCGGACAAACCTCCAAAAATGGCGTGCTTTTTGACCTCGGAGCGCACTATATGCCCCGCCATTTTTTATTTTACACCTGTGCTTCTTAGCTGAGGGTATGGCGTTGTAGAGGGGATCTCCCTGAACGCCTGGATATGTCACACTAGTCGGAACATAGCAGGGATTTTTTTTTAGCCTCAAGTTTTGTCGGACAAACCTCCAAAAATGGCGTGCTTTTTGACCTCGGAGCGCACTATATGCCCCGCCATTTTTTATTTTACACCTGTGCTTCTTAGCTGAGGGTATGGCGTTGTAGAGGGGATCTCCCTGAACGCCTGGATATGTCACACTAGTCGGAACATAGCAGGGATTTTTTTTTTGCCTCAAGTTTTGTCGGACAAACCTCCAAAAATGGCGTGCTTTTTGACCTCGGAGCGCACTATATGCCCCGCCATTTTTTATTTTACACCTGTGCTTCTTAGCTGAGGGTATGGCGTTGTAGAGGGGATCTCCCTGAACGCCTGGATATGTCACACTAGTCGGAACATAGCAGGGATTTTTTTTTAGCCTCAAGTTTTGTCGGACAAACCTCCAAAAATGGCGTGCTTTTTGACCTCGGAGTGCACTATATGCCCCGCCATTTTTTATTTTACACCTGCGCTTCTTAGCTGAGGGTATGGCGTTGTAGAGGGGATCTCCCTGAACGCCTGGATATGTCACACTAGTCGGAACATAGCAGGGATTTTTTTTTAGCCTCAAGTTTTGTCGGACAAACCTCCAAAAAATAGGACAAATGTCCAAAAATAGCATTTATTCATTGAGATTTAACATGTTTACGTTATTTATGTAATTTATATAATGATTTTATGTTATTATGAACATAATGTGTATGTTATAGCATTATTTAAATGTTCAAATAGATCATTTTTCAATAAATTAGATTGTTTTTCAATACTAAAAAGTGTAAAATGTCCAAAAATAGCATTTATTCATTGAGATTTCACATTTTTACGTTATTTATGTATTTATATAATGTTTTTATGTTATCCTGAACATAATGTGTATGTTACAGCATTATTTAAATGCTCAAATAGATCGTTTTTCAATAAAATAAAAACTAAAATGGGTACTCTTATTTTGAAGAGATTTGCACCACGGCCTTATATTTGCTCACGTTAAATTTGTTCACAGAACGCTGGTGAAGTGCAGATTGTAAACATTCATTGACAACTTCGCTGGATGATTGTCCTTGAACTTTGTGAGTTGTGACACTTGCATGCAGTTGCGACATTATATTATCATGAATGACAGTCGGACTGAACCATGTGGCTAATTGGTAACGTGCCAATGAACGTGGTGGTCTCTCTGGAAAGTAACAGCTGAGGTATGGTAACTGACTTTATGCTAAAAGTATAGGCTAACCCAGCTAAATAAAATGACAGATCAGGTGCATCTAATGACAGTTAAATAGCGATATGCTAATATTATGATGCATATTACGTAATATTGATGACTTGGTGGAAACCGTACATGTTTTTTTTTGTACTACTGTAAACATTGAAACATGTTCAGGATGTAAATGTGTCTTCTCCAGCCTCCAGGCAGGCAAATAAGGACAGCTAGGGATGGCCTATTATGTTTGAGAAATTAAAGGGGGATTGCACCCATTTTCCACATTTTTCTATGCCATTAATATACCTTGAGAGTTCACATCTTGTTGACATCATCAAGATGTGATTCTTTTTTCCCCCGACATAGTAAAATGTTGAAGATTTGTGGAATTCCCCTTTGAAATACTCTTGTTTTTGTGTGAAGATAGGGGGAAACCACACTCCATTACCAGACCCCAGACGTCTCTACTCTGTGCATGGCTGGGAATTTCCACAGAAGGCTGGGTCTGAGGACAGCTCTAAGATTCCTGAGTTGTCACCACCACAGCCTCTCAGCTCCGGCCACTGTCAAACCACTAGCCCTCCACAGACTGCCTCTTGCACCCACCTTAGGGCAGCATGGAGTTGAGCATCGGATGTTCCATGCTGGGACGGACAAGCCCTCGCCGTCCCCAGCAGCAGCACCCGAAAGGCTGCCTTTTTCCAGAGTAACTAAAGAGGATTTGACCTTCTTTGGGAAACTACTACCAGGCAGAGTTATTACTGACCCAGACCTGCTTGAGACTAATAATGTGGACTGGCTAAAGTCAGTGAGAGGTGAGGTATTAAGAAGAGCTTCATTCTGTAGGCTTGACTGATCGTTATTATACTGACTGACAGCTCACAGTTGTGTCACTGTGTCATCTGCAGGTTTCAGTGAGGTTCTGTTGAGACCTCAGACGACAGAGGAGGTGTCTCAAATTCTCAGGTAAAGGTAAACCAATAGCTAGACAAATTCAAAAGCTCACAGCACTGCAAGCTTGTGGCATTTTTGGAATAGCCAACGCAACATAAGTTCTTGGAAGAACACTTAGGAAGTTTTTGAATTTCTATGGTGTAATCTGTGTTTGTACTTATGATGTCATGAAATGTCCACTGTATGACCAAAATAAAACTGAACTGAACTGAACTGAACTGTGGTGTAATCTGTGTTTGTACTGTATGATGTGCAATTTGTTTTCCTCCTCTACTGCAGGTACTGTAACAGTCGTAACCTGGCGGTAAACCCTCAGGGGGGGAACACAGGACTGGTGGGGGGCAGTGTACCCGTCTATGATGAGATTATCATCTCCACCGCTCTAATGAACAATGTCCTTTCCTTTGATAGTGTTTCTGGTAGGTCACTTTCTAGTCCCCCAAGAACAATATTTCTTGTACTTCTGTTATTGTTAGAACTTCAAAGGGAAAATCTTTAGCTTGAGAAATGCAGATCTGTCAATAATGCAGGATCTGTCAATAATCAGGAATCTATTGTTGGCATTGACCTCTTCAGGCCGGTAATTTTATATATCTATATATCTATCTATATATCTATAGTGATATGCAAAGTGTTTAGGTTTACAGTTGTTTTAGGATTGTAGTTGTTTTATTTAAGAACGATAGCATGTATTGGCATAGCTCATAACATATTCCTCTGTGGTTGTCTGTCAGGTATCCTGACATGTCAGGCAGGTTGTGTCCTAGAGAACCTCAGTATTTATCTGGAGGACAGAGACTACATCATGCCACTGGACCTGGGTGCTAAAGGTAGCTGCCAGATCGGGGGCAACGTGTCAACTAACGCAGGTGGGCTCCGCCTGCTCCGCTACGGCTCTTTAAGAGGAACTGTGCTGGGTCTGGAAGTGGTGAGTGAACCAAATAAAATATGGACAGAGAGTACAGAACGGCAGATTATGCCGTTCCATGTTGAGATATTTTTAATGGGATATGACTTTTTTCAGTCCTCTGTTTCTAGGAAACGCAAAATATGGGATGTTTGTTTGTTACTATTTCTATCTCTAAGTAATTACTTAATGTTGAAAATTGGTAGAATTCCATTTTAAGTACTATATACAGTATCCTTATCAATAGAAAACAAATGGCTGATCTATTCAACATGCACATACACAATAGTGTTGTGAGGTTGCAGATCTTCTATTTTGGCTATTTTGATTTGGCTATAAAATATGTTTTAAAACGGGATACCAGGGTTACTGTGGTGTATATACAGTACTTGATTTTCCACCTCTATGTGTGCCTTTGTCCAGGTTTTGGCAGATGGGCAGGTCCTGGACTGTTTGGCCACTCTGAGGAAAGATAATACAGGATATGACCTCAAGCAGCTCTTCATAGGGTCAGAGGGCACACTGGGGATCATTACGGCTGTGTCCATTCTGTGTCCACGGAAACCCAAATCTGTGAACGTGGCCTTTCTGGGTGGGTTTTAACTTTTAATCAAAGTGTCACTAAAATGTGAAGCCGTTATTGTCTGGTCTTGAACTCCGAGAAAAGCTAAATTAGTCACTCCCAAAATAGATAACTCATATAACAGGATTACAAAATATATTGAATATATTGGGTCCTAGCAACTGGCAAGTGTTCCCAAACAAAAACAAAATGGATACTGCTAAGGTAGCATACAGCCCCACTACAAGTTAATATGATATTTACAGTGTCAACCCCTGATATGATATCAAAACTGTTTAATTGCAGTTGCAGGACGTTAAGACGAGATTTGAAATCTTGTGCGATTTAAAGTCTTGCAGGATTTGAAATCGCGCAAGATTTCAATTCTCGCGGGTGCGCACACCCCCCTCACCCCCGCAGGGGTGCATATTTAGGTGACAGGGGGTGTATTTAGGTCCATATCTGAGCCTATTGTGGCAATCAGCGGCCACTTAACTTTCACTTTCACTTTAATATGATTAATTTTGGCATAATAACTGTCCTAGCATCTCTCCTGTGTGTGTAATGGTGGAAGAGTGGAAGAGGGGGGGGGGCAGGGGGGTGGGTGGGAATGAACCCTTTAGTTACACATCGCTAAAATATGTGTGAAAAAAATGTATACAACTGCTGTTTGTGATTTTTTGTTTTTCAGATAATCAATCAATTACTTAATGCATAAATAAATGGCACTCTGGACCTCAAGGGGGTGCTACAGGCTGGCAAAATGGTTACCAAGGAGTTAAATTGATTAGTTTGTTTAACTGTTAAAGTGACCTTTCAGTCACCTGATGAATTACCTTTTATAATGCAACTATAGCGAGAGTGAATCCATCAAGTGTTCATTTATCTCTATTTTGTTATCAGGCTGTGAGACCTTTGAGCAACTGCTACAGACGTTCCAGCTGTGCAAAGGCATGTTGGGAGAAATCCTCTCAGCCTTCGAATTCCTAGACAGTGAATGTATGAGACTACTGAATACACACTTGAAACTACCCAATCCCATTACAGGTAATGCATGAAATACACAATTTATTATTCATTCTTTTAACTCAAGGGTCAGCAACCTGCGGCTCAGGAGCCGCATGCGGCTCTAGAACACAGCCCTAGTGGCTCCCTGGCTGTAGCATTATTACATACACACACTGGGGTGATCCACACCACAATAATATAAACATCAGTCACCCAAAACGTGTTAGCGCTGTGTGACAGTTGCCAGTTAAAGTAGCACTTGTTGGCCAAGCCCAGCAGTTATCAGAGGTGGAGCTTTCAATCTGTACCACCCATTTTCAAAGGTTTACTCAGCTTACTATGTCATTAATATACCTTAGAGATGTTGTGTGGACTAGAAATGGAGTTCTGTAAAACTCCTTTATTTATTTTTTTAGAAACTCCATTTCTGAAGAAAGGTTGTGTTTCACCATGTTAATGATTTTTCTTTGAGGACTTTTTTTTTCTGAGAGTGTGCAAATGGAACCAAATGGACCCGCCAGGGTCCATTTGGTTCACATTTGCACACTCTCTGGAAAAAAATAATAATAAAATGCGGCTCCAGACAGATTTTGAATTTAATTTTGGGTCGAAAATGGCTCTTTCAACATCTTGGGTTGCCGACCCCTGTTTTAACTCATCATGCGACTGCTGTAATTCCTGTTCAAAGAAACAAGCTGCTGTCCGCTGGCAAGAGATACTGTCAAGTTCAAAGTGCAGTCAGGGCATACGCATAGTAATTATGCTATCTAATAAACTAAAGGTTCAGGCCTATATATGGACATCTCTGTAGCTGGTTGTTTTTCACTTTTGCCAATTGTAATATAGGATAGTAAAGTGTAGTCTGCAAATAAATGTCACACAATGTCTGGTTTGAGACAGCTTGGCAAAAAATGGAATGGAATCATAGTAGGCGAACAAAAGAAATAATAATCTAATGCCTCTGAGCATCGGTTTGCAGCTTCAACACAGCGTAAGCCCTTCCTTTTCTTCTTTTTAACCTTCGTTTAGTTGACCAGGAGAGGTTTGCTGAGCACAAATTGCATTTTTTTTTTCAAAAATGCCATGCTTTGCAATCACACTCGACATACAGTATGCTTTCAAACCTGAGAACTGCAGAGTAGAGAGTACAATTGCACTTTTATACTGTACTATTTGCCACTGAGCATCTCCACTGAAGCATTGCTGAAGAGTGCTGAACAAACACTCACTCTAGACACTTATACTGTATGTTGGCTGTAGAGAGGTACTATAAGCTGTTGGTATAGTGGTACAGCAGTGGGCGGCAGTGCCTGCTGGTTGCTGGTTCGAACAAGACACTGAACCCCTATATCAGGGGTCAGCAACCTGCGGCTCAGGAGCCGCATGCGGCTCTAGAACACAGCCCTAGTGGCTCCCTGGCTGTAGCATTATTACATACACACTGGGGTGATCCGCCAACATAATATAAACATTTCAGTCACTGACAGCACACAAAACACGTTGCACTCTGACAGTTGCCATTTAAAGTAGCACTTGTTGGCCATGCCAAAAAAGCCCAGCAGTTATCAGAGGTGGAGCTTTCAATCTGAACCACCCATTTTCAACAGTTTACTCAGTTTACTCAGAGAGATAGAGATGTTGTGTGGACTAGAAATGGAGTTCTGAAAAACTCCTTTATTTTTTTTTTTCAGAAACTTTTCTTTTAGGACCTTTTTTTCTGAGAGTGTACAAATGGAACCAAATGGACCCGTCAGGGTCCATTTGGTTCACATTTGTACACTCTCAGGAAAAAAAAGGGTGGAATTCACCTTTAAGCACTTATTAGGCTTACATTTTTGCGGCTCCAGACATATTTTGAATTTAATTTTTGCTCAAAAATGGCTCTTTCAACATCTTGGGTTGCCGACCCCTGCCCTATATGCTCCTGATGTGCTGGTTGTGCCTTTCATGGTTTCTTCCGCCATAATGTGTGAATGGGTAGATGTGTTGCACATCTATGTAAAGTGCCATGGATAAAGGCACTAAATAAATGCACCATTTACCATTCATAGTGGAAAGGGCATGAAAGACAAGTGATGGTTCATTGTTTCTTGTACAATGAGGACCTATGCGGACTGATTTATACTTCATCCTACGGTGTACTACACCCAAAATAGCCAACAATGCATCGTTGTATGCTGCATACTTGCATAGCCATATGGTATAGATATTTTTCTTCATAGTTTAAGAATTTTCCCATGCTCTTCTGTGATAATGCATCATTTGCCGCCAATCCAATGATTGCGCATTTAGTGATTAGAAAGTATTTTGAGATTTTCTAATCTTATGTTTACATTTAACATTGGCTGATCACAAATCCCAATCACTGGCTATCAGTTTGGAACTTGCCTATAATCTCTAAAACATGCATTAGTAGCCTACTCACATGCCACCCTCTTATGTCCATCTTGCAGATTGTCCATTCTATATTGTAATAGAAACGGCTGGATCCAACGCTTCGCACGATGAGGAAAAGCTCCACAGTTTCCTGGAGGAGGCGATGACATCATCACTAGTTACCGATGGTACTGTGGCAACAGAAGACACTAAAATCAAGGTAACGTGTGTGTGTGTGTGTTTGGGCTTTTATGTGCTGTCTTCTTGTTTGCAATGTCTTTCTTGCATAGTCCATTTTCACAGTGAAATGGACTACATTTGTTACACAAGACTGTAAATCACCATGTTACGGTCGTTAAGGCTAAGGGCATCAAGACCTACAACATTTTCAATGGAGGACAACCACTTTGCAGCATAAATGTATTTTAATTTACATAATAAATATATGCATAAGTTAATTTTGGTATATTATTTACATGATTGACTTTAAGTTGACACAAAGACAATACAATAAAGGGAATACTAAACTAACAAACAACACGAAACAAACTACAATTAAACTCCTTTCCTAAGGGAGTTAACTCATAAACTAAAATAAAGCAAAAGGGTCGGTGTAGCGCAGTTGGGGGAAAGAGCCGCAAAGCAGTTTCCCCATCGGCTGTTGGAAACAGACTGGCTAGGTGATGGCCTGTAAATGTAAATCTTTTAAATGTTCATGTAAATACATGTCAATACCCCTTATTATTCTCTGTATATATTATTCTCCAGTTTTATTCAGTTGAACTCTTTCTTTACTTTGTTTGGTCTTTGCTGATTCTTCATCTTTGCATGTCCACTTCATTGCCTTTATTGGTGCATTTTAATGCACCAAGTGTATTCATGAATACATTTGATGAGTGGGTGTTCTTGACCTCATGTTGATGTAGGGTCTGTGGTCGATGAGAGAGCGGGTCACAGAGGCTCTGACTCATGATGGCTTCACCTACAAGTATGACATCTCCCTTCCTGTGGAGAGGATCTATGACCTGGTAACTGACATGAGGGAACACCTAGGGGGCCGTGCCAAGAGTGTGGTTGGATACGGTCATGTAGGTAAGACTAAAATACACGGAGGGGACCTGTAAACCAACAAACCATTAAACGTTCTAAATCAGTAATGCTCAATCTGCTCAATCTTTTTCACGTCAAGTGGATCCCTAAAATGGATTGATATTTTTATTCATCCGCAGACCCAATCTCAATGTTTTGTTCATTCATGTTCATGCATTTTCAAAATATGTTTGAGGACCACTGTTCTAAATCCTAAGATCCTAAGAAAATGTTTATAGCTGTATAACAGTGTATATAGCTGAAATCTAAAATGACATATGTGTTTTAATCGGATAAATAGCACAGTGACTAGAGACCAGAAAGTAGTAGCTAGAGATGGATAAGGGATTCACACTTAGATGGACTGAGTCTGTTTGATTCGAAACGTTCCACTGATTCACATTGGCTTTGATTCTTCTGTACCTGCGCACACTTCGTTCAATTGTATTCAATGCTTTCACATTGCAGCAATCCGTATCTTGAATGTGATCCACTCTGGGGAACGCTACGCAGCATTCACACTAACCAAAACATCTGCCAAGTGGTCCCCTTCCCAACTACCCAAGTGCACATCTGAGACCATAGTGTGAATCCCCATATGTGATGACATGAGCTGGATTCAAAGCCATGATTTCTTTGACCAGTTGGTGTAGCCACGAGGACACCACAGCTTTTTGTCATTCACTTCTTTTTGTCTTCTCTTTCTGTAGGCGATGGCAACCTCCACCTGAATATTACCTCCCCTGCCAAAGACCTTTCCCTCCTGGCGGCCATCGAGCCCTTTGTCTATGAGTGGACGGCGGGTTGCCAGGGTAGTATCAGCGCTGAGCATGGACTGGGCCTGAAGAAGAGGAACTATATCTACTACAGTAAACCCAGCCAGGCTGTGGCTGTGATGGGAAACATCAAGGCCATGTTGGACCCCAAGGGCATTCTCAACCCTTATAAGACCCTGCCAGACAACCTGAAATTACCCTGAGATATTTTTGAGGGGCACTAGCCCCTCCTATGCCCAGCATTGTGTGTTTGATTGGCTGATGAACCCATAGTGATGATTTTTGATTGACTGACAAGTGAAGACACAAATTGTGATTGCTCGGAATATGATGATGACACTAGCATCCCTTGCTTCACACTGGTGTGCTTTTACATAGCTATCTAATCGATTAAAGCAATAACTAGGTAGAGTGTAAACTGGAGCAAGCTAATACTTATGACATTAGTTCTATTACTTAATCGGGGGACCCTGAGGGACCGTGGACCGGCCGCGCACAGATCACTTAACTTGCGCCCACTCCGCTCAGGCAAGTAATAATAATCTGGAACCCTTAAAACAATCATATGATCCTTTGGCTAATTCATTTGATTAGAATCCAAAATTAGAGGGATAATGATAATAATCTAGTTACTGATAATAATCTATCTACTGTTTCACCAGCTGATAAGCTGGTGAAACAGGAACTGAATCTCCCCGTCACAATTAGCAAATACCTCTGCTATTAATCAATCTCAACCTTTCCTATTGCAACTTTAGCACGGCCGTTGCAACATTGTGTAAAAAATAAATGATATCAGGTTGCTAGGGCAGGTTACAGTCACAGTCTGTCTAAAGTCTACAGTATATATGTGCAAACCCACCTCACTAAGCAGTGAATTGAATTTTGAAATCTACTGTTATATGTCTGTATAACACACGTGGTAATCGGCTAATCAGTGGTGCACGATGTAATGTGTGTTTTTTTTTGTCTCCACCAGGTTTTGACTATGTTTCACCCCCTGTCCGTCTGTCCGTCCACACGTCTGTCCGTCTGTCTGCCTGTCCGCTGTTACGTCACCTGCAGGGGTGAAACATAGTCACTCACTCACCACCAGTGACTGTTAACGTCACCTTCACAGGGTGACGTAACAGTCACCCTGTGGGGGGTGACTGTTGCCCTCACAGGGTGACGTGACCTGAGCTGGTGGAGACCAGAACTAGTTTTTTTAGTAAAATAATCTGTATTTGTATAAATAATAATGTAACTGTTGACTAGAATACTTTTACACTAAAACATATTACAACTATTCTTCATTTTTATTTGACTTGATTGTTGATATGCTGCATCATGCCAGGTCCTAAACCATCATTTTATATCAGACGCTAGCTTGACAAAACACTTGTGTGCAAAGTAGGCCATGACCAAGCAAGTACCCCAACACCCCCAGGGGATAATAATCATGTCAATACTCTTATATTCTCTTATATTAATTACGCCACCCTTACTTCATCACCTAAACCAGCCAATTGGGGTCCACCAAGGGCCGTCCGACGACCGCACACTGATTCCAATACTTGCGCAAGCGAAGCAAGCACAAGTAACTAGAACTGCACTCTGTTAAGTGCCAACTTGTGGATTGTTTTCAACAGGACGTAGGCCATGCACATGACATGATCTATAAAGATAAATCTTAATTACCTTACATAATCTAAACGGGAGCCATCCACTTAGGCCATGGCCTACTCGTGCATGAGTGGAGCGAGCTCATGACATTAGTTATAACGGTCTCACGTCACCATTACATCACCACCCAAACCGGCCAATCAGAGTACCCCGAGGGGCCGACGGCCGACCACAAAAAAACAACGCCCACAAATCGCTCAAATCCACTCACGCAAGTAACAATACATTTCCAATAGGAGTCACATGATGGGTGTTTAGTCACATGTTGAAAAAAGTAGTATGTAATAATACAATCTTATAACTGTAGGTTTCTGATGTCATATTGATTATGTCAATCAATATGCCAAATATAGACACACGTATGTTAATAATTACATAATTGTCTGATTATGTCACACCTTGTATGCAAAGCTATATAATGATCACTCTAACTAGCATGTTCATAACGACAGACATATTACTATTGTTTGCCTTTCCTGTTTATGTCCTCGGTGTCAAATATGGATCCACAGAAGTTGCCGCAACCTCCCAAGAAACCTATGATCTACATATGTGGATCATGCCATGCTGAAAATGAAATCAGGGTCCGTGATCCCATCAAATGCCGAATATGTGGCTACATAATTATGTACAAGAAAAGAACAAACAGATTGGTGGTTTTTGATGCTCGTTGAGAGAGGCAATGCTGTTGATCAGAGGACACTGAGGCGTCGACTGTGGTTGTGAAGTTTGTCAGGTTATCCAGGAAAGTGTAAAATGATCATGACCAGTGGAAGGAGAATGATGCAGAATTTCCTTCACGGTTTTCAATGAGCGGCCAGACAGAAACAGACCAAATTTGGAGTTTTGACAGAGCATGCAAATGCATGGTTGCTGGCCACAACTCTACAGCACCCAAGCATAGATTTTGTTGATCTCATGGAGGAGAATTGATCCTCATCGGATCCACCCAGGATCCACCCAGGCCCCCCTGGTCCAGAACCACTGGCGTGGGGCTGTGTTATGTTGCCTATGTGAACGTTTAGAGCTGATGTCAATTCTAAAATGCACTCCCAATCCAGTAGGCCATAGGAACTGGCTGGTACAGTGAGTTAGGTTAGGACACTCACTACATAATCCAGAGATTGTTGATTCAAACCCCACACACGGCCTAACTGCTGATTTCTAGGTGGATAAAATTCTTCCCAAAAAAGCATTTCCAGAAGTTCAAAGACTGGTTACACAGCGAGTAAAGACACTGGCTGATTTGCGCTTGTCTTTGTTTTCAAGACCCATTTCCAGAAAAACAGAACTCCAGAAAAGCAACATCAGTCAGCTGTTATGGGTGGCTTAAGGAGATAAGTCAACAGCTTTGTGATGGGGAGATGTGTTTTCAAACCCCACTCAGGACTTCAAGGCCCATTTTCAGAAGAACAAAACTCCTAGCCTGGCTCAGCCCCGAATCAGCAACTTAAAAAATACTACCTACTTTTTTTTTTTCAAAAATCCTCAAAAACGATGAAAAACGGCATACTATAGTATGTTGTCTGTATAGCCTTGGGTTTTTCTTCGATTTCGACATTCTTTCAAAAATCCTCAAAAAAGATGAAAAACGGCGTACTATAGTATGTTGTCCGAGACCATGTACTATATAGCGTTGGGTGGGTGGGTTTTTCTTCGAATTCAACATTCTTTCAAAAATCCTCAAAAATTATGAACAACTGCATACTATAGTATGTTGTCTGAGACCATGTAGTATAGCCTTTGGTTTTTCATCGATTTTGACATTTTTTCAAAAATCCTCAAAAATGATGAAAAACTGCATACCACAGTATGTTGTTCTAGACCATGTACTATACAGTATATAGCCTTTGTTTTTTCTTCGATTTTGGTCAGCCCAATGGTGGCTCTTATAATGGAGCGCTTAGCTTACAATGGTCCATTCATTCATACATTGGGAAGTAGAGCGACGAACAGTCAACGCCAGCGTCCCCACTTCCCACATTCATACACCAGTGGTGGCAACCACTGGAGGCAAGGTGGGGTTCAATGTCTTGCCCAAGGACACTTGGGCAAGACACTGCTCTACCTCCTGAGCCACAGCAACTCTTCTACGTAAATATCTTCATCTTGCTTTTAGATTGTTTTGTAGTAAGAAGAAACATCAGGCAACAGCCCATATTTAATGATTATAAATCCCTTTTATTTCCAATTGTTTTGTAGACAGTAATAGTACAGCATAAACATCAGCAGCCCAGATTTAATGATTATAAATCCCACTGTTAAATCGTTTTGTTGTAGGCCTACAGCATAAACATTATAGAAACTGTGATGAAGTGGTTTGAAAACAAACCACTTCATGAAAAGGCGACTAGTTATTAGGTAGAATGGGTAGGACCTATGTGATATTTTGATGTAAGGCACTTTTTTTAATCACAGCATGACATTTTTCATGGTCTGGCTGTGGTGCTGTTTTGCAGTGGTTTTCAGCCATTTTGATACCAGGGCCCACTATTTATTCTGTATTTTAGCCACAGAGGTCAACCATTTGATGTTGAGGTTATTCTGTTGGATCCAAAAAGTGTTTTCAAGTTTTTGTCCGCAGTTTAGGAGAGATATTTGCTAAAGTTGGTCAAAATAACAATTCTTCTACAATTGTATAGTCTAAATTGAATTAAATTAAATAAGTGGGATGTTTACACCCTCTCATGCAAATGCATGTGCGTCCAGCAGGGGGAGTGGGTAGTTTACCCAGCCACCCAGGCTCAAACTAGTGGATAGAGAATGGAGACAACAGGGTCCCTTTTAGCTCTGGTCTAGAGCTCCACTGTTCTGTGTCTGACTTGCATTGGAGGTCAGACTCAGAAGCAGTGGAGCTCTGGACCAGAGCTAGGTCCCTTTTATCTTGAAGCACAGTCTCCAACTTGTATTATTCCCTATATCTCTGCCGAGCACCTGGTTGCCCTTTCCATTTCAACACCATTTTTGTATATGAAAACGAAATGTATGCAGACTTCTCTGACGTTTGTAACAAACCAAACCGTTTGAAAATTGAGCACATTATAGTTATTTAAAAAGTAAACGCCAATATACGGTATTATGAGTGAGTGATCTGACTGGAGCAAGATGGCCGCCACGTAGCGACGTCATTCTCCATTGGCCAGCAGCCAGCAGCGCGCGAAAGACATCTAGCATTCTTAATATAAGCCCCGCCCCAAGCCAACTTCTGTAACACACAACACAACGATAAACACACGGCACACGCACATCTAATGCCACTAAACAAACAAACAAACAAACACTGCTGATCGAGAGTTTGTTGTTTTGACATTAAACAACTCAATGTAATATAGAGTAAAGCAGTGTTTATACCACCAAGCTGGTAAAAACGGTTTGGAAGAAGACGCTGTGGAAAGGTGAGTGTTTGTATGACTACTGTTAGCACACCATGTGGTTCACAAACCTTTTCCACGTCCAAAATGAGCCTCGAAGTTGGCACTCATTATTGCCCCCGTGGACCCCCACAACCCCCCTCAATCAAGGGCTATAACTATAATTTTTACCTCCACTACTGCGTTTTTGTTTTGTTTTTCGGCAGAAGTGAATATTTGTAGGTCTGCACATGTTTTTGGTGAAATGAACAGGGACAGGGTGGACCCTATTGTAAACAAGTAGAAAGTTTTATGGTGTAGTCCGAAATGTACTGTAGTCTGTTGGTACAAATCAAGAAATTGTGTTTGTTTGTTTTTTGTTTTGTTAGGCACATTTAAGAAATGAAACCCAAAGGGCTTATTGTGAATACAATACATAGACTACCATTTACAAACAAAATGATTACAACCTAAACGGTACAGATTAGATTACTTGGCAGGCCAAAGTTACTGTTAACTGCATTACATAGAACCAGAGCCTTCTAGTGGGAAGCAGACTAGAAGGCTCTGCATAGAACAAGCATGCTTATCATTTATGCTGGGGTTTTCAACAGGTGGTACTCCCTGAGAGGATTCCAGGTGGTCCCCAGCTAAATGAACTGGCACCGTGCTGCCCCTTGAACTCCAACGTCCCCGGCGCCCCACTAGGGAAAACCATTGTGTTAGCTTAGTTGACACGGTTTTAAGGCCTGTTATTTATTCAGCTTTTGAGCCACAGACCATTATTTGATGAGCTCAGTCTCTGGCACCAAAAAAATGAAATTTGTTTTCCGATTCATGGATCTGTTGCTAGGAGAGATGGAGATGGCAAATATTGATCACAAAATAATGATTGTTTGATATATTAACATTTTGGAGAATCACTGTTGGGGATGTAAATTGTTGATTAAAAGGTTAATTTATATGTTTTGGTAAGGTTATAGTTCAGAATGCTAGTACCACTATTAGAGCTTGAGCCCACCCTGGTGGTGCTCGTGTAACGCCCGGGATTCAAACCCGGGTCTGCCGCGTGAAAGTCCAACATCTTAACCACTAGACCAAGCGGACATCCCCTTGGTCCGGGGGCAGATATTGCTTTTTCGAGGCCATCACGGCAGAGGCTGTAGCCACCTGCTACATTCACCTCCCTTTTGACCTCCTTCCACGGGGAAACCCGATGGTGGTCCGGGTCACGGCACCAATGCAACGCCCGGGATTCGAACCCAGGTCTCCCGCGTGAAAGTCCAACATCTTAACCACTAGAGTCTAGACCAAGAGGACATCCCCTTGGTCCGGGGGCAGATATTGTTTTTTTCCGAGGCCATCACGGCAGAGGCTGTAGCCACCTGCTACACTCGGAGGACTCTCTAAAAACGACAGAAAAAAATGGGATGAATCTAGAGTTCTTCTATTACCACTGCGCCACAACGTTGGCTGGTGCGTTATCCAAACAAGTGTATCACATCAAAAAAGGGAGGTGGGTCGCACGACAGGTTGCAGGAGAGTTGTAGTTTATTGCTTTCTGCTTGAATCTAGAGTTGCAATACCCTCCATTGACTCCCGAATAACAAAACATTTCTTCTGTGATCTGCTTGTATTAAACAATGTTAAACGCACGCACCAACACTGTATCTGTATGGATACAGAAATATATATATATTTGCCTTTTCCCCCTCCACATTGCTTCTACTTTAATGTTGCAGCTGTTTTTCTGCAGACATACAGTACGTTTGCTTCGTCCTGCAGAAGGTCCAGAACTTTGTTGTTGTCAACAAATCATGAAAACAAAACATCAGTCCGGCTCAGGACAAGGCGGCAGCTATGTGTGAGGGGGAGGGGCGTTGTGTGGGTTGAGGCTGCTGTGCTGTGATTTAGCCAATCACAGCACAGCAGCCTCTAGCAGTTTCATAATGAGCCAATAAAGTGGAGGTGAGGTGGTGTTAGATTCTGTTTTTAAACAAATCTGTTTACAAACGGTGTTTGTACACAATACACACACAAGTTGACTCTATTACGTTTAAGGAAATCAATTCATCAATAAATCATTGTGTTTTTTTTTGTTAATGCCCTAATGCATGCACGCACACACTATTTTATTATGGTTTATTATAATTTTAGGAAATTGATGGTTGTTCTGCTTTTCAGGAATCCTCCTCAGAACGTCGCTGGAGCTCCAGACGTGTCCCACCGCTGCCTCTGCCCCGCTGAGCTTCAGATGTGTCCCACCGCTGCCTCTGCCCCGCTGAGCTCCAGACGTGTCCTGCCACTGCCTCTTCCCCCGCCTGGACATCGACAGGGGTGTAGGGTGTCCCTGCTTGAGGGATGATGGGCTAGTTCCCGAACTAGCCCACTCCCTCGTTCACGCCCGGAAGTTCCCCTTCCGTGCGTGCGATGCCGGGCTCCGTAAGGGCTCATCGCGGAGCACGCGGCCCTTAATTACACCTGTCATCCTGGCGGGGACCCTGCTGAAAGGTATGGACCCCCTTTAGGTTAGTCACAGTAGACCTTGCAGTAAGCCCCGGATCATGGTTTTTACACATTAAAAGACAACTGCCTCCTTCACATTCAGTAGATCCTGTGAATGTCCGTGGCTAGTTATAATTTCTTTGGATTTTTGATGATAAAAAAATGAATCGCTTTAAAAATTTGTAAGCATTATGTATGTAATGGCCATCCTTCACCTTGAAGTTCCATAAGTTTTGGCTCATTACTGTCACAGGCATGGTGGGAGTGATCCTATACGCAGTACACAATAAAGATAACTGATGGATGTCCAAGCATTGATTCCAGTTTTGAGGGTATTTATTGAATGAGGTTGAAGCAGTTGAAATGGATTTACCAGGTTATTCTGTAGAATAGATGTATGGTTTTCCCTTCTGGGTGCTGGTAGAAACAGTGTGCTCCCATGGCCCTGTGTCCTATTCTGAGATCTGTGTTCCATATGAATCACAGCACCTGTGTGCCCTCTAGATACACACCTAGTGCTGTCAATTCTAACGCCCGCCACCAAGTGGCAATATTGCCAACAAAATGACTCCTACAACTGTACTTAGGACCATGTTCGAATGCCCCATCCCATAGCTAAATTCCCTAAAAATAAAGAAAGCAAAGAATGTAAAACAATTAACACCCATCTTTTACTTTCTATAACAACCTAAAACATGTTGTTGTCCTTTAAACACTGGCTCATTTCTGGAGCCGGACCTTGAAAATCTCTTCCAAATCTGTCAACAAGGCCTGCTGTATGCAGTAGAAAAATGTGACATTTCTTTTATAAAACAATGTTAATGTTATCATATGGGAACACTATTGGTGGAGAGGTTTGGACCATAGGAGTTTGGGGAGGGGCTTACTGCAATGTCTATTAGGTCTTTTTGATGGGCCTAGCCCCTCCAATATCAATTTATGCGTTTGGCAAATCCAGAGCGACTTACATCAAGTAAAAACAATACAGTTTACGATTTTAAGAACTAAATAGTTAGTAGTTTGACATTCTATAAGGTAACTCCTGTTTTTAGTCTGCAGCAGAAGATAGGGAGTGAATCTGTTGTTCTGACTGCAGTCGGAAGTGCATTCCATAGTTTTGGGGCCAGGAGGGAGAAGAGTTTGGGGCGAGTGGAGCATTGGCCAAGCGTTCTTAGCGGGGGTACTGCCGGTTTCCGATAGGACTTGTAGGGTGCTATGAGACTAGCAAGATATGGTGGTGACATTCCTTTGGTTGTTTTGAGTGCAGCATAAGAGTTTTGAACTTTGTGCGTGCAGATACACAACCATCAACCTCAATGTTATTGAGGTAGCCATCACACATGGTCAGAGCACGGAGAATCTGTTATTTGTGTGAACGATCAAGGCCCCATTGAAAATGAATTGGAGCAGCTGCATTCAAACGGTCTAAAATGTTTACGGTATAAAGAGTTTAATGTTATGTGTGTATGTGTCAATCAGGCGACGTTGGATGGACTCATCGGGACATCACGATGTTGGATGGACTCATCGGGAGATGGCGACGATGAATGGGCTCATCTCATCAGGAGATAGCTTGTGTCTACTCAGGGTCCTCTGCTGTGCCACCAGAGATACGATGCTCTGTTCATACAAGCTATCTGCAACCGCATGACGGAAGCCCCTGCACGGTATGTACCTGGATTACATCTGACTACAGTACAAACCAGAGCCAGAGAGCAGGGGTTTTCAACCTTTTTGATACCAGGGCCCACTATTTATTCCGCATTTGAGCCACGGACCACCATTTAAGGACATTTTAGCCCCACAGACCCCAAAACTTGTCCACAATACCAGGCTGGATTTTGGAGAAAACTCAAATATACAGATTACAATGACCATTAATCTTCTACATTTTCTAGTTGACTTGGGCTAACTTGGGCTAGTTTAGATGATGAATATTTTGAAACCAAATGTCCATTTGGTTTCATGTTTACACTCTCAAAGAGTTACATCTGGTTAACCAGATGGTTCCCTCATTTAGCCTGGGGACCACCTGGAATCCTCTCACGGACCACTGGTCGAAAACCCCTGCCATAGAGTAAGACAGAGTTACGCAAACCCCGTTCGCTTCATGCGGCCAGTCCAGTGGCAGCACTTCTACCTAGACTTCTATTGAACAAGGATAACTGAAAGTTATAGAATGTTTTCGAGTCTGTAGGCTTGTACAAGTACAAGAACCACATGACCTTTAATAGTATACTAGTACCAAAATAGAAAAGTGCCCTTCTGGGCACAGGTCTCCACCAGGCCAGTTCAGGTTGTGGCCTCCTGGTGGCGCTATAATAGGCCAATGTTAAAAGGGTGCCATTTATTCTTATGACTTTAGCATTTGGATGATTTGAGGTATTTTGTCCAAAAATGTGGTTTGCAAATGTCCACCTGTTGATGGCGCTATAACAAGCCATTGTGAAAAGAGTGGTTATTAGAGAGAATATTTTTCTGAGCCTAGTAGTTTAGTGTGTTAAAGATTTTATGTAAATTGCCTGCTGTGTTCATCATCATTACAAAATCGTGGAAAATTTGAGGCAGAGGTTCATGGTTGGTATCCAGGGAATGTGTGTGCAAATTGTGGTGTCGATCGGGTTTGGGAGATTGGAGCTGGTAACAGATGGACACACACAGATTTTTGCATACAAAAGGGAAAAAAACTTCCTCCTGGTGGCGCTATAACAGGCCGTTGTGGAAAATATGGGGCAGAGGTTCATGGTTGGCATCCAGGGAGTGTGTGCAAATTGTGGCATTGATTGGGTTAACTCCATAACTCCCAGTGACATACTTGTATATGTATATAGTAGTTCCCTGCCAGTGGTTTTCGCATTTTTTATTTATCCAGAAGTGTTGTTAGAGGATTTTGCTCCTTTCTGTTACTTGCTTGTCATTTTACATATATTGTTTTTTTTTCTTTAAGGTACCTCTCACTGGTCTTGGAACGTTTGTTGTTTTTCGGGGGTTGATGGGTTGAGGCCGGGAGGCTCCCCCCGCCTGGGCAGTTGATAGTGGCACCTATCTTCTGTCTGGGATACCCAAATGTACCTCAGCAGAGGTACATTGAGGTAAGCACTTGGGCCCGTCTCGATTAGGACTATTGCTTTGTTATGAATGTTCCTTGTACAATTGAACCGATTAACAATTTTATTGCGTCATACTAACGTTCTTTAGTGCGGCGTAATAGTGAAAGTATTGGATGTACGACATCAAACCAGGTTTTGAGCTCGTAGATCTGCGACTTGCACGATTTTCCAACTTGGAAACGATCATGGCTATTATCCCAAAAGGGAATTATCTCAAATACTTATGTCATAATTGTGATGGGTCTAAGTTGGTGTGCGTGTTTAAGATGTGCGTGATGGATTGTGTGTGTGCACGTGCGTGTGTGCAGGATTGTGGGGTCCATGGTGGGGGTGACAGGTTTGATTGGCCCAACGTTGACTACGAGAATGTTGGCCCGACGACAAATCTACGACCTGGACCACATCGCTGGATCTACAACCTAGGGCAAGTCAGTCGTAGTAGGTTCGATCGGTCGGCAGGTCAGGTTTTTTCTTCACAGCCCATTTGGATACGTCTTTCCTGATGGAGATGCAGATGGCCAAATGTTGTTGTTTTTTTTGCTCTGCTGTTTTTCCTTCTACCCCCCAGGTTGGCCAAAATGTCGTAGTGTTTTGTCTATATCTTTTTTTTAAGTTGTTTCAGGTACCATAACTTTATTACTAGGAACTTGTAGTTGTGTGCTGGTGGTGTGGTGTGTGCGTGCATGTGTTTCATCATCCTATTCATTCGGGTAGGGCTACATAGGCAGGATGATGAAACAATTGGACAAATTTCATTTCTTCGAGACGACTTCGATTTTCATCAAGATAACTTCGATTTCTTCAAGACGACTTCGATTTCTTCAAGACGACTTCGATTTCTTCAAGACGACTTTCATCAAGACGACTTTCATTCTTCGAGACACTTTACATTGTGTCTCGAAGAATGAAAGATCAAATTTGGAATATTTTTCCCCAAAAAAGGTGAAATTGGGATATTTATATTTTTGACCAAAGAAAAGCTGAAATTGGAATATTTATATTTTTGACCAAAGAAAAGATGAAATTGGAATATTTATTTGACCAAAGAAAAGATGAAATTGGAATATTTATTTGACCAAAGAAAAGATGACATTGGAATATTTATATTTTTGACCAAAGAAAAGATGAAATTGGAATATTTATTTGACCAAAGAAAAGATGAAATTGGAATATTTATTTGACCAAAGAAAAGATGACATTGGAATATTTATATTTTTGACCAAAGAAAAGCTGAAATTGGTCCTTGGAATATTTATTTTTTTGACCAAAGAAAAGATGACATTGGAATATTTATTTGACCAAAGAAAAGATGAAATTGGAATGTGTTTTTTTTTTACCAAACAAAAGATTAAATTGGAATATTTTTTACCAAACAAAAGATTAAATTGGAATATTTTTTTCGCCAAAAGATAAGATGGAATTGGATTTTTTTTTTTCACCAAAAGATAAGATGGAATTGGATTTTTTTTTTTACCAAAGAGAAGATGACATTGGAATATTTATTTGACCAAAGAAAAGATGAAATTGGAATATTTATTTTTTTCTCCAAAAGATGAGATGGAATTGGAATATTTTTTTTTTCCAAAAGATGAGATGGAATTGGAATTTTTTTGTCGCCAAAAGATGAGATGAAATAGGAATGTTTTTTTCTTCGCAAAAGATGATATGAAATTGGTATATTTATTTTCACCAAAAGAAAAGATGAAATTGGAATATCTATCTTTTTTGCCAAAGATGAGATGAAGTTAGAATATCTATTGGAATCTTGTTTTGTCAAAATATGAGATGAAATTGGAATATTTTTTCGCCAAAAGATGAGATGAAATTGAAATATATTTTTTGAGCAAAGAAAAGATGAAATTGTAATTATTTTTTTGACCAAAGAAAATATGAAATTGGATTTTTTTTGACCAAAGAGAAGATGAAATTAGAATATTTATATTTATTATATATTAGAATATTTTAAGTGTCCTTGAGCAAGACACTTAACCCTTATTGCTCCTGATGCTAGTAGGTACCTTGCATGGTTTCCTCTGCCATCAGTGTATGAATGTGTGTGCGAATGTGATGCTCAATCTAAAAAGCGCCTTGGATAAAGGCGCTATATAAATGTATCATGTATGAAATTTGGAATATTTATTTTTTTGCCAAAAGAAAAGATGAAATTTGAAATATTTTTTGCCCAAAGAAAATATCAAATTTGGAATATTCTTTTTTAATTTCTCGCCACCTTTTGGAGGCCCGTCATGTTAAGGTAATGGTAGGTAACCTATTCTATATTGAATAAGGGCTAAATGCCTATATTATAGATTGTTGATAAAATAATACATACACAGCAAGGTGTGTATGTATTCATATTTTATCAACAATGTACAATTGGTATTACATCAAATGTTATAATGAAAAATGTTCTCTTCTCTTTCTCAAGGCACCCAAGCGAGGTTGAAGCTTAAAAATAAATGACCGATCAAATCCCACATCAACAGGATGATGTTTCAGAACTTGATTGCCAATGAAGAACCGTACAGCCATGCTACTTGGACTGTTCATAAAAGAAGGTTGATATGAAGAAACTATACCAAAATCTGGACATGACTAGCTTGCCAGGACGAGATACACAGCAAGAAGAGGGTGAAACGTGCTGTTTTTTTGTTTTTACTGCAAGTTAAATAATACATTAATCAATGTATTTATCTAGTTAATGTTGACAGCCTTAGTCATGACCCAAACGTGATCCCTCAAGTCATAGTCAAAATGCACTCCAAAAGATGACCAACAATCTACATGAGCAGGAGAAACTGTTGTTTTACAGATAAAACCAAGAAAGGACAAATTTCATGACAGTCGGACAAGACCAACAGTATCACCACTCACCCTAGGCCAACCCAACATACATCTCAAGTAGAGCAGACATGAGGAAAGATGTCAAAACCAGATTAAGCAGTAGTATTCCTATGGCTCTACATTTGGTCATCTGAAGCCATTACTACGGCTCCCAAGCTATGCCCTCTGGTCATCCCAAAAGCAGCTGACACCAGTGAGATGTTGATGAAAACTACTTCAAATGGCCTGGCTGAGACAACGTTGCCAACGATGAGGTCATGAGAAGGGCAGGGGTAACTACTGTCTGGACTGTTCTCTGAAAGGACAAAGAGAATGTATGAGCGTGTACTTCAACTGCCAATGGACTGGATGCCAGAAGGTGTAAAGACGACTTGCGAGAGACCAGAACAAATGGAGAAGACGCAATACTGCCCCTGCCGCCAACAAGGATGTCTGTCATCCTTGTGATGTTCAAGTGTTCATTTGAAGTCGTCTGGCACCTGAATCCAAGAACCCATGCTTGGGATGGGATCCTGGTGCCAGAGGAGTTCAAATGAACGCTCATCAGACGCCCCAAGGAAAGCTCAGAAACATGTCTGGCAGGTATGAGACCACTATGACTGGGTTGCATCCAAAATAGATTCGAGTCCCTTCAGCCATGTGACGAGAGGAGGTCAACAAGTTTTAATACCTGTGCGCACAGAAAAGGACATTAAAATGAGGGAAGCACTTGCCTGGAGAACCCTTCATGGTAGTATATGACCAGTGTGTGGTAATCGAACCTCCCCCGGCACAGGTGGTACTGAACATCAACCAGGACAAAGACCATCACTAACAAGAGTCTCTATGTGGCATTACCGAGTGTAGCAGTAAGGAGGATGAGACTAGCTGGCCACCGCCACTGACTCCAGGAACTGCCAACCAAAAAGCTTGTACTGTGGGAAACCAACACACAAGCTCTGATTGAGAGGATGTCTCACACCTGCCTTTTTTGTATACCGTATACTAAAAGGTGCTGGTGCAGAGAGCACAAATGAGCTGGCCAAGATGAATGGATAACCAAGGTGATCTGGAGGCGCTGATGGAGGACTCGTCTGAAAACAATGCAAAGATGAAGTGGTGCCTGGCACAGCACTGTATGTGCTTGAGCAGACTGCCAATTACATAGTCCCCTCCTGTTACCCTCATTTTGTGACATAAGTAATCGGTCAGAGATTACTATGAAAACCTGCACAACCTGTCAGTCCATCAATGACTCCGTCACACACACACACACACCACTGTATATGGCCATCAGTCTGTCTAACCTTGTGAGATGCTCCATATAATTTGAAGATCACACCACTGACCTCATCAAACCAAAGGAGAAAGGACTGGATCACTGTCTAGACCTGCAACTATATATTTGACCTCAAACCCTTAGATATCCAATATATGGTCCACATGTCGATCTTCCCCACCAGCCCTTCTGTTTATCCCTATACTCCTGATTCACTGCACCTGGTTCCTCCCTTGGATTTGCCCCCTGTATACACTCCATATATGGCCAGATCTACTATCAAACCCTGTACATTCAAGACACAGCTCCCGCTGCCACCATTAGATCCCCATATGTGCAGCCGGCCTGTTATGACATCCACATATGTAATCTGGTCAAGCTATGGATCTATTGATCCATAGGTTGTTCCTATTGATCTGATCAACCTATGGAATTTATTCCATAGGTTGATCTGATCCATTACATGGCAAAGTGCCATTGCTGGCCCGGTAGTCTGCCATCAGCAAGGCGTACGCATAGGGCGGGGTCTGTCAGAGGGTGTACAAATGGAACCGTTGGGGTCCATTTGGTTACTTTTGTACACTCTCCTCTGACCCTCACGGTGAGTTTGCTTCTCACCCTGAGGGTGTCTTACATGAGTTGGTCAACATGAAGCATAACGTATGTAGTATGTATGTACAGGATTGTGTATGCTTTTTTCTTCTTTTTGGGTTGTTCTTTAAATGTCTTGATTGTAAATGCGTTTTTTAGTTTTTCTTTTCTTTGTAAGTGTGCTTTTGTTTTTATGTGTTTTATTTGTAAATTAATGGTGTCTTATAAACCCCTAACCCGTGGGTTTATAAGACACCATTTTAAGCATTAGCTTTTTGCATGCAGTTTATTCATAATCCATTGTATTAGTTAATTAAGTTAATTTATGTATGTATTGTGTACATGTATCATGTGTGCTCTTCTCCCCCCTGTCTTTTATGCAACACCCACAGACGAGGGAGCAGGCCAACGTGTCATCAAGGTTCTTACTATGTCTGTGTGACACTGGTGTCGTCTTCGGTGGAGTCGTCGTTAGCTAACTTGACTTCACAGGCAGGTTGTATAACTTGAATCATCATTGGCAGGTCCACAGCCTGTTACTGAGTATTTTTACTTTGTAATCGGGTAGGTATTTCAGTTTCCATTTAGGTATATTCGCTTTTCAGTCATTTTCCATATTCACTTTCTTGAGGTTCTATGCTGCCTCGTCCGATTGTGTCCCTTAGATAATCGGTCTCTGTCAGCTCTGGCATTTCTGCTTCAATCAGTCGCTTTCCCCTCCATGTGTGGCGACTGATACACCAAAACTCTTTACACTTTTTCAGGGGAATGGAGTTCAACGGTAAGTATGCGACAACTTAAATTTCATTTTAGGGGGAAAAAGAATTCCACTGTCATCTTCAGAGGAATTGCCGCTGCTGGATTTTACAGGCAGGCAATTCAAGTTGAAATCATCGCCAGTAAAAGGATTCCACAGGTAATTATGGTTCAGGTAACCTATAGTTCAACTCAGGTGAGTATGCCTACTTCCGTGTACTCGCTTAGGTTTTTCCACTTGACAGGAGGAAGACCTGCTGCACGGGACCGACCGACCTGGCAGAATCCACTAACCCTTTTAGGTCACTTCCTTCTCCTCTCCTTCCATTGGTTCCCGGTTGCCGCACGCACGTTCAAAACTCTCACACTAACGTTCAAAGCAACCAAAAGGACGTCACCACCATATCTTGCTGTAGTCTCATAGCACCCTACAAGCCCTCTCCTGCAATCCGATCAGCTGTATCATCCACTGCAGTCTGAAAATGTTATAGACCACTATCGGAGGTCATCTGAGATGAGGGCGTGGCTGCACCACACGGCACCCAGCTCAACATCCCATGACGATGAAAGATGCCGCTGAAGAATACACTCAGGTCTCACACTGGTTGTATAATATATCTTTGTATTATTTGTTTACAAACATTGGGACTGGATGCGCAGGTGACCGTTTCATGTAATCAATTCCCAACAGATCTCCAAACATGTTGTTTTGGGGAGCGTTGGTTTCACTTCATTCAACCTCCTCTTGTGTGTTGGCTAGAGAGGTGCACCCTAGGATACGTTTATACTTCGTTGTGCAACAGTACTGCGCACAGAGAACCGCTGATATACAAGCTCACATCGCGTCATGGACGTGACTGTTGTGAGCTTAGACGTCTGCGTATGCGATACGTCACACGACGAAGCATAAATTACACAGATGAGTTGCAGGTGCGCATGGGGTGCAGCCATCTAGTAAAAGAGTTGCGACATTGAGGGGTAAGAAACTGAGCGCTCAAGCCTTAGAGTACTATATGTATGTCAATGGCTAAAGCTGCTGTTCATGCCCCATGCAGCCTGAAAGAGGGACAAGCTGGACTTGAAATATATTGCGCAAAACATGTCAGCTGTTTCAAAGTATTACAGTAACAAAAACAAGTAACAACTAAATTACTGCAAAACGATCTACAGTAAAATAAAAAAAAGATGTGTCCCTATTTGTTGTACTTGTCCCCATTATCTATGACTGTATGCCTAGAGGAACCGCCATTAGACTAGCCTCATGAAGTGAACGGAGTTTGCGTAACTCTGTCTATAGGTTATGACACAAACAGGCTGAGCTGCCGTGATCATGTTGAGCGCACCTCTCGTTCTTATGACAGCGACTGGAGGAGTGGTTTTGAGGAAAACTGTTTTGAATTGCTATTATTGTTGAAGCACAACAGAACCCGAGGATTATATATTTCAAGGGCGAGAGAACACAATAACAACCCTATTTTTTTTTCTTCCATATTGGGATAAAAACAGCATTTGAAAGTTTGATGGTGCGTTTTTAACAAGTGGGTGAAGTTGGAACTTTTCTATTGCATGTTATGAGAGGCAGGGTTCTTCTGCAGCCAGTTTGCACGCGCATACTGGTGTTTACTCGTGTGACGTCGTCTGTAAAGGCGTCTATAATATATCTTTGTAATATCCGTTTCATGCTGATTGTAATGGTATGCTTCATGTTGGCTGTAATGTTATGTATTTATGCCTTGTGATCTCTGTTGTGTTCTTCCCCCTTCCCCCCAAACAAATACCGGACAACTCGCCGCTTTAGAAGTCCAGAAGGCTTTGCTTCTGAGTATTTATGTCACTTCGATTATTTTTGCCGTCCAAAACAGCGGATTATACCGTTATCAGTAGATAAGATCGTGGACTCGAGTACACCAATACATGGCCCTAGGAAAGTGACTGTGGCTGCTCACTGTGCTTCTCTGTCCTCACTACTGTACTGTGCTCACTATGGCCACTCTGTGTTCACTATATTATATAAAAAAAAAACTATTGGATCTTTTTATGTTCAAATCCTGTACAAGAAAACACAGCATATTTTGGACATAGTTCACATGGTGTTTAATCACAATTAAATTAATTTTGAAGCTGCGATTAATCTGATTTTTTAAGCATTCAACAGCCCTTTGTTAAAAGTTGTTTTTCCTCACATTTGGTTTATTTTGTTAAGGTGTACTTGTCATTTTATTTGTTGTCTTTTCCGTCGTAGTTGTTTTATAATGGTTCCTCACTAATGCCTTCATGCCTACTGAAGTTGGTCATTTTTGTTCATTTTATTTTTTTATTTCGTTTATGTGCCTCCAGTACAAGCTACCATACTATTCCATCGTTCTCCACAGCGGTTGGCCTCATGCTCTCTGCTCTTCCGCGAATGTCACACACACACACACACACACACACACACACACACACACACACACACACACACACACACACACGCACGCGGCACAGGCATGGAGCTCCTGGTTTACTGGGATGGGGTTCAATTCCCTACTGTGCCATTATGTTGGCATCTGGTTTTATGAGAACCTCATAAAACCCGTTGTCAACTTATCATAGCACCTGTTTTAACTATCTGTATCCCTTTTGTGCTTATATGTATGCACAACCTCCTACAACCGATAACTCTTTGCATTTATGTGTGCAGAGGTTCCTCTTATTTCTTGTTTGTTGCCAGATTTGCAAGAGAAACAAGTGGCCAGGTAAATTAAATCAAGCACAAATGAAAGCAGCTGATCCTACAATCTCACAGCGACACATTTTGAGGTTGTGCATCTGTTATTTAAACACAGTGAGAATGAATTGAAATATTTGAAAACAATTTGTTGTGGTCAAAAGTCAAATATTGTTATAGGCCGATATTTATATTGGGCGCAACATACAGAGCCTTGGCTTGCTGACGGTGTGTTACAGTGTTACAGTCGTGTAGCCAAGGCATCAACGTGAACAATGATTGAAAACAATAACAAAATAAAAACAAAACAAAGATAATATACCAATTTGTATTATTAAAGTGGAGAAAATGGAAAGATGTCCACACTTCATGGCATGGGCGGATGTAACATTTCCCAATTTGGGGGGGGGGGTGGTATGGGGGTGTCTTCATGCCGCACCCATACCATTTTCAGTTACAGAACCTTTATTGGGCAAGTAAAGCATCAATGATATCAGTTGAAGTTGCACGAGGCACACAGATGCATAAAAAAGTTTTCTGTTTTGAATGATGAAATGCTGTTGGTTTAGTGGTGAGATGATTGTAGTTAGTTAGTAGCATACAAATACTTTCAAATATAAATATAAACACTGGAATATCTTGGGTTGTTTTGCATGCCATCACGTTTGGTGGGGCAGTCTGGGCATTTAGGGGGCATTGCCCCCCTGCCCATGCCTAGATCCGCCCCTGCTTCATGGTCATTAACACACATCTTGTTGAAATCATTTGCTTGGCTTATTTAATTTATCTCCTTTGTCTGGCTGAAAGCAATATTATTGATAAAAAAAAGGTAGATTCACCGTTTGTGACCGGGACGAAGTTTTGGGGGATTTTTTTTTCAATGTCATGTTAAATCATGAAATCATATCTTTAAATTGACATTGGTTGGTATTATTGGTATTATTTCTGTTGTGGTCATTTTGGTTTACATATTTTCATCTTCCTACTGGTGATCAAGAGTCAATTTTGCTAAACAGGTGTCCTACTGTCCAGGGGGGGATCAAAAACTAAGGGATGGCACATTCGGATGCGATTTGATAATTTCATTTGGGAAAAAAGAACTGTTTGGCAAAAATATTATGTGTTCAGATATGATATTTTGTGTGAGGGACGTGTGGACGTCCCTCAAGGGGGCAGTGAAGGATCAGTATCTGAACAAATCTACATATTAATCAGTAGTTACCTAATAAGCTTAATCTGAGATTGACCATTATGCCAACCAGAAGGACAGTAGTGCCTGCTATTTGACCTAATGAACAGGACACTATTCACCACAGGGTTCCACAGGTCATCCTGAACAGCTGAGTTTGACACCTCTTCTCCCTGACATCATCCTAAATGTTTGTTTATAACTATCTGGAGCTAAGTATATTCAGAAAGTGCTTGTCATTGATTGGCTATATTTATTCTAACATAAATATACCCTGTTGTAACTGAGCCCCCCTCAGTTACATGAATATACCCTGTTGTAACTGAGCCCCCCTCAGTTACATGAATATACCCTGTTGTAACTGAGCCCCCCTCAGTTACATGAATATACCCTGTTGTAACTGAGCCCCCCTCAGTTACATGAGTATACCCTGTTGTAACTGAGCCCCCCTCAGTTACATGAGTATACCCTGTTGTAACTGAGCCCCCCTCAGTTACATGAATATACCCTGTTGTAACTTAGCCTCCCTCAGTTACATGAATATACCCTGTTGTAACTGAGCCCCCCTCAGTTACATGAATATACCCTGTTGTAACTGAGCCCCCCTCAGTTACATGAATATACCCTGTTGTAACTGAGCCCCCCTTACCAAATGGTAAGGGAAAACCAGGGAAAATCTCCTGTAAAATGGCGCTGCCAAAGCCATAAAATTAGGCTATGAACTATTTTTAAACTATGAACTATTTTTAAACTAAATGACATACTGTATGTGTTTTTAAATGTTCAACTCTAGTTATTGAGGATAAGTGTATTTATCGATATTAGCTTATTAGCCTGGTATCCCTATTAAAGCATGTCTGTTGATCGCCCCCTCCCCTCACCCTTTCCCCTCATGGTTGCCCCCCCCCCCCCTCATGGCGCCCTAGACAACTGCTTAGTCTGCCTAATGTCAAAAACGTCCCTGCCGACGTGTCTTGTCTGGCAGTCAAATCTCGCGAGACGTCCGAGACAGAAAATATGCCTGCTGTTCTGAAATACAATCATGTACTGCGCACTCTGTGCAAATCAAATAGCAAGTTATCATGGAAACAAAAGGATGTGTATTCTTTTATAGTCCTGAACTGATTATATGACACAGGTCTCAGTGGTTTATAAATAATATTTGTTAATGATCAGTGGTTTTCAACCATGTTCATCCCTCTATTTATTCTGCATTTTAGCCACGGAGGACCACCATTTGATGTTGAGTTTAGTCCCTTGGGCTAATTTAGGAGAAATAACTGTCAAACTATTGGTCAAAATAGCAATTCTTCAACATTCAACATGTTCTAATCTAATAATTATCTAACAGAAAAAAGCACTAGATTCTCCGCCAGGAGTTTTTTTCACTAATTTTTGGCGCTAGGGGGTCTGAAAAAATCTAAATATAGCGACAAATGTGCCAAGTTGGCAACACTATCTCTATCTGGTCGATGCTGATCACGTGAAGGGCGGGAAATTTAAATATATTCCTGCATGTGTGTATGTGGGAGGTGTTTACTCTTTAAAATATGAACATGTCAAACTGGCCCTTTTGATGATGCTGCGGTGTTTGCACATTGTTGTATTTCTCCCAGTTATACTGTACTGTACTGTACTGTACTGTAGAGTTCTCAAACTCTGCCCGAACTGGACCAGGACCGAACCCGAACAGGCCCGACCCGACATTTAGGGCCGGGTAGGGCCGAAAATCTATCCTAATCAATAGGGCCGGGTAGGGCCTCGCGCCCTACCCGGCCCTAAAATAATATATATTGAATTATTTTAATATAGTAAGAATAATAGGTATTTTCTGTATTTACCTATTATGAAGATGGTGCTGATTGCCATTTCAATTTTAATTTGTGGCGAATTCTCAAATTTTGCCCAAACCCGACAGTTTAGGGCCGGGTAGGGCCTAAAATCTATTCCATTTAGTCGGGCCGGTAGGGTCTAGGGCCTGAACTGTTAGGGCCGGGTAGGGTCGGGCCGTAATTTTCAGGCCCGTTGAGATTTTTACTGTACTGTACTGTACTGTACTGTACTGTACTGTACTGTACTGTACTGTACTGTACTGTACTGTACTATATTGCAGTAGGCCTATGACCTTTCTCAGAATTTCAGGGCAAAGTTGTAAATTAGTGTAGCTTCTTGAACCTGTAAATGACTGGAATGGTAAAACACCGATATGGCATTCCTGGTTCACTGGGACGGGGTTCGATTCCCTGCGGTGTCCTGCCCACTGCACAGGTTTAAAGGAGGATTTGAGAAATAGCTCAGAAAATCACAGAAAAGCGAAAGGCTACAATGGGAAGTGCATTCCATAGTTTTGGGGCCGGAAGGGGAGATGTCGATATAGAAGTCCTGTAACTGAAAATGGTATGGGTGTGACTTCATCACACCCATACCATTTTCTCCTGCCCGCCCAATTGGGAAATGTTACATCCGCCCCTGGTTTATCTCCTTCCTTTTGACCAAAGTGTCATCTGTGTGAGCTTATAGAGTGGCTATTTTGGATGTGAGGTATAGGCGCAATGAAGTTGAAGCATACTGACTGAAACTAAAACAAGCATTCATTCATTCAATCGTTCATTCATTGGTTCGTTCGTCGTTCGTTCGTTCGTTCGTTCGTTCGTTCGTTTCGTTCGTTCGTTCGTTTTCGTTCGTTCGTTCGTCCACTGGAGTGGAGAGCTACGTGGCTGCAGCAGAATACACTCAGTGAACTCAGGCTCAAGTCCAATATTTATCACGATGTGATGTCACTCTCTCTCTTTCTGTCGAGTAGGCTTATCATTCCAACTGCTCATTTTACCTTGATAACCAGCTAATTTGCTGTGCAGGAGAGGGCAATTTTGCAGGACTGGTTGCTGTGGGTGGGCTGGCCCCGTGGCAGTACAGAGATAGGGCACTAGTTTGCATGTGCACGCACACACAAACCAAGGCACAGGCATGGAGCTCCTGGTTTACTGGGAAGGGGTAAAAATCCATGCTCATTAAGTTGTCATTTACATTTTACTATGTATAACACAGCCAACTGAAGACACTGTATCCAGGCTGCATGAGCTTTTCCACATTGAAAGGTATAGAACGATAGAGTTTGCAGGTCTGAATGTATTTAAAAAGAACTATTAAAAAAAATCAACCAAGGTTCATGTTTTAGGTTGTTATTAGAGAAAGTAAAAGATGCGTATTAATTGTTTTACAATCTTTGCTTTACATTCCAAACATGGTTTGTGTAAAGTGCGGGGCGGTGTGTTTCCTCCTTCATTCAGTAGATCCTGTAAACTCAAAAATCCTCAAAAACTATGAAAAACGGCATAATATTATTTTGTCCAAGACCGTGTACTATAGCCTGTCGTTTTTGTGAGGTTTTGTCATTTTTTTATATATCGTCAAAGCCTTACCATTTTTCATCGTTTTGAGGATTTCTGAGGATTTTCGAAAAATGACGAAACCTGGCAAAAACGCAAGGCTATAGCCTTAGTATCTTGCACAGTTTTGAGAATTTTTGAAAAAATGTCAATTTCAAAAAAACGCAAGGCTATGGCCTTACCGTTTTTCATCGTTTTGAGTATTGTCGAAAAATGATGAAACCTGGCAAAAACACAAGGCTATAGCCTTACAGTCTTGCACAGCATGCTGTTTTTCATCTCGTTTTGAGGAATTTTGAGGATTTTAGAAAAAATGTCGAAGTTTCGAAAAAACGCAAGGCTATGGCCTTACCGTTTTTCATCGTTTTGAGGATTTTCAAAAAGTGATGAAACCTGGCAAAAATGAAAGACTATAGCTTTACGGTCTTGCACAGCATGCCGTTTTTTTTTTTTTTTTTTTTTTTTTTTTTTTAATCATTTTGAGGATTTTTGAGGATATTCGAAAAATGTGGAAATTTAAAAAAAAGAAACAAACAAAAAAACGCAAGGCTATAGCCTTATGTTTTTTCATCGTTTTGAGGATTTTCGAAAAATGACAAAAAATTACGAAACCTGAAAAAATTCAAGGCTATAGCATTACGGTCTTGCACAGCATGCCGTTTTTCATTATTTTGAGGATTTTTGAGCATTTTCGAAAAATGTCGAAATTTTGAGAAAAAAAAACGCAAGGCTATAGCCTTACGTTTTTTCATCATTTTGAAGATTTTCGAAAAATGACGAAATCTGGCAAAAGCGCAAGGGTATAGCATTACAGTCTTGCTCAGCATGCCATTTTTCACCGTTTTGAGCATTTTTGAGCATTTTCAAAAAATGTCGAAATTTCGAGAAAAAAAACGCAAGGCTATAGCCTTACGTTTTTTCATCATTTTGAAGATTTTCGAAAAATGACGAAATCTGGCAAAAGCGCAAGGGTATAGCATTACAGTCTTGCTCAGCATGCCATTTTTCACCGTTTTGAGAGCATTTTGAGCATTTTCAAAAAAATGTCGAAATTTCGAGAAAAAAAAAACCAAGGCTATAGCCTTACGTTTTTTCATCATTTTGAAGATTTTCAAAAAATGACAAAATCTGGCAAAAGCGCAAGGGTATAGCATTACAGTCTTGCTCAGCATGCCATTTTTCACCGTTTGAGCATTTTTGAGCATTTTCGAAAAAATGTCGAAATTTCGAGAAAAAAAACGCAAGGCTATAGCCTTACGTTTTTTCATCATTTTGAAGATTTTCAAAAAATGACGAAATCTGCAAAAGCGCAAGGGTATAGCATTACAGTATTGTCAGATGCCGCATTTTTTTTTTCACCGATTTGAGCATTTTTGAGCATTTTCGAAAAAATGTCGAAATTTCGAGAAAAAAAACGCAAGGCTATAGCCTTACGTTTTTTCATCATTTTGAAGATTTTCGAAAAATGACGAAATCTGGCAAAAGCGCAAGGGTATAGCATTACAGTCTTGCTCAGCATGCCGTTTTTCACATTTTGAGCATTTTTGAGCATTTTCGAAAAAATGTCGAAATTTCGAGAAAAAAAACGCAAGGCTATAGCCTTACGTTTTTTCATCATTTTGAAGATTTTCGAAAAATGACCAAATCTGGCAAAAGTGCAAGGGTATAGCATTACAGTCTTGCTCAGCATGCCGTTTTTCACCGTTTTGAGCATTTTTGAGCATTTTCGAAAAAATGTCGAAATTTCGAGAAAAAAAACGCAAGGCTATAGCCTTACGTTTTTTCATCATTTTGAAGATTTTCGAAAAATGACAAAAAATAACAAAATCTGGCAAAAGCGCAAGGCTATAGCCTTACGGTCTTGCACAGCATGCCGTTTTTCATCATTTTGAGCATTTTTGAGCATTTTCGAAAAATGTCGAAATTTTGAAAAAATGCAAAGGCTATAGCCTTACGGTTTTTCATCGTTTTGAGGTTTTCCGAAAAATGACAAAATCTGGCAAAAACGCAAGGCTATAGTCTTACGGTCTTGCACAGCATGCCGTTTTTCATCATTTTGAGCATTTTTGAGCATTTTCGAAAAATGTCGACATTTTGAAAAACGCAAAGGCTATAGCCTTACGGTTTTTCATCGTTTTGAGGTTTTTTGAAAAATGACAAAAAATAACAAAATCTGGCAAAAACGCAAGGCTATAGCATTACGGTCTTGCACAGCATGCCGTTTTTCATCATTTTGAGCATTTTTGAGCATTTTCGAAAAATGTCGAAATTTTGAAAAAAACGCGAAGGCTATAGCCTTACGGTTTTTCATCGTTTTGAGGTTTTTCGAAAAATGACAAAATCTGGCAAAAGCGCAAGGCTATAGCCTTACGGTCTTGCACAGCATGCCGTTTTTCATCATTTTGAGCATTTTTGAGCATTTTCGAAAAATGTCGAAATTTTGAAAAACGCAAAGGCTATAGCCTTACGGTTTTTCATCGTTTTGAGGTTTTTTTTCGAAAAATGACAAAATCTGGCAAAAACGCAAGGCTATAGTCTTACGGTCTTGCACAGCATGCCGTTTTTCATCATTTTGAGCATTTTTGAGCATTTTCGAAAAATGTCGAAATTTTGAAAAAATGCAAAGGCTATAGCCTTACGGTTTTTCATCGTTTTGAGGTTTTTCGAAAAATAACAAAATCTGGCAAAAACGCAAGGCTATAGCATTACGGTCTTGCACAGCATGCCGTTTTTCATCATTTTGAGCATTTTTGAGCATTTTCGAAAAATGTCGAAATTTTGAAAAAACGCAAAGGCTATAGCCTTACGGTTTTTCATCGTTTTGAGGTTTTTCGAAAAATGACAAAAAAAATGTCAAAATCTGGCAAAAGCGCAAGGCTATAGCATTACGGTCGTGCACAGCATGCCGTTTTTTATATCATTTTGAGCATTTTTGAGCATTTTCGAAAAATGTCGAAATTTTGAAAAAACGCAAAGGCTATAGACTTACGGTTTTTCATCGTTTTGAGGTTTTTCGAAAAATGACAAAATCTTGCAAAAACGCAAGGCTATAGTCTTACGGTCTTGCACAGCATGCCGTTTTTCATCATTTTGAGCATTTTTGAGCATTTTCGAAAAATGTCGAAATTTTGAAAAAAACCGCAAAGCCTTGGTTTTTTCATCGTTTTGAGGTTTTTCAGTAAATGGCAAAAATAACAAAATCTGGCAAAAACGCAAGGCTATAGCATTACGGTCTTGCACAGCATGCCGTTTTTCATCATTTTGAACATTTTTGAGCATTTTCGAAAAATGTCGAAATTTTGAAAAAAACGCAAAGGCTATAGCCTTACGGTTTTTCATCGTTTTGAGGTTTTTCGAAAAATGACAAAAATGACAAAATCTGGCAAAAGCGCAAGGCTATAGCCTTACGGTCTTGCACAGCATGCCGTTTTTCATCATTTTGAGCATTTTTGAGCATTTTCCAAAAATGTCAAAATTTTGAAAAAACGCAAAGGCTATAGCCTTACGGTTTTTAATCGTTTTGAGGTTTTTCGAAAAATGACAAAATCTGGCAAAAACGCAAGGCTATAGCCTTACGGTCTTGCACAGCATGCCGTTTTTCATCATTTTGAACATTTTTGAGCATTTTCAAAAATGTCGAAATTTTGAAAAAACGCAAAGGCTATAGCCTTACGGTTTTTCATCGTTTTGAGGTTTTTCGAAAAATGACAAAAATGACAAAATCTGGCAAAAGCGCAAGGCTATAGCCTTACGGTCTTGCACAGCATGCCGTTTTTCATCATTTTTGAGCATTTTTGAGCATTTTCGAAAAATGTCGAAATTTTGAAAAAAACGCAAAGGCTATAGCCTTACGTTTTTTCATCGTTTTGAGGTTTTTTCGAAAAATGACGAAATCTGGCAAAATCATAGGCTATAGTCCTTACGTCTTGCACAGCATGCCGTCTTTCAATCATTTTGAGCATTTTTTAAAACATTTTCGAAATTGTCGAAATTTTGAAAAAACGCAAAGGCTATAGCCTTACGGTCTTTCATCCTTTTGAGGTTTTTTTGAAAAATGACAAAAAAAAAATGTCAAAATCTGGCAAAAGCGCAAGGCTATAGCCTTACGGTCTTGCACAGCATGCCGTTTTTTATCATTTTGAGCATTTTTGAGCATTTTCGAAAAATGTCGAAATTTTGAAAAAACGCAAAGGCTATAGCCTTACGGTTTTTCATCGTTTTGAGGTTTTTCGAAAAATGACAAAATCTTGCAAAAACGCAAGGCTATAGTCTTACGGTCTTGCACAGCATGCCGTTTTTCATCATTTTGAGCATTTTTGAGCATTTTCGAAAAATGTCGAAATTTTGAAAAAACGCAAAGGCTATAGCCTTACGGTTTTTCATCGTTTTGAGGTTTTCGAAAAATGACAAAAAATAAACAAAATCTGGCAAAAGCGCAAGCTATAGCATTACGGTCGTGCACAGCATGCCGTTTTTCATCATTTTGAGCATTTTTGAGCATTTTCGAAAAATGTCAAAATTTTGAAAAAACGCAAAGGCTATAGCCTTACGGTTTTTCATCGTTTTGAGGTTTTTCGAAAAATGACAAAATCTGGCAAAAACGCAAGGCTATAGCCTTACAGCACAGCATGCCGTTTTTCATCATTTTGAGCATTTTTGAGCATTTTTGAAAAATGTCGAAGTTTTGAAAAAACGCAAAGGCTATAGCCTTACGGTTTTTCATCATTTTTGAGGTTTTTCGAAAAATGACAACAAAAATAACCAAAATCTGGCAAAAACGCAAGGCTATAGCATTACGGTCTTGCACAGCATGCCGTTTTTCTTCATATCATTTTGAGCATTTTTTGAGCATTTTCGAAAAATGTCGAAATTGTGAAAAAAAAAAAGCAAAGGCTATAGCCTTACGGTTTTTTCACATTCGTTTTGAGGTTTTTCGAAAAATGACAAAAAATGACAAAATCTGGCAAAAGCGCAAGGCTATAGCCTTACGTCCTTGCACAGCAATGCCGTTATTCATCATTTTGGAGCTTTTTTGAGCATTTCGAAAAATGTCGAAATTTTGAAAAAACGCAAAGCTATAGCCTTACGGTTTTTCACATCGTTTTGAGGTTTTTTCGAAAAATGACAAAAAAATGACAAAATCTGGCAAAAACGCAAGGCTATAGCATTACGTCTGCACAGCATGCCGTTTTTATCATTTTGAGCATTTTTAGAGCATTATTCGAAAAATGTCGAAATTTTTAAAAAAACGCAAAGGCTATAGACTTACGGTTTTTCATCGTTTTGAGGTTTTTTCGAATAAAAAAATGACAAAATCTTGGCAAAAACGCAAGGCTATAGTCTTACGGTCTTGCACAGCATGCCGTTTTTCATCATTTTGAGCATTTTTTGAGCATTTTCGAAAATGTCGAAATTTGAAAAAAAACGCAA
>CM076980.1:10380673-10523897 GCA_039105355.1 Benthosema pterotum | reverse complement strand
ATCTGGCAAAAGCGCAAGGCTATAGCCTCACGGTCTTGCACAGCATGCCGTTTTTCATCATTTTGAGCATTTTTGAGCATTTTCGAAAAATGTCGAAATTTTGAAAAAATGCAAAGGCTATAGCCTTACGGTTTTTCATCGTTTTGAGGTTTTCCAAAAATAACAAAATCTGGCAAAAACGCAAGGCTATAGTCTTACGGTCTTGCACAGCATGCCGTTTTTCATCATTTTGAGCATTTTTGAGCATTTTCGAAAAATGTCGAAATGTTGAAAAAACGCAAAGGCTATAGCCTTACGGTTTTTCATCGTTTTGAGGTTTTTCGAAAAATGGCGAAAAATAACAAAATCTGGCAAAAACGCAAGGCTATAGCATTACGGTCTTGCACAGCATGCCGTTTTTCATCATTTTGAGCATTTTTGAGCATTTTCGAAAAATGTCGAAATTTTGAAAAAACGCAAAGGCTATAGCCTTACGGTTTTTCATCGTTTTGAGGTTTTTCGAAAAATGACAAAAAATGACAAATCTGGCAAAAGCGCAAGGCTATAGCCTTACGGTCTTGCACAGCATGCCGTTTTTCATCATTTTGAGCATTTTTGAGCATTTTCGAAAAATGTCGAAATTTTGAAAAAATGCAAAGGCTATAGCCTTACGGTTTTTCATCGTTTTGAGGTTTTCCGAAAAATAACAAAATCTGGCAAAAACGCAAGGCTATAGTCTTACGGTCTTGCACAGCATGCCGTTTTTCATCATTTTGAGCATTTTTGAGCATTTTCGAAAAATGTCGAAATTTTGAAAAAACGCAAAGGCTATAGCCTTACGGTTTTTCATCGTTTTGAGGTTTTTCGAAAAATGACAAAATCTGGCAAAAACGCAAGGCTATAGTCTTACGGTCTTGCACAGCATGCCGTTTTTTATCATTTTGAGCATTTTTGAGCATTTTCGAAAAATGTCGAAATTTTGAAAAAACGCAAAGGCTATAGCCTTACGGTTTTTCATCGTTTTAAAGTTTTTCGAAAAATGACAAAAAATACAGAATCTGGCAAAAACGCAAGGCTATAGCATTACGGTCTTGCACAGCATGCCGTTTTTCATCATTTTGAGCATTTTTGAGCATTTTCGAAAAATGTCTAAATTTTGAAAAAACGCAAAGGCTATAGCCTTACGGTTTTTCATCGTTTTGAGGTTTTTCGAAAAATGACAAAATCTGGCAAAAACGCAAGGCTATAGTCTTACGGTCTTGCACAGCATGCCGTTTTTCATCATTTTGAGCATTTTTGAGCATTTTCGAAAAATGTCAAAATTTTTGAAAAACGCAAAGGCTATAGCCTTACGGTTTTTCATCGTTTTTAGGTTTTTCGAAAAATGACAAAAAATTACAAAATCTGGCAAAAGCGCAAGGCTATAGCCTTACGGTCTTGCACAGCATGCCGTTTTTCATCATTTTGAGCATTTTTGAGCATTTTCGAAAAATGTCGAAATTTTGAAAAAAACGCAAAGGCTATAGCCTTACGGTTTTTCATTGTTTTTAGGTTTTTCGAAAAATGACAAAAAATGACAAAATCTGGCAAAAGCGCAAGGCTATAGCCTTACGGTCTTGCACAGCATGCCGTTTTTCATCATTTTGAGCATTTTTGAGCATTTTCGAAAAATGACGAAATTTTGAAAAAACGCAAAGGCTATAGCCTTACGGTTTTTCATCGTTTTGAGGTTTTTCGAAAAAATGGCGAAAAATAACAAAATCTGGCAAAAACGCAAGGCTATAGCATTATGGTCTTGCACAGCATGCCGTTTTTCATCATTTTGAGCATTTTTGAGCATTTTTGAAAAATGTCGAAATTTTGAAAAAACGCAAAGGCTATAGCCTTACGGTTTTTCATCGTTTTGAGGTTTTTCGAAAAATGACAAAAAATGACAAAATCTGGCAAAAGCGCAAGGCTATAGCCTTACGGTCTTGCACTGCATGCCGTTTTTCATCATTTTGAGCATTTTTGAGCATTTTCGAAAAATGTCGAAATTTTGAAAAAATGCAAAGGCTGTAGCCTTACGGTTTTTCATCGTTTTGAGGTTTTCCGAAAAATGACAAAATCTGGCAAAAACGCAAGGCTATATTCTTACGGTCTTGCACAGCATGCCGTTTTTCATCATTTTGAGCATTTTTGAGCATTTTCGAAAAATGTCGAAATTTTGAAAAAACGCAAAGGCTATAGCCTTACGGTTTTTCATCGTTTTGAGGTTTTTCGAAAAATGACAAAATCTGGCAAAAACGCAAGGCTATAGTCTTACGGTCTTGCACAGCATGCCGTTTTTCATCATTTTGAGCATTTTTGAGCATTTTCGAAAAATGTCGAAATTTTGAAAAAACGCAAAGGCTATAGCCTTACGGTTTTTCATCGTTTTTTTAAAAGTTTTTCGAAAAAAAATGACAAAATATAACAGGAATCTGGCAAAAACGCAAGGCTATAGCATTACGGTCTTGCACAGCATGCCGTTTTTCATCATTTTGAGCATTTTTGAGCATTTTCGAAAAATGTCTAAATTTTGAAAAAACGCAAAGGCTATAGCCTTACGGTTTTTCATCGTTTTGAGGTTTTTCGAAAAATGACAAAATCTGGCAAAAACGCAAGGCTATAGTCTTACGGTCTTGCACAGCATGCCGTTTTTCATCATTTTGAGCATTTTTGAGCATTTTCGAAAAATGTCGAAATTTTGAAAAAACGCAAAGGCTATAGCCTTACGGTTTTTCATCGTTTTGAGGTTTTTCGAAAAATGACAAAAAATTACAAAATCTGGCAAAAGCGCAAGGCTATAGCCTTACGGTCTTGCACAGCATGCCGTTTTTCATCATTTTGAGCATTTTTGAGCATTTTCGAAAAATGTCGAAATTTTGAAAAAACGCAAAGGCTATAGCCTTACGGTTTTTCATTGTTTTTAGGTTTTTCGAAAAATGACAAAAAAATGACAAAATCTGGCAAAAGCGCAAGGCTATAGCCTTACGGTCTTGCACAGCATGCCGTTTTTCATCATTTTGAGCATTTTTGAGCATTTTCGAAAAATGACGAAATTTTGAAAAAACGCAAAGGCTATAGCCCTTAGGTTTTTCATCGTTTTGAGGTTTTTCGAAAAATGGAGAAAAAAAACAAAATCTGGCAAAAAACGCAAGGCTATAGCATTACGGTCTTGCACAGCATGCCGTTTTTCATCATTTTGAGCATTTTTGAGCTTTTTTGAAAAATGTCGAAATTTTGAAAAAACGCAAAGGCTATAGCCTTACGGTTTTTCATCGTTTTGAGGTTTTTCGAAAAATGACAAAAAATGACAAAATCTGGCAAAAGCGCAAGGCTATAGCCTTACGGTCTTGCACAGCATGCCGTTTTTCATCATTTTGAGCATTTTTGAGCATTTTCGAAAAATGTCGAAATTTTGAAAAAATGCAAAGGCTATAGCCTTACGGTTTTTCATCGTTTTGAGGTTTTCCGAAAAATAACAAAATCTGGCAAAAACGCAAGGCTATATTCTTACGGTCTTGCACAGCATGCCGTTTTTCATCATTTTGAGCATTTTTGAGCATTTTCGAAAAATGTCGAAATTTTGAAAAAACGCAAAGGCTATAGCCTTACGGTTTTTCATCGTTTTGAGGTTTTTCGAAAAATGACAAAATCTGGCAAAAACGCAAGGCTATAGTCTTACGGTCTTGCAACAGCATGCCGTTTTCCATCATTTTGAGCATTTTGAGCATTTTCGAAAAATGACGAAATTTTGAAAAAAAACGCAAAAGGCTATAGCTTACGTTTTTGATCGTTTTGAGGTTTTTTCGAAAAATTGGCGAAAAAATAACAAAATCTGGCAAAAAACGCAAGGCTATAGCATTACGGTCTTGCACAGCATGCCGTTTTTCATCATTTTGAGCATTTTTGAGCATTTTCGAAAAATGTCGAAATTTTGAAAAAACGCAAAGGCTATAGCCTTACGGTTTTTCATCGTTTTGAGGTTTTCGAAAAATGACAAAAAATAACAAAATCTGGCAAAAGCGCAAGGCTATAGCATTACGGTCGTGCACAGCATGCCGTTTTTCATCATTTTGAGCATTTTTGAGCATTTTCGAAAAATGTCGAAATTTTGAAAAAACGCAAAGGCTATAGCCTTACGGTTTTTCATCGTTTTGAGGTTTTTCGAAAAATGACAAAATCTGGCAAAGACGCAAGGCTATAGTCTTACGGTCTTGCACAGCATGCCGTTTTTCATCATTTTGAGCATTTTCGAAAAATGTCGAAATTTTGAAAAAACGCAAAGGCTATAGCCTTACGGTTTTTCATCGTTTTGAGGTTTTTCGAAAAATGACAAAAAATGACAAAATCTGGCAAAAGCGCAAGGCTATAGCCTTACGGTCTTGCACAGCATGCCGTTTTTCATCATTTTGAGCATTTTTGAGCATTTTCGAAAAATGTCGAAATTTTGAAAAAACGCAAAGGCTATAGCCTTACGGTTTGTCATCGTTTTGAGGTTTTTCGAAAAATGACAAAATGACAAATCTGGCAAAAGCGCAAGGCTATAGCCTTACGGTCTTGCACAGCATGCCGTTTTTCATCATTTTGAGCATTTTTGAGCATTTTCGAAAAAATGTCGAAATTTCGAGAAAAAAAACGCAAGGCTATAGCCTTACGTTTTTTCATCATTTTGAAGATTTTCGAAAAATGACGAAATCTGGCAAAAGCGCAAGGGTTTAGCATTACAGTCTTGCTCAGCATGCCGTTTTTTCAACGGTTTGAGCATTTTATGAGCATTTTCGAAAAAATGTCGAAATTTCGAGAAAAAAAACCGCAAGGCTATAGCCTTACGTTTTTTCATCATTTTGAAGATTTTCGAAAAATGACCAAATCTGGCAAAAGCGCAAGGGTATAGCATTACAGTCTTGCTCAGCATGCGTTTTTCACCGTTTGAGCATTTTTGAGCATTTTTCGAAAAAAATGTCGAAATTTCGAGAAAAAAAAACGCAAGGCTATAGCCTTACGTTTTTTCATCATTTTGAAGAATTTTCAAAAAATGACCAAATCTGGCAAAAGCGCAAGGGTATAGCATTACAGTCTTGCTCAGCCATTGCCGTTTTTCACCGTTTCGAGCATTTTTGAGCATTTTCAAAAAAAAGTCGAAATTTCGAAAAAAAAATGCAAAGGCTATAGCCTTACGGTTTTTCATCGTTTTGAGGTTTTTCGAAAAATGACAAAAAATGACAAAATCTGGCAAAAGCGCAAGGCTATAGCCTTATGGTCTTGCACAGCATGCCGTTTTTCATAATTTTGAGCATTTTTGAGCATTTTCGAAAAATGTCGAAATTTTGAAAAAACGCAAAGGCTATAGCCTTACGGTTTGTCATCGTTTTGAGGTTTTTCGAAAAATGACAAAAAATGACAAAATCTGGCAAAAGCGCAAGGCTATAGCCTTACGGTCTTGCACAGCATGCCGTTTTTCATCATTTTGAGCATTTTTGAGCATTTCCAAAAAATGTCGAAATTTCGAGAAAAAAATACGCAAGGCTATAGCCTTACGTTTTTTCATCATTTTGAAGATTTTTGAAAAATGACGAAATCTGGCAAAAGCGCAAGGGTATAGCATTACAGTCTTGCTCAGCATGCCGTTTTTTCACCGTTTTGAGCATTTTTGAGCATTTTCGAAAAAATGTCGAAATTTCGAGAAAAAATAATGCAAGGCTATAGCCTTACGTTTATCATCTTTGAAGATTTTCGAAAAATGAACAATCTTGCAAAAGCGCATGGGTTATAACATTACAGTCTTGCTCAGCATGCCGTTTTTCACCGTTTTGAGCATTTTCGAAAAATGTCGAAATTTCTGAGAAAAAAAACGCAAGGCTATAGCCTTACGTTTTTTCATCATTTTGAAGATTTTCGAAAAATGACCAAATCTGGCAAAAGCGCAAGGGTATAGCATTACAGTCTTGCTCAGCATGCCGTTTTTCACCGTTTTGAGCATTTTTGAGCATTTTCGAAAAAATGTCGAAATTTCGAGAAAAAAAAACGCAAGGCTATAGCCTTACGTTTTTTCATCATTTTGAAGATTTTCGAAAAATGACGAAATCTGGCAAAAGCGCAAGGGTATAGCATTACAGTCTTGCTCAGCTATAGCCTTACGTTTTTTCATCATTTTGAAGAGATTTTCGAAAAATGACGAAATCTGGCAAAAGCGCAAGGGTATAGCATTACAGTCTTGCTCAGCATGCATTTTTCACCGTTTTGAGCATTTTTTGAGCTTTTTCGAAAAAATGTCGAAATTTCGAGAAAAAAAAACGCAAGGCTATAGCCTTACGTTTTTCATCATTTTGAAGATTTTCGAAAAATGACGAAATCTTGCAAAAGCGCAAGGGTATAGGATTACAGTCTTGCTCAGCATGCCGTTTTTCACCGTTTTGAGCATTTTTGAGCATTTTCGAAAAAATGTCGAAATTTCGAGAAAAAAAAACGCAAGGCTATAGCCTTACGTTTTTTCATCATTTTGAAGATTTTCGAAAATGACGAAATCTTGCAAAAGCGCAAGGGTATAGCATTACAGTCTTGCTCAGCATGCCGTTTTTCACCGTTTTGAGCATTTTTGAGCATTTTCGAAAAAATGTCGAAATTTCGAGAAGAAAAACGCAAGGCTATAGCCTTAACGTTTTTTTCATCATTTTGAGTTTTTTCGAAAAAATGACAAAATCTGGCAAAAGCGCAAGGGTATAGCATTACAGTCTTGCTCAGCATGCCGTTTTTCACTGTTTGAGCATTTTTTGAGCATTTTCGAAAAAATGTCGAAATTTTGAGAAAAAAACGCAAGGGCTATAGCCTTACGTTTTTTCATCATTTTTGAAGATTTTCGAAAAAATGACCAAATCTGGCAAAAGCACAAGGGTATAGCATTACAGTCTTGCTCAGCATGCCGTTTTTCACCGTTTTGAGCATTTTTGAGCATTTTCGAAAAAATGTCGAAATTTCGAGAAAAAAAACGCAAAGGCTATAGCCTTACGGTTTTTTCATCATTTTGAAGATTTTCAAAAAATGACAAAATCTGGCAAAAGCGCAAGGGTATAGCATTACAGTCTTGCTCAGCATGCCATTTTTCACCGTTTTGAGCATTTTTGAGCATTTTCGAAAAAATGTCGAAATTTCGAGAAAAAAACGCAAGGCTATAGCCTTACATTTTTTCATCATTTTGAAGATTTTCAAAAAATGACAAAAAATGATGAAACCTGGAAAAACGCAAGTCTATAGCCTTACGGTCTTGCACAGCATGCTGTTTTTCATCATTTTGAGGATTTTTGAGGATTTTTGAAAAATGTCGAAATTTGGAGAAAAAAACGCAAGGCTATGGCCTCATGTTTTTTCATCGTTTTGAGGATTTTCGATAAATGACAAAAAATGACGAAACCTTGAAAGATGCAAGTCTATAACCATATGGTCTTGCACAGCATGCCGTTTTTCATCATTTTGAGGATTTGTGAGGATTTTCGAAAAATGTCAAAATTTTGAAAAAACGCAAGGCTATAGCCCTACGTTTTTTCATCGTTTTGAGGATTTTCGAAAAATGACGAAACATGGAAAAACACAAGGCTATAGCCTTATGGTCTTGCACAGCATGCCGTTTTTCATAATTTTGAGGGTTTTTGAGGATTTTCGAAAAATGTCGAAATTTTGAGAAAAAAACGCAAGGCTATAGCCTTACGTTTTTTTCATCGTTTTGAGGATTTTCGAAAAATGACAAAAAATGACGAAACATGGAAAAACACAAGGCTATAGCCTTACGGTCTTGCACAGCATGCCGTTTTTCATAATTTTGAGGGTTTTTGAGGATTTTCGAAAAATGTCGAAACTTTGAGAGAAAAAAAACGCAAGGCTATAGCCTTGCGTTTTTTTCATCGTTTTGAGGATTTTCGAAAAATGAGGAAACCTAGCAAAAGGCTATAGCCTTACGGTCTTGTACAGCTTGCCGTTTTTCATAATTTTAAGGATTTTCGAAAAATGACGAAACCTGGCAAAAATGCAAGCCTATGGACTTACGGTCTTGCACAGCTTGCCGTTTTTCATCGTTTTAAGGATTTTTGAGGATTTTCGAAAAATGTCAAAATTTCGAAAAACGTGAGGCTATAGCCTTACCGTTTTTCATCATTTTTAGGCAGAAATGCAAGGCTTAAGGCTATAGCCTTATCTTACGGTCTTGCACAGCATGCCATTTTTCTTAATTTTGAGGATTTCCGAAAAATGGCGGATTTTTGAAAAAAAGGCAAGCCTATAGCCTTAACTGTTTTTGATCGTTTCGAGGATTTTTGAGATTTTTTTTTTTTGAAATGCGCTTTTGCCAGGTTTTGTAATTTTCTGAAAATCCTCAAAACGATGAAAAATGGTAAGGCTATATCCTTACGTTTTTGTTTGTTTTGTTTTTTTTATCAGAAGTTTGCCATTTTTCGAAAATCCTCAAAAATCCTCAAACCCATGAAAAACGGCATGCTGTGCAAGACCATAAGGCTATAGCATTGCGTTTTAGCTAGGTTTCGTCATTTTTCGAAAATCTTCAGAAATCCTCAAAATGATGAAAAACGGTAAGGCTATATCCTTGCGTTTTTCTTTTTCTTTTTTTTTTTTCAAAATTTTGACATTTTTCAAAAATCCTCAAAACAATGAGGAACGGCATGCTGTGCGTTTTAGCAAGGTTTCGTCATTTTTCGGAAATCTTCAAAAATCCTCAAAACGATGAAAGATGGTAAGGTTATATAGCCTTGCGTTTTTTTCCTCAAAATTTCGACATTTGTCGAAAATCCTCAAAAATCCTTAAAACGTTAAAAAACGGCATGCTGTGCAAGACAGTAAGGCTATAGCCTTGTGCTTTTGCCAGGTTTCATTATTCTTTGAAAATCGTCAAAATTTCTCAAAACAATGAAAAGCGGTAAGGCTATAGCCTTGCATTTTTTTTTTTCCAAAATTTTGACATTTTTTGTAAATCCTCAAAAATCATCAAAACGATAAAATGTTGAAATTGAAGAAAAAACAAAGGCTATAATAGGCCTACATGGTCCCGGCCAAATACTATACTACAGTATATGCTGTTTTTCATCGTTTTTGTGGATTTTTGAAAAATCGTCGAAATCGAAGAAAAAACAAAGGCTATATTACATGTTCTCGAACAACATACTATACTATGCCGTTGTTTTGAGGATTTTTGAAAAAATGTTGAAATCGAAGAAAAAGCAAAGGCGATCGTACATGTTCTTGGACAACGTACAGTACTATAGCATGCTGTTTTTCATCATTTTTGAGGGTTTAAAAGAAAGGCAAAATTGAGGAAAAACAACATATACCGTTTATTCGTTTTCGAGGATTTTCAAAAAATTACGAAATCAAGGAAAAACGACAGGCATGCAAAAGCAATCACAGTGGCTCATTGGATAAGGATTCTGCCGGGAGGTTTGAAGGTGTAGGTTCAAGTCCCAGATCTTACAATGTGTTCGTTGTGATTTCTAATTCAACAGAGAAATATATCCAGGAATAAGTTTTTTGTTTTGTTTTTTCCTTTGTGATTTACGTTCATCTTGTGGTGGACATGTTTGCCTGGAAAGGAATTTTTGAAATGTTTCGTTTTAGAAATATATTGCTTGCAAATTTGAGAAGTTTATAATGGGGGTCAATGGCAGCTTCATGGAAAATCAAAAAATCCCATTCACCTGGGTCAATATCAAATTGTGGGACTTTTTTGGTTTGAAAGTTTTTGGAACAAAGTAACTTTTTTCCCATATCTTATATATATATGGGAAAAATATAAAAATATATTATATTTTTATACAAAATATTCCTTACACATTATGTTTACATTAATTGCCAGTTTACGGACGGAAACTATACAAATCCAAAACTCCTGGAATTAATGATATTTCCTTGATACAATTATTCTGTATATTTTTTATTACAGTAACTTATGTTAAATAACTAAAAATGAGAAGAGAACCCATGCCTTTGGCTTTCCCAAACTTTTCATCAGGAGGAAATAACATCAGGTGGAGCAGGTCATGTTGTGATTTGGAAATAACACACCTTCTTGGGAGGGTTTTTTGTGATGGGTAGCTTAGTTGACCCTAACCCATAAAATGTGTTATTTTTCAATTTATATTTGATGTATTCCAAAAAAGAATCATATCTAACAGGATTAGCTTAACTTCATAATAATGAAATGATACAAATATTTTCTATCCATTCATTGTTTTATAGTTGTATTTATTGTTGATTAACTAATCAGGAGGTGGTTGTTGTTAGATTCGGATTATTTAGTTGACATTTTAGTGATATTCAGTCATTTTTTTTATTAATAAGAGACTGTTTCAATAGTAAATGGCTATGATATTTAAGACACAATCATAATGAACATAAAAAGTACATACTTTTTTAGATATAATGTTTTATCCCACGATTTTGCAACCCATCTTTTCACCCAGTGCCAATTCCTAATGTGATCCTGGGCTCTACACACTCTCCGCCAACCTGAGGAGACAGCGGACTGGCCTCATGCTTCCTTCAATGAATGAGGAGTCCAAGCTGCCTTCTTTTTACATGGCAGGGGGGAGTTTCCCTGGTTGGACGTAGTGCGTGGAAGGAACACGTTATTCCAACCAGTCCCAGTCTCCTCCATCAGGCTGGCCAGGGGGAGGCAGTCTAGAGTCCAGGATTATAACATGTTTTTGTGAGGGTATCCACCCTAGGGGACACGGGGAGAACATCTGGACACATGTGTTGTCCTGCTTTGACACACGTCCACGTTGTCCGCAAGGTCTGTGTGATATGTTGACATGTATGTCAACATATCACACAGACCTTGCGGACGTTTCAACCCAAGCAGTTGCAAGGTGACTCTTTGATGTGAAACGGGGAGAAGAATTTGGATCACCACACTAGACACTGCCAAAAGGAAGCGCTTTAATCTGTTATGAAGCCCCAGCAGGTTATTGCATTCACATTCACTGTTTTTTTTTTTTTTGGTACAGTAGATACAAGTGAAGAATGACATGGGTGAGGGGCAGGGAAGGGAGAGTCATGCAGCAATGGTCAAATAACAAATAACTCCATAAATGGAACATATACATAAATAACAGATAACAGATTGTGTCATTCCAAGTAGGCCAGTGCCCACTGCCCAATGGGCACTGCACTAATTCATCAAATTAAGGGAAAAACTTTACAACTACATTATCCAAGTGACTCGCTTTGAGTCAGCCTTTGAGAAACCCAAGCTTCACTTCAATAACAGACTAATAGCATTACGATTTGCAGAAATCCCTTTAGATTAGTCACTGCTATGATAAAGTGAGATTGGCAGTGAGTCAGAAATTACTAGTATCTTGTTCATATTATAGCTGACTTAAAATGAAATCCCTCTGGTGATAAACCCAAAGCATATTTTCATACTGGGTCCTGATTGGTTCCATACTAGCCTGGCCTAACCCGAAATGATTTTGGCCTGACTAACGTGTCGTCACCCCCGGCCCCTCCCGTGCCCCTCCACTGCTGTTCTACGTCACATCATTAAGAGCGACGCCCACCCTGGAAGGTTGACTCCCCCCTCTAGGCCACTGTGGGTAACAAATTAGTCCAGGCTTTCCGTTTTCGCGCAACGCGAAATGGTTAAGATGTTTGGCTTTCATGTAGTTTTATAGCACGGGAGACCATGGTTCAATTTCCAAGGTTACGTTAGTATGTATTGTACGTAATTGAGTGAAAATCATATTATATTAGAATTAAAGAATTTAAATGTAAATTATGTGGCTGGCTTGCAGCTTAGGCATCCTAAGCCTGAAGAGCAAGTTGTTGTTTTCTTCTAAGATCTAGGAGGGAGTTTCATCTCTACCGTGGCACTGAGGAATCCCACAACTTCAAACAACATGCCCAGGCTTGAACGTGTCTGTATGTGTTGAGCACATTCTCAACACAAGCTCCAAGGGTTGTTGAGTGAACACAAACCGTTTGCGTGCTTACAAATACCAAAACAACTTGCTATCTTCTCTCACACACAGGCATTATGCTCATGCTCCAGCCACCCTTAATATAATAGGCCTACATCCAATTTATATAGAAAGTACTCAACTGTTTTACAGGAATGGTGGTCACAAGCTAAAAGCTTAAACGGTAATTTCAAAACAATACAGTGGTAATGCATACTTAAAAATAGTTTATTAGATAGTTATAATAAAATAGAAAATGTTAGTACTGTACAGTCAGGTACATGATGGTTCACATGTGGCGATTTCAACCGTCCATCACAACAACAAATATTACGCATATATACGGTAGTAACAATGAAGAAGCAGTAAAACGCAGACATGGCACAGAAAATAAAAATAAAAAAGTTACCAGGGCAGTAGACAGGTTACAATCTATTTTCCAGTGTATGCTCATAAAATAACTGCTCATCTGACCACCCTCTACTGCCGAAAAGAACATTAAATGCGGGGCAACAATTTTTATACCATGATTTACCGGTAGTTGCTCTGTTCAAGGAGAGAGATTGTTTTGAAATCCGCAGAACATTAATATACCTAATATACTACATGGATGTCTATAGGATGACTTTACAAGCTATCTCAATTGTCCTCTACATCAGGGGTTTTCAACAGGTGGTCCGGGGACCACCAGTGGTCCTTGAGAGGGTTCCAGGTGGTCCCCAGCAAAGTTGGTTAACCAGATGTAACTCTTGAGAACGTAAAAATGAAACTTTTACACTATCAAGAGTTAAATATTCATCATCTGAATTAGCCATTTTGGAATGTATGTATTGCTTGTTTTGTTTCCCAAATCCAGCCTGGAATTGTGAACAAAAGCAAAATAAATCCTTAGATTTGGGGTCTGTGGGGCTAGAATATCCTCAAATGGTGGTCCGTGGCTCAAGTCCTGAATAAATGGTGGTCCCTGGGATGAAAAAGGTTGAAAACCCCTGCTCTACATGATCATGTTTAAAATAGCACAGTTTCTTTCTACTCATTCTACTCAAGAGGAATGTGGGCAGTTCAGAAACACGCCCACCAGTGACATCATCGACAGGGAATCCAAGTTAGAAACCACATGCTTTCTACCTCAGCCATCATTCAAAATAATAAAATATACAAATCTAAATATATACTACTGTATGTTTTTTTTTTATCTTATTAAGAAAATCTGCCTAACGATGTCACTGGTGGACAGGTTTCTGAACTGCCTATAGCCCTCCTATGAGACCACGTAGGAATTAAACTGTGTAGTAAGGACCAATTATATAAAGGCAATTGTAAAGTCGTTTTATCAAATGATTTTTACTGCGTATAGCAGTCATTGGCAGTGTACTCATAGTTTGACATTTTTATATGAGAAAAATCAAGTAGCTTACAACCTTTTGTATATAAAGACAAACATATCAAACGATTATAAACGGTGTGCACTGTCAAATATTGAACATACACGACTCTTAAATGCTAGTGCTACAGGTATACACAACCTACTGAACACACACATTGGACATTCATTCATGGAGATGTTTCGTGCTCACACGCCCGCTTGAATTAGACTTGGCCGTGTGGTGCTATCTCACACTGAAAATAACTGTTCTACATCTCTAGATCTCAGCACGGCAAGTTGTGAGCTTGTAGATCTGCTATTTGCCATGTCAGACACGGGTATAGCCTTGATTATCTGAACCTTGTCACCTGTAAAACTGTTCTGTTCTGAGGATATCATCAGGGGTGGCGCAATTGAAGGCTATAGTGGTTATTGTCTTTATGCATCCACAAGTTATGGTAGATTCAGTGGTGCACATAGTCGGTGCGTTGTCATGTAGCTGTTCTCAGTTGTAATAATGTGTTCATGGATTGTAGTTGTAGTGGTTTCCTTGTTGTGAGTCAGAGGCCTGTGGGGTGGGTTTACATTCCAGGTGTTCGTTCTCGGCCGGGTCTTCTCGTGTACAGTGAACGGGCCGCTGCTTAAAGAAGTCTGAGACGTAACGGACCTGAGGCCAGAGGACAGGAGAGGAGGAACAACCAAGGTCATTAAAATCCATTGTCTTTGAATATTATGTTATTCAGAAACTAGAAATCTAGTGATTTCTAGTTTCTGAATAACATAATATTCAAAGATTTGCACCACGTTTTCACGATTTTTCAATAGTTAAAACATAATGCTTAGAACACCAAAACGTGTTCAGAGAAGGAATCCACTGGTGCACAATTCTTTGGAGGCACAGGGTCAGGTATTTTCGTTTTGGGTGGACTAGTACGAGACCTTTAATGAATCTAATTTTGAAACACGTTGAGGGTCCGCTAAAGTCTAAAAGAACCGTTTCCAGTGGGTTGGGAGTGGACCCATCTTTGGATCACAGACCAACTGGCATGCACCACAAGTAAATATACAAAATATACAAATAAAATTACAATTTGTCATCCACATTCAAATCAATGCAAAATGATTTGAATAAAAAGAAAACTCCAATGACCTCCATAGATGTAGGGGGCATCCCATTGGGGACCTCACAATTTCCAATCATATACACTAATTTCCACCATAGCCAACTCATGTCCTGATGGCTATATCCCACGGACATGAATGACACAGCCCTGGGTAGGCAACCCAGCCTGGCAGAGATCTGTGTTCTGAGGAGCACATTTTATTATATTTTTTATTAGTTTCACTATTCCATTTTTATTATACTATGGCGGTTATGTGTCAAGGGCAAGACTTAACAAGTTCAGTATAGGCATTGTGTAATACACCACAGGCATGGATCCATCTGAAACACATTGCCTGCCAGCATTGTTTCGCTCCGTTTCAATGAAGAGCATTTATTCAACGGGCAAAACTTGGGTTCATGTTTTAGGTTGTTATTAGAAAAAAATAAAGATGAGTGTTAATTGGTTTTAATGTACTGCTTTCTTTAGTTTTAGGGATTTTAGCTATTTTTGACATGGGACGGGGGCATTCGAACATGGCCCTAAATAAATACATATTTCTATTCATTTTAAAGTTATTTATTTTTTTATACCACAATCCTAATAAACCCCAGGAAATTACATCTAGCCACAAATGATCTACTGAATGTAACAAACTCTGTATATCGGTATATGTATATGATATGAAAGACTGATTGTTCAAATTAAATGAATTATAGGGATAAAAAACACACATGGGAGCACCAAAAACTAATAAATATGAAGAAGTTAAATGTCATGTTATCCTGCCTTTAAAGGTAGGGTAAGTGATTTGAAATTCATTGTGTAGTACTAGCCTGGTGCACTAGGGGCGCCCAAGAGTAGCTACACTATGTGAACCTGCTGCTCGATCCTGATTGGAGGAGAATTCACCCTCCACCTGGGGAACTTTTATTAGCTCCTCTGCTAACGTGGGGGAGGGGGAAACTCCATATATGGTCTGCACCTTATAATAGAGCATTTTAACAGAAAAAAAATGGGTGATATCTGACAAAAATGAAATCACTTCCCCTACCTTTAAAGAATTGTTTATGCTTAGTTTTAGACAACTCCAATAACCATTTTTGGCTGCAAGCACAAACAGCTTTACATGTTATGAAATTCTAAGTCGGAATCTACTGTAGATTCATTTGAAATCAATTACTCTAAAAACCTTTGCGTCAGAAGTAAACAGTAGATTTAGTGTCAACCCCTGCTATACTCACAGTGAGCACAGCGATGAGGGCTCCTTGAAGCATTCCCACCAGCACATCGCTCCAGTGGTGTTTGAAGTCAGACACCCGTGTGTATGCAACATACACAGCAAACGCCATCAGGAAGAACTGGATGGTGGGCCTGACCAGCCGTGTCCATTTGCCCTGCATGCGCGCCTGTACATACAGCTAGACAAACACAAACATGCACCCATGTTTTGAATACGGCACGATACAAAGCATTCATTTTTGCCACCTAAACCATAGTTAACTGGTATCCATAAGGGTGTAATTCTAGGACAAACCTTTTTTCCCCTTCTTACAATGCTGAAAATAGCCAACCTCGCATTACAAAAATAGAAAATAGAACAACCTCGCAATGATGTAATGTTGTAGATATGCTATTCTCCCCAAATGTTACCACTAGAATAGGGATGCTATGCTAGGGTTCAAATTAAGAAAAAACACAAACATAAAAGGACATTTATTTAATTATTAGACACAGCTATTATTAGGACAGTGAAGAGTCAGGAAATGTGGCGTAGAGTTCATTGTGGAATGACAACAATGAATAAAATCCATAACAGCAAAATGTGTGTTAAAGGGCCAAATGATGTGACACTTACGGACAGAAAGAGCATGCAGTACATCCCAAATGAGGAGTGACCAGAGTAAAATGATAACCTAGGAAGGAAGGTAGAGATGGGAGACTATACATTAGATTTTCAGTAACGGTACACATACAGTATTTCTCCATGCTCTTCATTTATAGTGTGTGAACAACATTGTAAAGTTACACTTCTTATTGCCAGTGCAAGTAATTTAGTATTATTTTAATCTACATTTTAATGTCGCTGGCCTTATCAAAATACACACACACACACACACACACACACACACACACACACACACACACACACACACACACACACACACACACACACACACACACACACACACACACACACACACACACACACACACACACACACACACACACACACACGGGCTCATTTTTGCTTCTTTTATAAATACTTCTTTTATATTACTCCCACAGATATACATATTCCATCAACAGTACAATACCTGTTAGACTTGGCAGAGACCTGTGTGTGGTCATTTTCTAGTAATTATTCTTATGGGATCCAGCTAAAAGTCCCATCTCCTTACAAGTACTATAGAAAATGCTGTTATTCCTGCTTCTGAATGGAGATGATGGAGAAGTCATACATACCTGGACTCAGTAACATTGCGGAGGTTGCCTGTGCAGTTGATATGCAGCATGTATCCCTTGCAAACGGTCGGAGCACACACAGCCAGGAAGTTTGGGCGCGGGCGGCCAATGGTGAACTTAGCCAGGTCAGTCAGCGATTGGCTAACAGCGCCTCCAAACAGGAAGGTGCCCACTACTTTGTAGAGCGCTGACAGGTAGCGGTTGAACTGGGAGTTGGAGCGGAGCCGATTAGTGTACACCAGGTATGCCTCTCCCGTTGTGATCTGTGGAGTGAAATGGTAGCACATACAGTACATTGTGGCTGAAAATGACTTCCAATAAGTCACTCATGCCGGCAGGCTAAGCCTGGGAGTTAAACAAGCTGTGTGACGCGCAACACAATAGACTAAAACACCAATGATAAAAACGATTCAGACAAGGAAATAAGTTTGAACTGTTTAGTGTAATCAGTGCACCAATCATTACAATTATCCGTCAATTCAATAAATACAACTGTAATAAATATGTGCAAAGATACAAAACAGTGAGTAATACTATATGAATCAGAATACCAAAAGTGCCAAGTGCTATAAAGTGCGTACGGTCAACAAATTATGTAGCCTCCCAGCTCACCCTGCCTCCAGGAACCAAAGCCATCCATGGAGTGAGCTGGGAATGACCATGCACTTGTAAGCTATGGTGGCCACCCACAGAGGCGCTTCAACCAATCAATGAAGCTCTGGGGCGCGCACCTCACCAACCCAGTGAAACATACTAAGTGAACTATATAGAACGTCATTTTGGCTCCTACATTCCGGCCCCTAATTATGCCTGGGCACTAATTACAATTATCATTAATATGTAGGAGCTCGAAATTAGCCTTAGCAAAATACAAAAAATAGAAATAGAAAATTCAATGCAATTCTATGCAAATCAGTAAGTCAATCATCATAATGCATCATTATTTCATCAATAGGATCTTCGTTCATCCATATTCTCCTCTCCATCTGCAAAACAGAGAAATAAAGAGAGTGGTAGAGAGAGAGAGTTCAAAGAGCTCAACAGCTCCAAACGAGAAAGGGTCCATGGAGCGTGGGTGCTCCAAATGAGACTTCAAGGCCCCTCTGCTTCCCGAAGCCACGCCAATCTGCGTCTTCTCTCTGCACACTGAAGCTTCAGTGGTCTGCATGCTCTCACGTAGTTTCTCTTCATCTGGCTGCGCAAGAAGCCTCCTGCTCTGAGCCAGGTCCAACATCTTCCTGACCCCAAGAAGCCAACTGACCACTTCTCCCAACCAGAACCAAGGCGAGATGCAACTGGTAAACGGCACGTTTTTCTCTGCATGAACTGCCCTCATGGAGACGTCTTTTGGAGAGACCTGCATAGAACGAGCGGATAGATCTCGAGACTCCATTTCAGCTTGCACCGAACTGTTGGCCGACAAGGGTTCCACACCAGTTCCACTGTCTGCCAAGCTCCTGCACACACAGAGCTCCTCAGTGAGATGAGGCTTGTAGAGCCAGGCTACCCATTGCTGAGCAGCAGTTATAGGCAACGCCTCACCTCTGCATGTCTGATCTTCACTGAGATGAAGTTCCTGGTGCCGGGCTGCCCATTGCTGGACAGCACTTATCGACAAAACCTCACCCCAGCCCGGCTTAGCTCTGCGTATGCCTTGCAGATGTTTCTCGGTGCCCAGCACCACAGGTCCAATAAATCCTGTGTGATCTTCCTCGAGATGAAGCTCTAAGCGCCGGGCTGCCCATTGCTGGACAGCACTTATCGGCAACGCCTCATCCCGGCCTAACTGATGTCTGCACTGTGTTTTCTTGGTACTGCACAACGCAGGTGCGGTGAAACCTGTGGGATTTCCAGTCACCTTCTTGTTCTGTTCATGGACACCAACCAGCTGAACAGACTTTGTGACAGACCCTGAACTAAGATCTTCTGTAGCCAAGCCAAGTTGTTCATCCTTCTCACATCCAGGGACGTCTGCCTTCGCCTGCTGCTCCCACAGCTGGTCAACTCTGGCAACTGCAATACGGTTCACAGTGACGGGATTCACATCTGTGTTGTGAAATCTGCCGCTTCCTCCAAGGGGACCATTCACGGTCCAACCCAACATTGTTCTGACCGCGTAAGGACCACCACCAACACTCCTGACCACCTCCCATGGCTCTAGAGCCTCAGGAACATTGGTGCCAATAAGAAGATCCACCCCGAGTTGATCTCTGCGATCTTGAGGTGTTCAAGATGCGGCCATTTCCGCAAGTCTTCCTGCCTCGGGATGTTACCTTGATGTACAGGCATGCTCTCCTGCGTGTAGACTGCAGGTAGCTCACAGAAAACCATCTGTGTCCAGCCCAGCTACCTCCAAATCCAACACAACCCTGCTACTGACCACCTTCTCCTGACCCATTGTCCTTAGGAGGATGACAGTCTTCTTTCCTGAGAGGTTCAGCCTGTCCATGAGCCGCTCCGTGCAGAATGAAGCGGAGCTCCCAGGATCAAGAAAAGCATAGGTCACCAACGTCTGACCTTTCTTAGACTTCACCCGAACGGGAAGTATGGCAAGAGTGCAGTCAGTCTCTCCGGCCCCAGTAAGACCACCGGACTGCACTGTGATCGAATTGTTCTCGTCTGTTGTCTCCAATTCTTCTGGCGCTTGCACTGGACTCTGCTCTTCAGGGTAGACATGCAACAAGGTAGGATGCCTCTTACCGCACACTTTGCACACCAGACGTGCATTGCATTCACGGCTTCTGTGCCCAATGCACATACATCCAAAGCACAACCCTTTCTCTCTCAAGAAGGACATCTTCTCTTCATGCGTCTTCCTTTCCAACAGACGGCATGTGTCCAAGGAATGCCCAGCTCCACAAAGCAAGCAAATCTTGACGACAGATAAGCCAAGCTCTTTCTTCGGTCCAGTGTCAACCTTTTTGTCGACTGTAGCGACAGTAGTCGCAAAGCTACTTCTGTTTGCTCCTGCAAAGTACTGCGGTTTAGCAGGCTTCACTTCCTTCCTCGCCACTGCAGGGGTAGAATCCTGGATATCCCCAAACAGTGGGTCGCTCGCAATCTTCACCTGCCATTCAATGAATTCGACAATGTCACCAAACGTGGCTCTGCGATGGTTCGTCTCCTGCAAGCTACAAGCGACATCTCTCCACTTCTCCCTGAGCTTATAGGGCAACTTCTTGACAACAGCCTGCATGTTAGCAGGAACATCCAACTCGTATGTGGATTCAAACTCCCCAAGAGCATTAAAGCAGGATCGCAGCAAGAAGCTGTAAGACTGATGCGCATCGACATCCTCTGCCTTTATCACTGGCCACAAGAACACCTTGTTCATGTACGCAGAGGTGATCTTCAAAGAGTTGCCGAAATGCTCTTGCAACAAGGATTTGGCTGTGGCATAGCCAGTTTCGGAGGACATATGTAGACAACTGCGAACCATGTCTCTGGGCTTCCCTTTCGTGTACTGCTCGAGAAAGTACAAGCAATCCTTGGCACTGTGAGTTTTCTCCTCGATGCAGTGTTCAAAGGCTCTCATGAATGTTTGGTACTCCAAAGGATCACCATCAAAGGTCTGCATGTCACGTCGTGGAAGAAAGAACAAAGACTGCTGTTTAGCAAGCAAAGAGGTTATCTTGTTTTGCTCCTTTAAGACAGAGATCAGCTGATCATGATTGACACCATCTTGGACTAAGGGTGCAGGCTGCCGCAACTGCGACTGAGGACGAGCTTGAGGATCAGGCCATCCACTTTGCCACGCTGTAGCTGCCTCAGGCCTTGGCTGCGATTGCAACCCTAGACAAGTCACCTTAGACCGAGCTTCCAAAGAGGGAGGACGTGTCTGCTCAGGTTGAGCATCCAGGAGGTGTGAACATGGCTGCTGTTCACCTGACATGTACTGAGAAGGCTGCCATACTCGCTGCTGCCTCGTGTTCTTCACCAACATAGCTCGAGAATCAAGCAAAGATGGACGTGCGGCTGACTGCTTATGCCGTGCATCAAGTAGATGTGAACGTGACTGTGGCTCACCCATTACAACATGCTGAGAAGAGTGCCCCCCTGACGGAGGAACAAAGGTTTCAGCATCAGGATCCAATCGTTGAGAAAGCTTCTCTCTCCCTTTCTCAACATAAGAATTCATCCCATCTGACCTACTGGCTGAAGAACAAGACACCTGAGAGGAGGAGGCCTTCAAGACGTTGAGCTTAGCTGCTGATGCCTCTATCTCTGCCTCCAACTCTAGCTGTTCTTTTCTTCTTTTTAGTTGTGCCTCTTGCTCTTCACGAGCTCTTCTGGACTGTGCCTCTTGCTCTTCACGAGCTCTTCTGAGCTGTGCCTCTTGCTCTTCTAGAGCCCTTCTGGACTGTGCCTCTTGCTCTTCACGAGCTCTTCTGAGCTGTGCCTCTTGCTCTTCTAGAGCCCTTCTGAGCTGTGCCTCTTGCTCTTCTAGAGCCCTTCTGGACTGCGCCTCTTGCTCTTCTAGAGCCTGTCTCTCTTTGAGCTTCTTCTGGCGAGCGAGAAGAGCTGCCATGTCTGCTTCTGCTATCAGGCGTGCGGATGCAGCAGAAGAAGTAGTGGACCTACACTTACTACCTGCAGTGCTTCTTTTCTTTGAAGGCTCAACTGACACATTAGAGATACTATCATCAGGGTTAACATCATCAATGACTGAAGCTGCCACCACACCCCCACGGTCATCTGGAACACAGGAAGCATTTGGATTATTCACTGCATTAGATGTTTCAACAAGATGTGGGGGTACATACAACGGTATAATAGCCTCTTCCTGTAACTGCGCTGTACTTTGAATGGAAAGATTTTGAGAGAGCCATTTGTTTGCATTTTCAGTGAAATCAACTTTGCGTTTTTGTATGCCTGAAAACCAATTGTTTTGTCTCTCTTGTTCCTCTGGGGGAAGCAATGGAATAACTGCATCATGGAAATGGCTTGCTTCATCATACAGTGCAGATACGTTATAAAGATTAAACTGGACGGCGTTTGCGTTGTCAGAGCTTTGCATGAGGTCATTAATAGCTTTTACAAGTCGTTCAATTTTGTTAACCTTAGCTTTGCGTTCGTTTTGAAGTTGTTCAATTTTGTTTGATAGTGCTTTTGCAGTGAGCATTGATTGCCGTTTTGGCTCATTTGCACTGATAGTAGAACCTGGCCTTGATGAACTAGACATTTTGAATTTGCATTAAAATGAATCAAAGTCAAAATCATTTGCATCCAAATCGAAGTCCAAAAAACACCGCAACAGCCCTAGTAGAATGTGCGTGTATGTGTGTGAATGCGTGGCTATTGTTCCCCACTAAACTGCCTAACGACCCGTAATCTACCGAATGCAGACCCTGTGTCTTCAGCATGTAACGATAGGTACTTATGTGCCTATATATCTCTATAAGAGACGGCACTCCTGGGCCACCCGTTCCACGGGTTTTAGAATGCGGGCCGAACCCGTTCATGCACATGAAAAACAACAAACAATAGCCCACAGCCAGAGCTATAGGCTAAAGCCGCTTCGCCTATAGGGGAACAATAGTGTGTGTGTGTGCGTGCAACAAGTGTGTGTTTGGGGCGGGCCGCCGCTATGCGAACGTAACGTGGACTCGAAAAGCAAATGGATTAAACAATAGCTGAGTGCAACCTTAATGCCGCGGTGCACGTATGTGCGCGATTCATTGTTTAAACGCCGCGGGGAACCAGGTAGGTTAAACACCCAACACCAATAGCGATCCAGAATGATACAATTTGTTGACAATGTAGTGGCTGAAAATGACTTCCAATAAGTCACTCATGCCGGCAGGCTAAGCCTGGGAGTTAAACAAGCTGTGTGACGCGCAACACAATAGACTAAAACACCAATGATAAAAACGATTCAGACAAGGAAATAAGTTTGAACTGTTTAGTGTAATCAGTGCACCAATCATTACAATTATCCGTCAATTCAATAAATACAACTGTAATAAATATGTGCAAAGATACAAAACAGTGAGTAATACTATATGAATCAGAATACCAAAAGTGCCAAGTGCTATAAAGTGCGGTCAACAAATTATGTAGCCTCCCAGCTCACCCTGCCTCCAGGAACCAAAGCCATCCATGGAGTGAGCTGGAATGACCATGCACTTGTAAGCTATGGTGGCCACCCACAGAGGCGCTTCAACCAATCAATGAAGCTCTGGGGCGCGCACCTCACCAACCCAGTGAAACATACTAAGTGAACTATATAGAACGTCATTTTGGCTCCTACACAGTACATTAAGCCAGTAGTTCTCTGGCCTGGCCTAACCTGACATGATTTGGCCTAGAGGGGGCAGGGTGCCATCAGTTTTTAGATCCGATTTGATCTCAACAACATGTCGTCATCCCCGGCCCCTCGCCTGCCCTTCCACTGCTGTGCTACATCCCATCCCCCCCCGGCCACAGCGGGTAACAAATAAGTCCAGGCTTTCCGTTTCCGCTCAACACGGATGAAAATGGAAGCCGGGGTATAAAGGCTTGTAGTTCCCAAACCTTTTCATGGCAAGGACCCCAAACTTGACACTAGTAATTAATTAGCCCCACAGACGAAGATATGCCAGGGACCAGAAGATTTATATAGCCTTACCTGTACTAATGCTTCTCAACCCATTTGTACCCATTTTGGCTCACTTAAAACTATCATTTAACTGGGGACCCTTAGCAAAGTACCTGTTCACATTACATTGTTCTGACTAAGAGCTGCACACATTACAAATACAAACCTTTTATAATGTAAAAGACGCTAGGCTGAGTACACAGTAAATAAGGGTCTTCCATCATTACACCTATCCTATGGTACTCACAATGAGTAGGGAACAGGTAACGGTGACCGCTGCCATTGCCCCATGGGAGATGGTGTCCCTCTTGTATGGGTAGCTGATGCTTCTGTCATCACAGTAGATTCCCCTCTGGTAGGGGCTGAACATCAAGGTGAGGATGACTGATGGCAAGGCAGCTGGAGAGAGAGAGAGAGAGAGAGAGAGAGAGAGAGAGAGAGAGAGAGAGAGGGGGTGGGGGGGGGGGGGGGGGGGGGGGAGAACAGAGTGTCAGCGGTTCAACTCCACACAGACTCCACTTAACGCACAATGAGTCTGCCAGATTTACCTTAAAAGTAAACAGACTAAAATGACTGAAAGATGTCCCCATGAAATGGGTCTACATACACCAGTGGTTTCAAACTTTTTGATACGAGGGCTCACTATTTATTCAGCATTTGAACCATGGACCACCAATTGAGGACCAATTTTAGCCCCACATACCCAATAATTTATTTCTTGTTCTGCAAGCACAATCTAATTTAATGTGGTTCTCCAACATTCATTTGCTAGCTAGATAAGTCTGTATGTCTGTCTTGCATTTGTCAAACTGGCACAGTGTCAGCATTATATTACTGGCACGCCCACATATAAAATGACCGGAGATCTCTGCAGCACTAGGTTGTTCTGTGACTGCCCATGCAAAACAAGGAGAAAGGCACTGCTTATCGACCAGGCGTGCCTGCTAGCACTAGTCTGCCACAAATGATGAATTGATTGTTTTTGAATCACTCTTACGCACACCTGATAGACCTTGAGACGGGTGTGTACTGTGTAGGCACTAGGCAAGGCTCAATATATAATTTTACGAAAAATGCACAAAAAGTTCACATACACCATCTGCACTTGGACTATGAACTCTTTTATTAGGCCACGTTTCAGTCAAGACCTGGCGTCTCAGCACTTTAGTGCAGCTATTAATTATCACTGTCACTGACAAAAATGTCAACAGGGACATTCTGATTCAGACCTGCATAAATAATACTGAAACAAAAACATTTCTCACACACGCCCAGCCATAGTACAGTTGCAACATAATACTTGCAAAAGACCCCAGTTATAAATAGCAGGCTACAGACCTTTTCTCAGAAAAAAAAAATGGAGTAAGCCTATAGTGTGGGTACTGTAGCTACATCTACAACAGCATAAAGGCCCTGATACACTAGCAATATTTTGATCAATATCAACTAACAATGTCAACATCAACGGGCAACATGATGAGACACATGGCAACCTTCACATGGGAATTCCACCCATTTTACATTTTTTCCTGAGAGTGTGCAAATGTGAACCAAATGGACCCTAGCGGGTCCATTTGCACACTCTCAGAAAAAAAGGTTCTAAAAGAACCAAATGTTCACTTAACAGACTAAAAAAAGGTCATGAAATGTTCTGTCAAGTGAGGCATCTGTGGGAGGAGAAAGGATCAGGTGAGGCCAAGGAGGGCTGTGATTGGAGGTTTCCGAAATGTTGACCAGTAGAGGGCGCTATAATGATCTGACTTTTCTGAACAACCAGGAGTTGATCATTTTGTAATTTATAGAGAAGTGAAAGGTCAACGTTGATAATTGACGTTGCTTGTTGATATTGATCAAAACATTGCTAGGTGAATCAGGGCCTAAACAAAACAGTTCTGTTGCTTTGTTATGCTGCCTGCACTCTGCAAAATAAAATAAAAAACTCCCTAGGAAGGTGTTCAGGGCAGAGCCACCAGCTCTGCGTCTACAAGTCACAATATGTGCCACTCTACCACAACACAGGGGCTCAGGAAACAGCCAGAGACACTGATGAATACAGTATATTGGTCACAGGGCAGAAGGTCTTATTGCATCTATGGTGATAGGAAGCTCCTATTACCATGGATACAGTGCTGAGCAGAACAGCCTTGACCTATGAACTTGGTGCAGCATTTACAGAGTAAAGGGCGTGGGAGCCAAAAACTGGACCGGACGGATGTACAGCCCTCAATGTAAACGTGTCCTCTGTCCATGCACACACACACTCACAGAGATAATGTAGTGTAGACTAAGATACATCACAAAATTATCTGAATGAGCCATTTTTTTTCTTCTCAATGTACACATGTGTGTGCATGCATGTCCCACCAACCACATATGTATGATATAGTTGTGTATTTATACTCTACACACATACAAACTGTATACAAACTGTAAGGGGTTTGGATAACCTTGTATTTATAGTGTCATCATGCGAAATTCTCTCAAACTGCTCGCTCACGGAAGATGTCCTGTTATTCCTAATTCCCCCCACCCCCCCATCTTCTTCACATGCTTGCGAGGAGGTAGACAAATAGAGAAGGATAGGGAGAGAGGGGTGGGTGGGTGGTGGTTCCAGACAGAGAAAGAGCAGGATAACTTTAGGTTACTTGCGTAACGCTTCATTTTTCCGATTAGCATGAGTGAGTGACGCAGAGGGAGCCCGGACAAAAGCTTCGGTCCAGACTGGCACAGTGGCACCAGACGAACATAAACCTGCCTCTTAAATCTGAACGGGACAATAGCCGAGCTCTACTAGCCTGATGTCAGGAACTTTCTACAGCGAAGCCTCTAAATAGCTTTCCTGTTTTTAAGAACTATTTGCGGTACTGCTGTCAGTTAATGAGTTTGACCTTGGAGTGAGAGGTGTATATTTGTCTTTGGGCATAGTGTGAGCAGTGGTATTTTGGGATCAGATTGTTTGAATGGTGAATTTATCACGTTGAAACTCTCAACAGGTCATTCCCTTCCTCAAAGAGACATGCCACCTGCTGTGACAGGCGTGCACATACCCACCACACACACGCAATCTCTCTCTCTCTCTCTCCCCCCAGACAGGTAATTTTAGCAAGAACATTCCAGCATGATGTCACTGAAAATGTGTGTTTGTGTGTGCTCCAGTATGTGGAGATCCCATATTTAGTCTGAGCTCATTGTTGAAGCTAGAATCAGGTCTGTGACCATTACACTTAAGTCTCCCCACGACCACTTCCTCTTCTCATGGCCGTGGCTCAGTGTAGGTCCTCTCCACCAACATTAAAAAGTGGAAGAGGCAGAAATCCTGCTAACGCTAAGTTGTGGTTTTGAGTTTCAAACCCGCAAGCAAATCACTGAACACACAGATGCTTTTCTCTAGGGATTACACAGGATATAGTTCTCACCCATATTAGAGGAGGACTAACAGGGAGTTGGGTTTCTCATAGAGGTCTCAAAGTCCTACCAGAAAGCCCAGTGCAATGAAAAACGATGTTTCATTGTGTTAATGTTTCAAAAAGGTAAGCTTAGCGGCAATTACCGTATACTTTTGGCAGTATATTAGACTATATTCCATCAATAAAAATGGTAACCTTTGTCATCATGTAGATATTTAAAATAAGGAACAACTTGATGTGCATAAGTGGCCCGGGTGGCCAGGGGTAGACATTAAGGGAAATTTGCCACTGTGGCTTTTAAGAATCACTGGCCCCACAACTGTAACCACTGGCCCAGGTAATCGATCCCCATAGTCTGCAAAAAAGACCACCATTTATTAATGCATTAAATGCATTCAAGTTAACAGCACTCTTTTCATGGGGGTCAAAACCAGTAGACCGTTCAGCAAGCTGACCCATATACAATGCAGAATGCCTAAAATATTTTTGTGCTAATAAACAAAATATAAATAAAACTTAAACAATTACAAAACAACACCAACATATTGTGAAATAAAAATAAATAATACAATATGTATATCAGGGGTGCCCAACCTTTTTTGACCCAAGATCAAAGACTAATACAGGTTGTCATGGCGATCATACAACAAAAGTTTGTACAACAAAGGTGCGGGCGCACCAACAGTTTGTACAACAAATGTGCGGGCGCCAACGAGGGCATTTTACCACTGGCCCCATCGGGCCAGTATAGGGCGCCATCTGGTGGTCCGCACGTGTTTTCAAACCTGTTTCGGGCCATCGGGCCAATTATAATGTCGACCCTGGTGGCATTTGGGCTTTGTGTCAGGGCGTGTCATTTGGACTTTGTGTCAAGGGCTCTGGTTAAAGCTTTATATTGTTATAGTGATTTACAGTGTTGTTATAGTGTAGTGTGAAAATAAATGCCAATTTCAGGCCAAGAGAGTATCAGCTTAAAATTTAACCCTATACATTTAATGTATAGGGTTAGGTCCGAGGATTTATTCTTTTTATTCCCTTTATTCTGTATCCGTTCTGAGTTCTCTCTGTGTCTTGGATCAAAGTGGCATGACAACCAAAACATGTACCACCAAAGTGAAACCACAGCCCATGCCTCTGGCTATGGTCTCCGTCCAAGCATTGGCCCTGCCTGCACTCGTCTTTGAAGTTGGACCAATTAGTGTTCGTTCTGCAGGGTGCAAGAATAACATTTAGATAAGAGATGTCTTGTTTGACACAGGTCCCTGGTGGCAGGGATGTGGGCGGGCCTGAGGCAGGCCATGACACACGTACACAGATGTGTACAAAACAACACACTACCGCCGTGCAAGGACAAAAGCATTCGCACGCACACCATTACCATGTAGTACAGTTGTTGACATACGAGTGTGTGTGCACATGCTGTGGAATTAGCAGGACCTTGCTTGCACAGGCCTGCGCAAGGTAGTCTATTTCCCTTTCACACTGATCCACACTTCAGTGCAATCTCTATACTCTCTGGGGGTACACCCCGTAGATAGTTCCCATTATCTTAGTGGAGCAGCCTGTTTTTATGGGATGTATTATTCCAGAGGTCCTGGTATGTTTTTATAGGCCTCTGCCGCCGTTATAATCCTCACCCCCTCACCCCAGAGGCTGGGCTGAGCTGGTAGAGATGGAGAAAGGGCCAGGAGGCAGATCAAAGAAAATGACCACAAGAAACGATAGAAGTCCTCACAGATAACCAGCGTTCTTTCAGATGGAACAACTTTTCAGAGGGAGGGGGGCACACGCACACATTCTCTCTGGAAACAAAACAGACAGGATGGCAGGAGAACAGATAAAGGAAGTGGCGAAAGTATTGTTTTACACTTTCACAGTGGTGTCTGGCACTGGCAGCAGCATTGTCTCCAAAGTCCATGAGAAATAAACATGGTGGAATTTGGGCATCGGGCAAATTCCCCTTGACCTCTGACTTGAGGGGAAGTGGAACAGTTCCTGAAGTGTTGGAGATAAGACGTGTTGGGCCACATCGCCACCGTCATAAGGCTTTCGCATCCAACAGACCCTCTCTGATCACAGACACCCGTCGCCAAGGCTGAGCCCCTTTGTGAAAGAGACTATTTTTACAGTAAATGGACTGCGTATAGCGCCTTTCTCCATATCGTTTTATAAGGCATTTCAGGCACACAGCAAAGGTAGACTTGGAAAACGTGGAAGGCACCAATCTGCTCATCAGGAGCAGATGTCTTTTTTATGGACACTTTGACACACACGGCCAGTGCCATCCCAGTGTGTCTTGCTCAAGGGCTCAACATGCAGCCAGGCAGTTCCCCAAACTTCATCTTTAGTCTGATTATACATATTCCATTCCCATGCCAGTGTCGCACACTGAAAACCGCTCATCTACAAGCGTGCAATGCATGACAGATACAGCATCATAGGCAATTATCTTTCCTCATCTTCGTTTTGTCATATTAATGCAGGGATTCATGGCTTCAAATTGACATATCAGGTGGAGCCTGCAGCTCAAGAATCCACTTCTGAATGAAGTGTCTGGTGCAACACACAGGCACTGGACCTGGTGAGACAGGAGGAGCCGGGACAGGAGGAGCCGGGGCGTAAACGGGAATTGATCACCCCAACAGGGTCACCTCAATGCAGGCAGGGTATGATGTCCCCCCCCCCCCTGCAATGTCTTGCAGAAAGAGGGTTGAGAAAAAAAGATCTGAAAGGCTTGTTTCTGTGCACTTAACATTACACCTGTTGTACACATGTTTAAGCATTTATTACATATTTACGATTTCAGCTGCAAAATATTTCAGACATGCTCTATTATGTGGAAGCCTTAGGATTCAAAAGAAATGCAGTTTTTTCTCCCCTGGTGAAAAGCTGGATGCAGCACAATGGCAGCCCCTCGGTCAAATCTTGTCACAGATTCTAAAGATTTATAAAACCATTGATTTCTTATTTAAAAAGTGAACCCAGTTTGATCAATGCAGCTTGGCCCATTTTTGGCGTGAATGTTTCTTTTTCCTGGCCACTCCACAGAGAAAGGAAAAGGAACAGTGTAATTCTGCTTTCCTTGTTTTTCCATGAAGTGAGACTCGAAAGCCACAAATCAGAATCAGAATTAGTGAACATTGGCAGATAACAGAAATTGGATCTCAGATCTAAATGGGTTAAGTCGAGAGTGATGCTCCCTAATTGTCCCCTGACAGAATTATGTAAGCCACTCAATGCATGCAACGGCCCAAATGTACTCCCTCAAACACCACAGTTGTAGTTGTTGAGCACATGGTACTTTTCTCTCTCTATACAGTATATCTCTCACCCCCTCCATCTCTTTTCACACAGGAATGTAAGGGAGCAAGTCAACAACACTTCCCACTTCACACTGACACATACTTGGCAGAAACGTCCTGTGTGCGCACGTTTGTCTGTGTGTGTGTGTGTGTGTGTGTGTGTGTGTGTGTGTGTGTGTGTGTGTGTGTGTGTGTGTGTGTGTGTGTGTGTGTGTGTGTGTGTGTGTGTGTGTGTGCGCATGTGTGTGTGTGTCTACTTGTGAACACATTTTGTCAATAAAAGAGTTGGAGAGCAGCATCTCAAACATGTCAGCAAAATGTTACAAATAACACATAAATAAGAGTCCCGTGGGACAAAGATCAGCGGCTGGTGACATTGACACCCCATTGTGTCGTCACGTCCCTTGACTTTCGGTGTCCCTGGCCAGCTGTGGTGCAACAACAGTATATACAAGTGTTGAGACATCGCAAAGGCATAATCTCATGTTGTTGCTGCTGTGATTCAAATGACGTGGCCTGGATGCAGTAAATCAGCAGGCTTTGTAGTTTGTACAGAGTAAAACCCTGAGCCGTGGTGGACAGCAATTTCATTTCAAAAAGAAATATTGCATTTCAAAGAGAAATATTTGACTCCACTAAAGATTTAAACAAGGGACTGAAACACAAAAAATATATATTATAAGCGCTTTAGTGAAAATAGGCATTAGGCAACCTACAGGCTCACAGCTTTGGTATTTATTGCTGGCACACCCGTTTCGGTTTCTATGTCATATTTGACATGAAAAAAGAAATTGACATTTAAATAAAAATGTTTCAAATGGTTACATCTAAGAGTGTAAAAAGAACCAAAATGGTTTTGTTAGAGTATGATTATATGTGTCGATGACATGAGCTTAGTTGACTTTAGCATTCTTGGTGTTTACCAAATGTCAGCATGCAAAGTCTGGAAGGCGTAAGAGGACCGACAACTTTGGTTAACATTGCTCAGTCGAGAGGCCTAGAAAGAAACAGTTTTAGAAACACATATGACGCAAGACCACAACTCTTAAATGCATCATGATTTTACTCAAGTAAGAACCATCACTTACATGACAACTCCCAATAAATCGCTCAAAGAACAATGTCAGCACACAGCCTTCATAGTGTTACTGCAGCAAACCCTTCTTTTAGCACTCAGGGCATAGGTCAACAAATGGGTAGTCGCAAAATGAAACCCCCAACCCACACAGGGATGGAGCAAATACACAACTGACTGAGATAACATGCCTGGAGACTAGAATGGAAGATTATGTACACAGAAGATGCCTTTTAGGCCAGTTAGAGAGTTCACTTCAATAATTATGGATATCAGAACCTTTGAGAGAGAGGCTGTAAACTGGGTCATCATATCAGCCTCCCACACAAATATTCTATATCCAGCTTTAAAAATGACAATGACCTGTTTTACTCAGGTGTGGATGATGTGAATGACTCGACCCCACTGAGTATGGCATACATGCAAAATGGCTGCCATATGATCATCGTCAACTGAGACGATGTCCTCGTCAAACTGAAGGATGGAATAAGAATGGATAGAGATGAATTTAGCAAGCCTGGAACAAAAAGTAGCTGCAGCTGGTGTCTGTCTGAGAGATTGCAGCTCTTCAGTGTGTCATGATGTGCAAATAAAAGGAGATAAACATGCGGATGGCCAAAGGCCAATGCCTGACCTCAGTAAGCAAGAGGAAAGGAAACAGTTAATTACCATATAAGGCACGACCAGCCCTATGGGAATCACAGAGACCTGACAGGGCTTGACACTAACACTTGCCCGGGGCAAGTAAAAAAAAATGGTGGGACAAGTGAAGACTGCTACCTGGTTGCCCGATCGGGCAAGTGTGCAACTTAGTGCACTATAACACAACACAAGATAAATTTGTCTTGAAGGCAGTCATTGCACTCTGCCTCTGTGTCTTTCCCTGCTTTCTAGATATCCAATTCCAGGCTGGATTTGGGAAACAAAACAGGCAAATTAACACACAGATCAAAATGACCATTAATCTTCTACATTCTCTAGTTGTGTAGACCTGGGCTAATTAAGATGATGAATTTTAACTCTTGAGAGTGTAAAAATGAAACCAAATGGACCCGCAAGGGTCCATTTGGTTTCATTTTTACGTTCTCAAGAGTTACATCTGGTTAACCAACTTAACTGGGGACCACCTGGAACCTGGGGGGCAAGTGACCATGACCTGAGGGCAAGTAGAACCTGACTTGCACTTGCCCGATGGGCAAATGCCTCGGAGACCTTAGTGTCAACCCCTGCCTGAAGTTGTCCTGAACAGAGTACACTATGTTTGTTTGCGTTTGTCTTTCCGAGGCTTGTGTGCGCTCTGCTCTGCATATGTTTTGTTTGTGTGTGCGCCTGCACTGTGTCCTTTCTTTGTGCCAACAGTCTAAACGGTGTGTGTTAAGCATGCTTTGTGTCAAAAGCATATTAAACTACTTCATGAGTAAGGTGTAAATTCTGGGTGCCGGCCGGGTGTGTGTGGTGTCCCTCCTTTGTGTCTTAAAGGGGAATTCCGCCCATTTTCAACATTTTTTCTGAGAAAAAAGAAGCGTCTAAAGAAATCCATTAACATGGTGAAAATACATCTTGATGATGTCATCAAGATGTTTCACCATGTTAGTGGTTTTCTTCAGACCTCCATTTCTTGGGAACACAGAATGGGGGAACTTTTTTATCATGTCCACCCAGCACCTCTAGGGTACACTAATGACATATTAGAATGTTGAAAATGGGTGGACTTCCCCTTTAAGTCTAAACTCTCTGTAGAAAGGTGCAAACGTGGGTGAGTGTGCATGTGTGTCTCTGGGTGTGTAAACATTGTTGCCTGCAGTGATAACAAAGATGACAGGCAAGTGAGAGGGATGTGTGGAGAAGATAAGACGGAGAATGAGATAAATAATTCCAGAGAAAAACTATTATTACCCTATTGAATATATGTCTTTTTCCCCCCAATGTAAATATCCTTAGGTCCCTTATTCACATCATCATTACGTCATCACCTAAAACCCGGAGGGGCCGCAGTCGCTAAACAAACATGAACACCGAACATGAGAACCAAACACTGTGCACCCGATCGCCTTACTTGCGCCTTAGACTTGAGGGGTCAACTTATCACGGTTGTCTTATATTCGGGACAATATGGTAAGCATGACACGTCAAACACCTGGCCAAAGCAGACATTTGTGGGAAGAATGAGAAAAATGAGAGAAAAGGTGAGTCAGCAGCTAGGAGTGAGATAGACGCCAGGGGTGACCGCCTTCTATATTTACATAGCTGATGATATATTTACATAGCTGATGAATTTGAATGAGGGAGATGGATAGAGAGCAGGGCGGGATTTACCAATGGGCTAGGGTTGGCTGCTCAGAAAATTGTAGAGCAGGGTCTTTCCAACAGGTGGTCTGGGGACCACCAGTGGTCCCTGAGAGGGTTCCAGGTGGTAACCAGCTAAATGGAAAGTTGGTTAATCAGATGTAACTCCTTGAGAGCATAAAAATGAACCAAATGGACCCATGCGGGTCCATTTGGTTTCATGTTTACACTCTCAAGAGTTAAATATTCATCATCTGAATTAGCCCAAGTCTACACAACTAGAGATTGCAGAAGATTAAAGGATATTTTGGTCTAATGTTTGCCTGTTTTGTTTCCAGCCTGGTATTGTGGGCGAAAAATCTTTAGTTTTGGGAGTAAAGTGGTGGATCCAATGCTGAATAAATAGTGGGCCCTGGTATGAAAATACACACATGCACATACACACTCCCACTGCTGCCACCCTTAGATCTCCATTTATGGACCTGACCCGTTTTGACAGGCACGCTCCATATATGCCGAGTACAGAATTAATTCCATACGTTGATCTGGCCCCCAATTCAAAAGTACCAGGCTTGTCCAGCAGTCTAGTGTTGGCACAGAGTTATTAGTTATATGAAGGTCAGAGCAGTGGGGCACAAGGGGACAGCAAAAAAAAAAAAGAAACAAAAGAGAATGGCAGTGTCATGGGGAGGGAGGGGGTTGGAATAAAAGAATGAGTATGCTCCAGAGATCAGTTACAATTTGGAAATTCAGCACATTCCATCCATATCAATCTGCTGTCACACTGTGAGGAAACCCAGAACACACCCGCACATGCACACAACATATGAAGGCCTACTAGGCCTACAGACCGTAGAACATCATCAATCCCAAGGGAGACCAACACTAACAGAAAAAGGGCGTAGGAGATAGGAGGGCATCGTGGGACGGGAAATCAGTTTAACCCATGTTATTATGGGTTAAAAAATAAAATAAAAATGTTAGTTAATAAAAATGTTAACTGAAACAACAGGACATGTGTAATCCTGCACGTCTGACTCGCGTTTTCTCTATAGCCACAGTTACCAATCACACAAGATATTTCACAAGAAAGGTGACATCAGAATTTGACTGAGGGCATCAAATTAAATCTAATTACAAAAAAAAAAAACTGAGTATGTTCACATGGGTTTCCTTGAGTCATGTTCTCTGGTTTCCTGCTTACAGAATGTCGATCGAGTCATAATCTTGATATGTGGACATACAATATATCAATTCACATACAAAATATTTTGATCACTTTGAAAATGAACTATAACTTCTGTGGGGTTGACATCCTGTTAGACAGCATGTTAGCATAACAATGAAAATATGGATGAAGATTTCTTTTACTGCAGTGAGTTGGTAAACTGGTGAGATGTCCGGTATCGGACAAATGAGTGGGTCAAATACAGAGGATAGGTTGGATGAGTTCTTCTAAGTTCTTCTTCCGCATAAACTCTTTCTCACGAGCGGAAGTGGACGAATGCAAACATGTGCACACATGCTCACACAGTTATGGGAAGGTTAAAATGGAAAGGGTATCCATTATCATTCCTCCCTGTCACTCACCAGATGGCTCCAGACTGATGTGCATGTACATCAGACATACAACACACACTCCACAGTTTTTTAAGCACATGTAGGCTTTGGCTACTGCATTAGAAGAGTTCTCAAACTGTGACGAACCCGATCAGCCCTGACCCGACATTTTATGGCCGGGACCGGGCCTAAAATCTATGCCGATCAGAAGGGCCGGGTTGGGCCTATAATTATCTATTATGAAGACGGTGCTGATTGGCATCTCATTGTGTGTCATCTCATACTCTGTGTTCTCAAATTCTGCCCAAACCTGACTAGGCCAGACCAAACATGTTAGGGCCGGGTTGGGGCTAAAATCTAAGGTACCGGTAATTAGTCAAGCCAGGCCTCAATTTTCAGGCCCATTGAGAACTTTAATTGGAGTCTATTCTGTCTCACAATTCAAGTTGGTGAATACCAACCAGCATTTATTATAACTAAGCACACTGAATGCCAAACAATAGCTGCTAATCTAACAGATAGGATTATTTTTAGCCTTTACCATTTTCTACTACCACTCACATTGTGTGGGTAGAAGGTACACAATGTAGACTAGAGACTTTGTCCATCCCAAAGCACGTCCTAAACATGCAGTTTTTCAACTCCTGGGCAAGTTAGAACAGATTCAGTAATGACAATACCACAAGTGCGCACACGCACACACACACACACACACACACACACACACACACACACACACACACACACACACACACGCGCACGCACACGCGCACGCGCACACGCACACACACACACACACACACAGAAACATTAAGAGCTACAGGGACAGGGTACATCTAATTATGCAAAAGAGGTCACAAAAACAATGCAAAAGAGATCCTGGGGACAATGCCCGGACTTAATTGTCTTTACCTTGTTGTTTGACCAAATATATGACCGCCAGATATATAGACTGACAGATAGGCAACTGATTTGGGCTACATAGGCGTTGGCTACTCTAATGACAAGCTACACACGTACAAGATAGAACTGATTTGTTCGCCTTTTCATATTGCCCAAATAACTTTCAATTAAACCAAGATGCGTCATCATCTGACTAAAGCATTCAACTGAACTGTATCTTCATCACTTTCCCTCTCCTTGATGACATCAGCACAACTCACAGTCATACTAAATCATTCTTACCAGTGGCGTTTCTGAGCAATTTGGAGCCCTAGGCAAGATTTTCCCTGGAGCCCCCCCTTACAGAGAGGGGGGGGGGGTCCAGGGAAAATCTCCTGTAAAATGGCGCCCCCAAGGAGTAAAATTATGAACCATTTTTAAACTAAAGAACATATTATGTGTTAAATGTTCAATTCTAAGATAAGTGAGGATAAGTATAATGTATTTACTTTCAAAGCGCCCCCTCCCCTCGACCCCCTCCCCTCATGGCGCCCTAGGCAACTGCCTAAAGTCTGCCTAATGGCAAAAACGCCCCTGATTCTTACCACAGCCCTGGGTGTGAACGACTGGTGAACACATGCATGACACTCACTCACTCACTCTTTTTGGTTGTTGGGAAAGAGGATGGCGGCCTGTTTTAACAAGATATTATGAGCTGCACGCTGACTGACACCCAAATATTCAGAACAGATGTTACTAGGGGCTCAATCACTGCCACGTCTAACAATCACAATATGATATATTATCCCATAGCAGAGCATAGCACACTGTTGTGCGAGCATATCGGTCGCTCTTTTCCACGTGGAAAGCACAAACACATGATCTGCAAGGTGCAGAAGCTGGCTGTCATTTTTGCAACTTTTGCAAGTTGCAACCACAGTTAGTAGGCTATAGCTAATACCAACAGCCCGCACTGACATAGGCCAAATCAAAACCAAACGGACCCTTGCGGGTCCATTTGGTTTCATGTTTGCACTCTCAAGAGTTAAAATATTCATCATCTGAATTAGCCCAAGTCTACACAACTAGAGAATGTAGAAGAGTAATGGTCATTTTTGATCTGCATTTGCCTGTTTTGTTTCCCAAATCCATATTGTGGACAAAAAGCAAAATAAATCTTTAGTTTTAGGGGTCTGTGGGGCTAAAACGCCATCAGATGGTGGTCCGTGGCTCAAATGATGAATAAATAAATCAAAAGGGTTGAAAACCATTGCATTACTGCAAGGTGCAGCTGGCTTGAGTGAGTCATTTTTGGAACTTTTGCGAGTTGCAACCACAGTTAGTATAGCTAGTGCCAACAGCCCGCACTGACATAGGCTAAATCGCAGGTCTGCAATATAAAAACGTGCGATTTGTACTTTGTAAAAGGTTCCTAGATTGCCTTTTATAATGTATTTTAAAGCATGATCACGCATGTTGGTAAAGCGGTAACAGCGAGATAACACGACACGCACAAAACCCACTTCTCAGCCATGTTGATAGCAGGAGAAAAAAAGGGTTGCTTCACTTACCAACGAGGACACAAAGAACATCCACTACAATCAGCATTTTCTTCTTTCCCTGCTCTGTCATGGTTTCATGTACGTGTTGCCGTTTTCACATTCATAAATAAATCGCAATTAAAAAAGGTGCTGCTGTCTAACATGTACATGTATGTGTATATATAATGACCCAAATTTGGACGAGGTGGAAAAGAAATAATAAAAAAGCCAAGAGTATATAAACCCGATTTGCTCGTTCTTCCGGCTCAACTCCTCTCTACCTGTTGTTTACTATTGTTATTATAGGTGAGCAGTAGAGGACGCGCTTCTCCCTCACAGCAGCCGCAGCAACACTCAGAGGCGACCTGCTTTAACTCTATGACTGCTTCACGCACAGAAAAGATGTGGTAGTGGGCCGCACAGTTTAGACTCTCCCACGTTTTGACACATCCTTTAAAAGCTCCCAGAGATCCCTCCTCCAGTCCTCCTACTCCCCAAAGAGGAGAGGGGATTAGGTATTGGAGGGGATTAGGTATTGGTGGAAAACGTAGGCTACTCGATTATTAAAAGTCTACCAATAGGCTATACTGCAGCTTCTTGGTAGACTTTTAACTATCGAGTAGCCTACGTTTTCCACCAATACCCAAGGAATTGAAAAGTACAAATGTATCACACCAAAGTGTACTTAAAGTACTAAAGGTAAGGTACTACTTACAGTATATTGCAGAATGACCCATTTCACAAGTTGAAATTGTTTACAAACTCTACTAAAATCTATTATAAATGACCGAAATGAATATGCAGGGTTGTGTGGACATATTTATTATAATGTATGCTTTCTAATCGCCAAAGTAACTAACCAAAGTAACTAAAGTTTTCAAAAACTTGTAGTACTGGAGATTGGAAAGACTCAAATACAAATGCCCCAAAATTGTACTTAAAGCTTTCCAACATAAAGTAGGCCTAGCCTAGCCTAATAGTTTATGTGCCAAACAAATGTATTTATTTATTTATACAAAATGCTAAATGCATTCATAAACACGTTGCACAACTGTCCGTAAGTCTACTCTGTAGAGTAGAATGTAGGCCTATAGCAAACACTGTTGATGTAACAAGACTTGTTTACATCATCTGGGTCCTCTATTTTTAATTCATCTAATATTTAGTATACATCAGTAAAGTCAGCCTGCTTTTGCTGCTTTTGAATTTACAAAACTTCACAGAAGTGAACTTTTTTTTACCATGTATAAATGTCTTTATAAAACTAACAAGATGACTACTATTGTAAACAATTGTAAGCTTTATTATCTTGTCATTCACAGTCACAGTTATCAGTTTTGAGTTGTGCTTGAAATCTAAATCTACAAGCTATAAAAAAAAACTAATAAAAAATGCAGCTTCCACTGATAATAATGTAACAAGCACATGGCACATAGATTCTTTACTTGTAAAACTGTGATGTGAAAATAAAGTTCTGAAAAACAAACAAACCTAATCAAAACAGCTATTGTTTACATCAAAAGCAATATTGTCTACACTACAGTAATGATCTGTAAGCCTTGGCTGCATTATGGTCCTTATCTAAATTTAAACTTGGAGAATCAATAACAATTCTCATCCACGGAAGACTTCAAAACAAAACGCACTGTGCACACTGCACACACACTTTAACAAACAAGAAAAAATGTCTAGTCAGCCTGGCCATTTTACATTCTTGTCTGTACATCTTTACATTCTTGGCAAAAAAAGAAATTCTTGATATTACAGTAGTCATTCAAAACAGCTACATTGCCTACATCTAAATACAGTATGTGTACATATAGAGCTGCATTAGCTTCTTGTCCTAAGTACATATCAACACCAGTAACATTTTATTTCTTTTAAATAATGTTTTTGAAGCCAGGCAGGGCCCAGGGCCAGCCCAGCTAGGGCCCAGGTAGGGTCGCATCTTAACTTTTGGGTCTGTTGAGAACTCTAGGAATTGCACTAGTGACTTTGGGCTGGCCTGTTTAGGGTTTGAATGGACAGGTATCAGTCAAAAAGGAGACATTGAAGGGGAAGGACGGTTGGGGAAGGATCAATATTATGGAATGTTTTGACCTGGTCAAAACAGGTCTTCTCCATGTATGTCTATCCAGGGTTTTATGAGGTCAGTGTCGTGATCTTCATTATGGAGATGTATGGAGCATAATGTGAGAACTACAGTCGCAATAAAATTCATTTATATACAGCTTAATTTTTTGACAAGTTAACAGATACAAAAATCTGCAATATAATTTCAATCAGCAAAACCACAAACAAGAACAAACATACATCTTCAGTCGGCTACCAAATGCTAAATAGCCGCAGAGATATACATATCACGGTCCTCAGAAAATACATTGGAAATGAAAGGGTAAGAAGACAATAGGCCTGCCATGACATGAGGCTGGAACGGAGAACAAGCTGAAGAGAAAGAAGCAGGGAGAGAGGTAGGTTCAGGCTCTGATCGGTGAATGGGTATGGAAGCGGAAATGGGGAACCGGTTAAGGTGACCTGGACAAATATCAGAATGGGGTGAGTTCTCTTCAGCTAATAGAGGCAGTGGAGAAAAGGAGTGGCAGATGTTGGTCAAGTGAGAAAGGCTAAGGGGAGGGCTCACTTGTTTGTCTGCCTGAGACAGAAGTACAGCTGGTCCTCTGACATGTTCACCCTGCTCGTCCCCATGTGGCTCACTGTCTCCACCTTGCTGCAACTCAGAGTCAAGGCAGCCTACAGAGGTATACTGACAGTCCACAAAGAGAGCTTGAGAAACAGACTGAGGCAGGCTTGAGGTGAAGACTTGGGCATAGGTGGAATCACAGGGGGAAAGAAGAGTCTTATAATGATTGTCCTCCTTGATGGGGAACTCATTTGGGGCAATTGAGAGCAGCTCGTTCAGGGGAACTATGGTGGCATATGGGTACATGTGTGAGAAATGCACATTTGGGCTTTGGACTGTACGATAGCTGAAGACTTCAACGGGCCTTGAGTTCTGCTGTGTAGCTTCATCAGTAGCTTCATCATCTAAAGCCACTTGTGTAGCTTCATCAGCAGCTTCATCATCTAAAACCACTTGCTGGATGTGGGGCATCTCTGCCTTCAGCAGAACACTCAAATTCTACAGGGATAAAAGCAAAACGCCGCTGTGATTGTGAGCTTTTAAATATTGCAGACTTTTGATATTACATTGAACATCATAGATATATTCATTTGAATGTAACTGTAGATATATAAAGCATGCCTGCACACAAAACAGTTTAGCATGTAAGCCATGCAAGTTTGTATGAAATCATGAGGGAGTAGAGATTAGGGGACACTGGGGGAACAAGACAGTGGGAGTTAGTGGTGTTAAACGTCACCTCCAAGAGGGCCTTAGGTGTCCAGTGAGCCAGGCTGCTGTGAGAAGGGTTGGGGATGTCTTGACACAGCCTCTGTTTCACCCTACAGGGATGTATGTGCACACATAGACATCAAAGCGGGCCTCAGCAGCCCCTGCCCTTTCTTACGCGTCTGTCAAACAACTGCCCTATCTACAGAGAATTTACTTCAGACATTATAGTAGAAGTCAATGGAGGATGCATTTTGATGTCGAAACATCCTTATCCCCAGAGAATCCATTCACTAAATAAACACAGACACACAGGCACGAACCTTTTACTTTGAAATGTTATGTAGTTTTGTAGATAATTAACTTTGAAAACACAAGTTATAAAACTTTGGACCTGGCCTAACCCTGGATACTTTCATAGAGAAACTAAATTTTAAGTAAAAAAAACAACAACACTTTACTGTGCACATGCACACCTGAGATTATTACGTTGAACTGGCAGTTCTTTTTTAAATATACAGTATATAACACATATATAACACAAGAATGCATTCGTCAGTGCCCATCACACGTGTGATGGCTGCTGAATGCACTAAACTTTATTTGTCTCATCCAATGCAGTCAGTAATTAACCCCCAAAATTGCTAATCAACATTTAGGACAATTATTAGTGGGGTTGCCAAGGGGAACCCCACTACTGTTATTGTGATGGCTGTAAACTTTTCTTCTGTAAACTTATTTCTAATTTATTTTGTAAACTTCCAACCAATGAGACACCACTGTTCTATCGATGACGTAACTAAAGCATGTTTCAAAATTGGTAGGTCATTAGGGGGTACTGTAGGCCGGGTATCTCTACACAGGGTTCAATCAATGTACCTAGAAAACCTAGACAGCGCTGGAGAGCTTTAGGACTCACAGCAGCAGTTGTACCAGAAGTGGTGAGGCCAGTCAGTGCAGCATCACGTCACCATTACAACATCAGTGGGGCTAGCATCTCAGTTGCAGATTACAATATCATCGGGGCAACCCCACTTTGCAATTGCAAAATTACATTCATTCTAGTTGTAACTAGAACGGTGCCCATGGGGTCTCTAGAGCGATGCCCCGTTGGGCAGTGGTTTAAGCCCAAACCAAACATTATGTGTTTGGTTCGGCTTATGATGCAAGTTGGAAATGAATGCTGGAGGACAGCCACAGTCTCATGTCATGGACCTCCAATTTTGGGGCCATGACTGACATCACAGTGACAACATAGACCCGGGTGTCAAGGCAGCTCAAAACTGGACCACGCAGAATGCAAAAGTAACAAATTGGAAGACCATGGGTAGGTTCCCAGATATTGAGATCCAGTATAATTCATCAGGATGGGGTCCTTGTGCCGTTCCAGAGCGGTTCAAAGACATGCCCTATCAGCCCTTCAGCAAAGGAGACCGTTTAGGTAAGGTGGCCGATTGGACTGGTACAACGTATCAAGATAAGAGATACACAAATAAATACTCCTCTCAGTTTGTAGATGATGGTCTGTATGGCTACCGCCATCAAGACGAAGAGGATAATTTCAAGCTGGTAGTTAGTGCCAGGCCGTCGAAGCCCTCTTACTCTCACCGCTACCCCAATCGAAAGTGGCCCAACAAGGACCGTAGGAACTTGCCTCATTCCAACCCACCCAACAGTGCCAAGCGCAGGCAAAAGTGGGACCCGAAACGTCAGAAGTGGTTCCAGAAATCCCAGCGGAAGCCCAGATTCTCTTCTGTCGAGGTGAAGAGTGACTGGGAGGTCAAGGAAGAGATGGACTTCCCAAGGCTGAGTAAGATGAAATACATGGAGGTTTCTAATCCTATTGACATTGAGTGCTGCGGCACGCTGAGGTATTATGACAAGGCTTTTGATCGCATCAATACTCGCAATGAAAGGCAACTCAAAAGCATCAAGAGAGAGAACTTCCATACTGTCACAACCTCAGACGATCCTGTCATTCGCAAGCTGGTTAAAACCCAGGGCAATGTGTTTTCCACTGATGCCATCTTGGCCACCTTGATGTGCTGCACACGCTCAGTCAACTCTTGGGATATCATTGTGCAGAAAGTGGGCAACAAGCTCTTTTTCGACAAGAGAGACAACTGTGACTTTGACTTGTTGACTGTGAGTGAGACGGCTAATGAGCCACCTCAAGACGAGGGCAACTCCATCAACTCTCCCCGCAACCTTGCTATGGAAGCCACATATATCAACCACAACTTTAGCCAGCAGTGTTTGCAGGTGGGAGGAGAGGATTACAAGTTTCCCAACCCCAACCCTTTTCTGGAGGAAGACATGGATAAGAGTGATGTGGCCTCTGTTGCCTACAGGTACCGCCTCTGGAAGCTGGGCGAGGACATCGACTTGGTTGTTCGCTGCGAACATGACAGTGTGATGGCTGGAGCCAACGGTGAGGTGTCCTTTATTAACATAAAGACATTGAACGAATGGGACTCCAGGCACTGTAATGGAACAGACTGGCGTAAGAATTTGTACTCCCGAGGACCAGCTGTCCTTGTCACCGAACTGAAGAATAACAGTTACAAAATTGCACGCTGGACCTGCTCTGCCATACTGGCTAGATCTGACTATCTAAAGCTGGGATACGTGTCTCGTTGCCACGCAGCAAACCCACAAAGTCACGTCATCCTGGCCACCCACCAGTTCAAGCCCAATGATTTTGCCATACAGATCAACCTGAGCATGGAGAACGCCTGGGGCATCCTCCGCTGCATCATAGACGCCTGCCGCAGGCTGGACGAAGGCAAGTACATCATCATCAAGGATCCTAACAAGCAAATGATCCGTATATACGGCTTGCCTGAAGGCACCTTCAGCTCTGATGAGGAAGATGAGGACCAGGAAAATGATGATGAGGAAGAGGAAGACGAGGAGAGTTGAGATGTGTAGATTGACACACTCAAAATTTTCAAATTTGTTCTATACCACTATGCTGGCAGAATGTGGGGATGCTAAACCGCTAAAAAAAAAACTCTAAACCCTCTTTCCAAATTGTAACTTCCCTGTGTAACAAGTAAAATCGCAACTTTGTGGAGTGAAGTGGTGTTCTCTGGTGGGTCCCGAGGTTGCAAATGTTAAAGATACACAAGTCCAAGGTAGCTTATACAATGACATAATGGCAACGGTGTGCACACAAACACAAACGACTCGACAAACATGATCCGGTTAGTGACCCATAGAGGTGGCTGGAGGACGTATGGCATCATTTAGTGATGGCAACGGATGGACACACACACGCACACGCGCACACACACACATGCATTTGAGTGCTTATTGGAAGAGGTGCAAGCACCACTTCAAAAAGGCTGTGGCTGATGGCTGATGTTTTTTTTTCCCCTCTTTTTCCCCCTTCATTTTTCTTCCACTTTTGGCTGAACCATGCAGTTGTTTATGGCCATGCCAAAAGGTGACGACTCAATTGAAGACGCTAGCTCATGGAAATATTGATAACAATTGCCCAAAGGGTGGCGCTATAGCACTCAAGTAAAACTGCAACCTTGAATGCACATACTGTAGCTCATCAAGCATGTGACCATAGGCAATGAAACTTTGTGCACTTTGGACCTCTGATCTTTAGATATCACCCGTTATTTTGAATTTATGAAAAATAGTTCAAATCTCTCTCCTCCCACGATCTTTGAACACAACGCAAACAATCTACACGTCAACCTACATGTGAAGTCCATAATACATACAGTAGGCCTACATGGTAATCTAAATCCACTTTGCCAAGGAGGTTATAGCAAACTCCACCATGAATTTAAATCAAATGTACCTTTTTATATACTCTGTCGCCTAAACAACCACTCAAATAATTAGTTTTTTCTCAACAATGCTATTTGACTGCAGTACCAAAAATGTTCACATACACACAGCCCCCCATCCCTCTTCAATGCTATTCCGTCTCATTAGAATATGCAGGATCTGCCTGGTATCAGTCGGTTTCATTGGGCTTTGAGAGGAGGTGCAGAGAGGAGGCAAAGTTAAAAGAGTCCACAGTCATGCATGTGTGTGTGTGTGTGTGTGTGTGTGTGTGTGTGTGTGTGTGTGTGTGTGTGTGTGTGTGTGTGTGTGTGTGTGTGCGCGCGTGCGCGTACCTGCACGCTTATGTATACAGGGGTTAAAGTAAAAAAAAATCTTGAGACTGAAAATGATCTTTTGCAAATAAGCACTGAGCTAATTAAATGACCCCTGTGAAATCCTCAGGACTGAAATCAGTACCCAGTACTGAGAACTTTAATCCCTGTGTATAGACAGTGATAAAATACAGTGTATATTTGAACATTTTGTGTATATGGCCTAGTGTTAGTACTGTTAGGGTTAAAGTTATGGAGAGAACAATAGTTAAGGCATATGGAATGATTATATAAAAATCAGAGAGCATCGCGCTCTCTCTCTCTCTCTGTGTGTGTGTGTGTGTGTGTGTGTGTGTGTGTGTGTGTGTGTGTGTGTGTGTGTGTGTGTGTGTGTGTGTGTGTGTGTGTGTGTGTGTGTGTGTGTGTGTGTGTGTGTGTGTGTGTGTGTGTGTGTGTGTGTTGTGCGTGTTTGTGATCTTACATCGCATTTTGTGCCAGGCACGCTATTAGTGCAAACGCCAGTGAAGTCATGACAACTGGAAGGATCATGATCATCAATACATCTGCATTCTCAGATCCTACACAAACGACACGACACACATTTACATTCAAAGTTAAGTTGGAGTTGCATTCCATTCCATTAGTTGTCCTGCACTCTGGCTGTAACTTAAAATCTTCCAAAATACAGTGTAAAATAATCGTTGTTGGAATGGAGCACACTGTACATGTATGCCTGATTTTGATCCACAGGTTGTATTACATTTTGGATGTTTACAATCTATTCAGACTCTTTACTCTTTAACATGGCAACAGTTGAACTCACTGACTGCTACAAAATAAGCCTATGGGCATGAGAAGGCAATCATCAACCAGTTTCTCATTGCAGGCCTCAGTAAACAACTTTTGGGATGGCTTGGTTGGTTAACCCCAGGCAACATTCAAAAGGTGTTGTGTGCTAATTTCACTCTCACTCTATATATATTATATATTGTATATATATAAAGAGAGACAGAGAGAAAGTCTGTGTATGATTATGTGCAATCGTGCATGCGTGCGTGCGTAGTGTGTATGTGTGCGCGCATTGCCGTCCAACTCACCTATATTAAAGTCAGAGGGTGGTCCTTTTACACCAGAGCCAGTGACAGTGTTCCCCTGCATGCAGATGGTATAATCACCAGGTGGCAGATTCTTTAGAGAGTACCGATGAACATCACCAGCTATGAACACTCCTGCAAAACAACACAAACGCCAAAATAATGCTATGTGTGTGTGTGTGTGTGGGGGGGGGGGGGGGGGGGGGGGGGGGTATTATTCGCTGTATACACGTTATGCATGTGTATGTAATTTTGTCCCACACAAAACTGTAGTCATTCTCAATGGAAACATGTTGTGTTGTTTGTGTATGTTTCTGAGACTCACTCTTGTCCTTGTCTCTTGGTCTGTGTGTGCGTGTGTGTGCGTGTGTTTGTGAATGTGTGCACACATGTGCACATGTTTCAGGGACTTACTCTTCGTGTGTCCATCTGAGTATGTGTAGTGGAGTGTGTAGTTTTGGATGAAACCATGTTGCTGCTCAACAGGTATGGAATTCCAGCTGAGCACCACGCTGTTGGATGTCATCTCCTGCACCCTCACTTTTGGACCAGCAGAGGGCACTGCAAACACAGACACAATTGCCTGGTTGTCCACCAATGAATGAATTCATTAAAGTTTTATTAACAGCTTGGAGATTTACAGTACAATCAAGTGCAATTTAATACAAAGCAAAAACTGTGAGCATTAAGCATTACACTTGTTTACAATAGTGGCCATCAAGACATTTAGAGACATACAAATATTCACTTCTGTAAAGTGGTACATTGTCATATATTCAGGCCAATAGGGTTGTTATTTTCCTGTAAGTAATCAACTGGGGAAGAATTTTCATAGTGATTTAGTGTAGGTTTGGTTTTGCGTGCTAATATTTTTCTTCATTTGGGCTTTTTACTTGACCAACAGAGGGCAGCATGTTGCTTAAGAATTGTCCAGCCTGCCCCCACAAATTCTAAGTCTCCTTATTAAAAATATATGGAATGAAATCTGGTTGTCTGAAGGTAATATTATTATTTGGGTTAACTGAGTTACTCAAAGCAGTGAAACACAATCTCAACATGAAAACATTAAGATATGAAAACATTAAGATCACAAAAATAGCACTTCAGGAATGCAATTATACAGTAGAACAAGTGATGGACCTTGAGCCTTCTATGAATTAAATATTCTATAATGTTCTGTAAAATGATCTTTTGTTCAAACATCTCTGAGCTTCGATTTCTTCCAATTTCCTCCTTGGATTATTGCATATCAATCTTTAGCAGTAGCCTACTGTATGTGACATGTGTTTGACTATTACACAGCAAATTGTTCCCGAACAATAAATGTGAATCACAAAGATAATTACATTTCAGGCACTCAGAACTTTGACAAATAGTCATTTTGATACCAATTTGTCGCATTGTCACATACTCGAAGTTGAGAACATGTAATGGGTCGGAAGCATTGTCTCCGACCCATTACATGTTCTCAACTTCGAGTATGTGACAATGCGAACAGGCAGGAGATACAGAGCTCCACCATTGATAAAGTATAACAGGTATAGACGCTCATTTGTACCTCTCTCCATTAAGCTCCTCAACGGTGAGAGCATTTAGCCCCCATTCGTGCTATGGTACACACTAGGGTGTATATGTGTGTATGTGTGCAACTGTATTGTCCTATGTCCACTGTTATCTGTCTGTATGTCACTGTATGCAGCTCTGGTCTCTGACTCCAAGACAAATTTCTCCCACGGGAGACTAATAAAGCTAACCTTGAACCTTGAACCTTGAATTTCTGGATTTACACAGTGAGCAACTGAGCATGCTTATGTAAAAAGTGTTGTACCTGGCTCCCATTATTGAACAGCACTATCATAACAGAGAATGTGTGAGCACATTCCACTGGTCTGACTCCCTCCCCCTCTATTCACAGGCATTCTTCTCAGTGCTGTTATCATAACAACGCATCAAAGTAATTGAAAAAAGGCCCCATTATACAAATACAAATTGTGTACCTCCTTCACGCGTGTAAACATGATGTATCCTGCCCAACCCTGCTCCTTGTTCACCGTGCAACGTCTTGACAGTCACAGCATAGCGAACAAGAGGTTCTACCCCCTCTGAAATGACACACAGTAAACATACAGTATCTATGTCAATTGTGTACTTACACCATACCTGGGCATTATGTGGCCCGGGGGCCAAATGCGGCCCTTTGGCTGACTCTGACCGGCCCGGGGACCACCAGTGGTCCTTGAGAGAGTTCCAAGTTAAATATGGAAATTTGGTTAACCAGATGTAACTCTTTGAGAGCGTATAAATGAAACCAAATGGACCCTTGCGGGTCCATTTGGTTTCATTTTTACACTCTCAAGAGTTAAAATATTCATCATCTGAATTAGCCCAAAGTCTACACATTCAATCAGAGAATGTAAGAGAACGGTCATTTTTGTTATCCTGTTTTGTTTCCCAAATCCAGCCTGGAATTGTGGACAAAAACAAAAGAAATCTTGAATAAAGTTTTCGGATCCGTGGGGCTAAAATGTCATCAAATGGTGGTCCGTGGCTCAAATACTGAATAAATAGTGGGCCCTGGTGTCAAAATGGTTGGTCTTACTCTTACTTTTATCTTGAAATTAAATTAATATTAGGCAGACTTTAGTTCAGCCATTAGTCTTGGCCCTCCACAATATTTTATGTATCTCATTTGGCCCCTTGGGAAAAATAATTGCCCACCCCTGACTTACACTGTACTTACTGTACTGGATATATGCTCTTTAGGTAGCATTTTATTAGCATTCCAAGAACTGTGTTGAGGGCAAAAGGTCCTTGTTTTAATAATGTATCAAAGAGGCATGTTGCTGACATGCTACTGTTGATTGTGATTGCGCTTCTGTGCTCTATTAATAATATTACTTCATATCCTTTAACCTCACACCAATTGGTGTGAGCTGAGAGGTGCTGTGTGTGTACTCTGTATTGGTAAAACAGCATCCTCTGTTGATATGCTAAACAAAGTGAGAGGTGTACAGGTGTACATAGGGATAAAGCCTAGGTAGGCCCTGGAGTGGTTGCACCACTCAAAAAGGTGATAAGTAATCATTTTGTTGCAACTTTTCAGTCAATTGTAAGAGATTACCATTTATCAACTTCAATTTTAGTGTTCCAGCTCTCCTCATTTCTTTGTGTCTTAACTTTCAATTTCACTTGTATAGATGGTATTGCGTGTTCTCACTCAATGTATGAAATTGCACGTTTTTAAGAATTTAGAGCTTTTTAAAACTTATTTCAAAACAAACACATATACATTACCCTGTACATTTAAATGACCAACAAGGGTGAATTGAAAATGGCACAATTTAGACATTAATAAAGTATATGTTTGGGATTTACAATGATTTTTATGGGCTGTGCTTACCTGTGATGATCAATTGTCTGCAGGAACCATTCAGCCTTTCCCACTGTAGACTACTCTTTTTTTGCTCTGTAACAGCAGACCATTCCACTACAAAGCCAGTCACCGGCTGATCACTTGGAGCTGTCCATCGCACATCCAGTCTGTTGTCATCCAATGAGCTAACAGTGGAATTCTGGATAATAGGTTGGAATTCTGAACCAAAAAGGGGAAAACAGAATGAAAAGATGTGGATAATTAATATTACATTAATAATGTAAGCATCCATTCAAGGTCCAAATGTATACTTAAGCACATAAAATAGGCGTAATATTTTCATCATAATATTGACATTATGCTATTTTCAGAAGCAATGTCAGTATGCTGGACAGATGTATTGGTTTTGCTCAAGGTGTGAAAACATTAAGAGATAATATAAGAATAATTACCAAGACAATGACATTGTATAATAAATATAAAGTTCTAAAAAAGATATTTGTTCCTTTTTTATTCTTTTAATATTTTTTATTTTTTGTCTTTTGTGTCTTTATTGACAGTTACAGTGAATAGGGAAAGAGAAAAGGGGAGAGAAATGCAGCAGAGGTTGTCATTAACGGGACTCCAACTCGTGACATGTCAGGTGAGAACCTATATTATGTGGCATGCACTTGGACCATATTTTTTTTTGCCTTAAAAACGTTTGTAAGTGCAAACATAGCAGCTTCAGTAATTTCCTGCAGTACCTGCAGTCGAGCCAGGTAGCCATATATGGGCTTCTGGGGAGGTCCCAGCAGAGTTGGAGGCAGTCAGAAAGCATTTGCACCTTTCAGGAGGGAGGCGCAAACTACAGGATGTGCCGTTATGGAGCATAACGCCACAACTTCCATGATCGCTCAGTATGCGAGAAGAACTGCTTGTCTGACAACTCACATTGTAGGAGTCCACAATACCATTGGCCAGAGAGGGATTCAAGGGCTGTATGATGCAAACACAAACCACAAAACAAATATGATGTAAATGAGGTCTTAGTAACTGCTATGACACAAGAACCTTAATAATATTGCAACAAGCTTTCAAGAACATAAGTTGTGTTTACAGAGAAATGTTGATGAGTATTGTATATTACTTATGCTTAAGCTCAGCTAGCATGAATAAATCACTCAGGAATCATTCGCTAATCATAGACATTTAAACTAAACACACAAACTACCTTCCAAAGTAGAACAACGTGTCTCCATCCATTTACATTCGTTTCATTCACCTGAATCCAGAGTTGTGGTGCTGCGGCTGGAGCTAATACACAGACAGAGAGATAGAATACCCTGTTATACATGAAAAATAAGTGCATTTATGTAACACATAGAGACTTTTACCACTTCTTGGAAATAACAATAAATAATAAATAAATAAATAATGGATCACTGTATGAACAACTTATTGTGCGACAAGACAAGAGGTTGAGATTGGCCTGGCCATATCCACAAGCCCTGAACTCTGGTAGTAGTAACAGTTTTGGTTCTTTCCACTGGAAGTTCACATGATTACCGTAATTTCTGGACTATAAGCCGCACCTGAATATAAGCCGCACCAGCTAAGATTGGGGCAAAATACTGATTTTTCCTTGTATAAGCCGCACCAGACAATAAGCTTCATGTTAGAGCAGTGGTTTTCAACCATTTGATACCACGGCCCACTACTTATTCAGCATTTGACAACATTTTCACCCCACAGAACCCAAAACTAAAGATTTCTTTTCGTTTTGTCCACAATTCCAGGATGGATTTTCGCAAACACAACAGGCAAAACATGGATATCAAAATGACCATGACTTATGACTTCTTAATTAAGTGGTGCTAATTTAGATGGTGAATATCATAACTATTGAGAGTGTAAAGATGAAACCAAATGGACCCGCAAGGGTCCATTTGGTTTCATTTTTACGCTCTCAAAGAGTTACATCTGGTTAACCAACTTTCCATCATTTAGTCTGAGGGGCCCACCTGGAACCCTCTCAGGGACCACCTGTTGAAAAACCCCTGTGTTAGAGCACCGTTGGTGGCCGTTACCTGTAAAAATCCATAGATTGGCCGCACCGTTGTATAAGCCGCAGGGTCAAAAGCATGTAAAAAAAAGTGGCGGCTTATAGTCCGGAAATTACGGTATTTTAAGAGGGGGAACCCACCGGCTTCTCCTGTCCTCCCATGGCAGGGCTTACTCCAGTGGCTCCAGGGCGTGGCATCACTGAGGCTGAGGTAGCGGTAGCGGTGGCGGAGTCTGATGGTGTAATTGGTGTAAGGTTTGAAGCAACAAGCCACAAAGCTGGTGTCAGTTACTGTCACATTACTGACCTGGGCATTAGGCTGCAACAACAACAACACAAGAAGAGGAAGGATTTAGTTAATTATTTAGTAACCTTCCGCAGAAATACGTTGCAGGGCTGAGTACCACATTTGCAATCTTGCCCAGGAAAAACGCAAGAATAGCTACATTATTACAAAATGATTTATATTTATAACCAATCGGAAGGTCACATTGTTTATTCAGGAACAGTATTTTGAAGATTTTCTAGTTTTATCTTGACAATATATTCATTCCCTGCATTTGACCCATTTCAACTATTCGGTGCAGTGGACCTTCCGGTACCAGGACCGTTCAGTGGCACAACGAGATGTCAGTAGGCCCCTATGCAGGCTGGTCAACACGGCCTCCCAAAATGCCTTAGAACCCCAACACAGTTGTGTTGTCTGTGTCACACTCGCTGCACAGTCCCAGCCCCTTTCATAACATCGCCCATGGTCCAGAAATGATTTCCCCATTATTTTTTTCTGAAAATGATTTATATAAAGAAGATGACACCGTGACACATCATGACAACAAACACAATATTATCATACAATATAGTTAGCAAGAAGAAAAAAAAACAACAGGATACAACACTGTAAGAATTTATAAATTATTTGAGTGTCCCAAAGCACTGTGTGTGTTGCCATAATTTGTCACAACCCGAGTTAGCTTTGTCTGCAGTGTAAATCGTTTATAGCTCATTTTCAAAAGGTCTATGACGACAATGTTTCTGGACTGGATTTCATGAAAGGTGCGGGACTGCTCAGCTCTATATACAGTGGGGCCTGTATAGGAATGTGAGGTTCTTTGTATTTTGGTTATGTTTTTACATGTCATGGAATGTGATGTGGTATGACAGTCTGTGACTGGAATCTGACCTGCCCCCGTGGAGAATACTCCATCTGTGTGATAAGATTCCCATTTGTAATCTCCTTTTCACTAAAAGCATCATCAATATATTTCCAGGTTAACTGCAGACACTGGGGTCTTCCTCCAACCTGCTGCACTGACTGCAGTACCATTGGGTACAACATCACTGAGAGAGAGAGAGAGAGAGAGAGAGAGAGAGAGATTATTGAATGATTATTTCTACCCAATTATGAGAACTTCTGAAGACATGACAACAATGCAAAAGAGTCCATGAGAACAATGCCTTGCTCTATTAAGAGGAACAAAAAAACGCCCTTTATGGGGCGTAAACATACTTCGCTTCAATCCGCGGCCCCTGATGTGGGGCAAGTAGGGCAATAATAAGAGAGACAGATCAATCACTTTGCTATAGCGACCTGACAAGCTTGTGAAGAGTGACTTTCCATGTGATTATACTTGGATTTGCTCAGTTAATTAGCTCGATATTCGATATTACCGGTATTGACGGCAATCAGAGTTGGAACGCTCCAACAGTCACCTAGTTCTCAGAATTTGTGACTTTGAGGGGTCAGAAACTGAGCGCTCTGCTGTTAAAGCAGCCTAAATAGGGAAAAACTGGAGTTGGAAATACATTGTTTCCAAAAAGCCTAGCCCAAATAAGGGCTAGTTTAGGCAAGTGTGTAACATGAAAATTGTTTGTATAGTTACAATTAAGTGTCATTGCTCATATTTTAATAGAATACAGTATAATGTCGGTATTTGACGATATTCGGTATTCGATATTTTTCACAGACCCAACGATATTACTCGGTATTGATTTCCAATATCGCGATAAACGGTAATACCGGTATATTGCCCAAGACTAGTCTGTACTTCAAACAATCAAGTATCAAGATGCACGCTGATGTGACAGCGCACATAACCATGGATGCATAACAGCCAGCTCTCATCATTTAATTAAGTAAGCCACATATACACATTTATACAATCTATAATTTTAATTGTGTGTCTGGCTGGTTATGTAATGTTGTGTTAACAAGGTTAACATGGAGATTAACTTGGCTAACAATAACAATAAAAAATGGTTATTGTTAATAATTGTTCTAATCTTGAATAATGCCATGTGTTATCAATGTCCTGAAACATGACTGTCAGGCATGTGAATGGCATGCATGGCTAGTTTAATAGTCAAACGGGCCATCAAATACATTACTCTAGTAGGTCTAGTCTACTAGAGTCAGAGACAGTGCAGCTCTCCATTAAAAAACACACACACAAAGCAGCATATGTAAAGTAATTAAATACATATTTGTCATGAAAAAAATCTGTAGAAGTTTTGCTATGGAAGCAATTAAAGGTGGAGTGCCATGATTTTTTTCTACCCTAAAACATGATCATCAGGCATTATTGTTATATGAAGAATAAGATTTTTTTTCAAAAAAGTGTACAGTGTTTGTTAAACTGTCATTTTTATGATTCCACCCAGCCAGTTCATTAAGTATGCCTGGTTTGCCTGGTGGGTGGTGATGGGTGGAGATCCACCTGAACTGAAGCCACACCCACAGCTTTAGTTGCATGTTAAAGGGGGAGGAGTTAGGGGAGTGGCTGAAAATGTGATGTCACTGTAATGGAGTTTTTTTCATTGGCATGTTTGCCTGGAAAGGTTCAGCCCCCAGGAAGAAACCCTAAATACAAAGGGAAGACATCATTGCACATAAAAAACACACCAAGGGGTATATTTACATACTGTCACCTCTCAAACATGTACAAAATTGGAAAAAATACAAAAATCACGGCACCCCACTTTAAAGCTTGTTCCTTCATAACGGTAGGCTATGTGATGCATCAGTTCAGTTGTATAGCTGTGACACACACACACACACACACACACACACACACACACACACACACACACACACACACACACACACACACACACACACACACACACACACACACACACACACACACACCTTCTTTTCTGCCAGACTGACAGCGCTCCTCTGATGACACCAGGCCGTTGGAGGTGTGTGCTGTGACATTGATGCAGAACGTGAAACTAACACTCCCATTGTATTCCACTGTGCATTCGGTGCCTGTTGTGGTGCAGATCAACGGGTCACCCACGGAGCTCTTATAGATACTAGCACGCGCACACACACACACACACACACACACACACACACACACACACACACACACACACACACACACACACACACACACACACACACACACACACACAAAATGAATGCGTTATTTTTATTCACCAATCATCGTCATATACAAATACTACAGTGGTCTCATGTACAGTTGGTAGGCAATGGCATATAGAGTCTAGCAAACCTATAAAATGACACCATAGTCTGCTAATCTGCTGCACTCAAACTGGGGGTTTGAGTTGACAGTTATTAGGTATAATAGACAGTTATATAGCAAGTAGTTTTATTTGGCTGTCATGTGATCTACCTGCACAGTCTGTGTGATACTGGTAGATCTCGATCTACCTTCTGGTTACCCCTGCCTTTGTTTGTGTGTTTGACCATACTCCATACTGTTTACATTACTGCCAATAAAGTATTTAATCGATCAATAGAAGTGCTACTGTATATAAATGCACCATTACATTATCCTGCCTGGCACCTCAGCAATGAACAAACAAATCAATGAACAAACAATGACTGAATGAAAATTATATTGGAGAATTAATATACAATTCTGATCAGTGGACAACACTTTGCTTGTGTTGCTAGCTTTGTTCTTGTTTACACTAGTGGCCACCATGTACATTAAAAGGGGTGGGTGGGATTTTTTGTTTTGTTTTGAATTGCAGCTGCCCATAGGTGCCCCTTGAGGAAGGTTTTGAAAGAGTCAAGGGATTTGCATGTCTCAATGACTGTTGATAGCGCGTTCCACCTTTTGGTGGCATAGGAGTGAAAGTCCCTTGACTCTGCCAAATCAAATGAACTCCCCTGGAATTCAGTGGAATTCTTTGACATACTGTAAGTACTCGTAATGTTAGCAATGTTAGACATGTTATGTGAGACACATTTATTTTCATGAGAATAATTCAGGAAGCCATGTTGCAGCTCTCGTAGTACGGTACGTCAGTGTACTTCCTGCCAAGAAGGCAGGAAGGAAGGAAGAGAAAACTTTTCCATCCCAGACAGTCAATGCATTTTATTACACTAGATGTGCCACCATTTGAAAACAAATAACTTGCTCTGTTAAAATAACTTAAAGGTAAGTATAAAAAATGAAGTCAAATTCGGGGGCTGATTAGGTGCTGCCTAGAATCGGAATTTATGCAACACCTCCATCGACAACTCGTCCATCATGGACACACAATCTCCTGTCCTTTTGGTCAAGCTCAACCGTAGAAATGCTAATGTATGGATTTGTGGGGCCATGACATCAACTGTACTCGCCTTGCAGGTACTGTATTAAAAATGATTTTTCTCATGTCAAATACAGCTGAGCTGCAGTGGACTTGTGAATTTTTTGACTCCTTTGTTCCTTGTTCCTTCACCATGCTAATCCCAAGGATTCAAACTTCCACTGAACATAATTTTAGGCGGCGAACACACCTTTGAGTTTGACAAAACAACAAACAATCTATTGATCTTGGGGGGAGTGGGGGGTGGATCAGCTCGCAATTCATTTCCAATGGGAGTCACATGGCATAACTGTTTTCTAACCCCAATCATCCATTGTATCCGATTTGATGCTGTCTGTTTGAGGTGCACGGACGTGCACACTTGGACCTCAAAGGGGGCTTCAGCCCCTGCCCTTTTACTTGTCCAAACAACTGACGTTTCTAGACCACGAATGCAGCATTTACTACATGGTGAAAGAAATGCAAATGCCACTGTGGTGGCGAAAGGATGGTGTAAGCTTTGTGTTGATGACATCAATAGCAACACGTACTTGTGAGGTTTAGTGAAAATGAGGTTAAAGAGAGAACACAAGCCTGAGCGCACACACCAGCCTGAAGGAGCTTCTGTTGCGAGACAAGGAAAGCACATAGAGCGTCTCCCAGAGGCCCCAGAAAGCCTTATCGTTACCTTAATCTACCTGATCACACAGGCAAACACACGTACGTATAAATCACAAGTCGACACATGCAAACGCACGCATAAATCATGACTTGATAAAGGAATGTCTAACAGTAGAGGATGCGAGTTCTGATTAGACAAAAAGCATCTAATCAATGGATTTGAAGCAATCCAGTCAGGTAACACTGCTTAATTAATTGGCAGTTCATCAGGAATGATGAGAGACAAAGACAATGCAGAGAAACATAGAGTACCTGAGTAGAGAACAATAAGAGGACAAAGCTTTGCAAAATGTGAGTTTGCACTGTCTCTTCTATCATCAGCCTGTGGATACTGCAGTACACGTCTGGGCCGCGGGAGAGAGTTGTACGAGAATGATTAAGTATGAAAGTGAAGCCTATGCTGTAACTAGTGGGCTGTATTGTATGGGAACAAATCTATCTTTATATTATGATCAACAAGACTGGCCTGGGTCCTTCTTCTCAGAAGGGGCATATGCAAAAATCCTAAGCGGGTGTTGGCGGTGGTGGGGGGGTTAACCGGCAGCTGAGGTCTCCTTATAGGTATTTTGCGATATCCAAATGAACCGATATGACAAAAAAAGTATTTTGGTTTGTTTGCCGCCATAGGTCTCGGGCATATGGCATGCCTACACACACACACACACACACACACACACACACACACACACACACACACACACACACACACACACACACACACACACACACACACACACACACACAGTTAAGTGTTGGTCACGTCCGTATGGAGAACAAAGAACAAAGACTAATTAGAACTGTTATATGAAGATCAATAGTGGAAATAATTAATGAAAACCGAAGAGAGTACTTTGTACCAACAAGGACGGACAAGCCCTGACACACACACGCACGTACCCATGCACGAACGCACGCACGCACGCACGCACGCACACGCACACACACACACACACACACACACACACACACACACACACACACACACACACACACACACACACACACACACACACACACCATGCCTGTGTGTGCCCTGGGATATTTTGACAAGTGTGCCCTGGAACACTTGTCAGGGCATTACGCAATAGAAAACCCACAGTATGTTACAAAACCGCCAAAGAGGAATGAACCAGTCATTAAACAGATAGAAATAAAATATTATAGATTATTAGCAATAATACACCAGATGCTGAATTAACAGTTTGGCAGCATACAGTCTATTTCGTGTAACAAAATTAGATCCTATAGTGTGAGCTCTGGTGAGCAGACTAAAATATACTGCTATTTAGATGGTGTTTGGATAACAAGGGTTCACGGTACATCCTCCGACCTTGAACTTTTTAAGAGGATCTGGATAAGAGATTGCGATGCTAAATGTCTAAATAGCAATTGTAACGTCCAGGCACAGACAGTTTTAGGCTTGCATGAGTAGGCTAGTTGTTTTGCCAATGGATTCCCAGATTGTTGTATGAGCAACGTTACCAGAACATATGGTATGGCGAGTTTGTATAGTAGGCCCTAGTGCTCTATAATAATGGTCTGATAAAATAACATTTCTACTAGATTTTTTTTATTTTCCATGGGAGTCATTAATTATATTTTAAGGGTTGTTTTTAAGATTAACCTTCAAGCTTAGACACAAGTCCTATCTTATCCATTCTTTCTGGTACAATATTTTTTTGGTAAAAAAAAAAAAAAAAAAGGATCTACAATTTAGAATTATGAATGAGATGATGTGGATTGAAATATTGTTTGGCATTAGATTTTTTGACAATATAGATTATTGGTTGGTTTATGCCTATAGATCCTGTATGGCAATAGTAAACCCACTGCCTAATGTCTGAATCTTTGGCTCAAGTACACGGTGGGGGTTTGTGTTTGACCTCAAATGACGGCCTGCTGTTGTGTTGTTGTGTATACATGCGGGACTTGCTGGGTTTTAGTCAGGTTCTACTTGCCCTCAGGTCATGGTCACTTGCCCCCCAAAAAATATATTGTAAATTTTGCATTTAAGTTTACTTCCTACTTGGGTGCTTTAAACCAGAGGTTTTCAACACGTGGTCCCTGAGAGGGTTCCAGGTGGTCCCCAGATAAGTTGATTAACCAGATGTAACTCTTGAGAACGTAAAAATGAAACCAAATGGACCCTTGCGGGTCCATTTGGTTTCATTTTTACACTCTCAAGAGTTAAAATTCATCATCTTAATTAGCCCAGGTCGCAATGACCGCCTTCAAGACAAATTTATCTTGTGTTGTGTTATTGCGCACTAAGTCACACACTTGCCCGATCGGGCAACCAGGTAGCAGTCTTCACTTGCCCCACCATTTTATTTACTTGCCCTGGGCAAGCGGGCAAGTGTTAGTGTCAAGCCCTGTATTATATAATATTTTAAACAAAGAGGAGTTTGATCTCACCTCGTCTTCTGTATGTATAGGGTGTAGTTTATTGCAGATGAGGGTCGGGGGTCTCCAGGTTCCCAGCGACAGGTGATGTTGGCCTTATGCATGAATGTACAGTTTAACAAGCGCGGGGCAGAGGTGTGGAGTGGGCTGGTGAGGGTTGTGAGAGCTGGAGGGAGGAAACAGCTTGGCGTTAGGAGACACATCCAGAAAGTCAGCTTTTAACAAAATAGCTATAGTAGCTTTTACAATTTGATAATTTTACACAATGGGTGAGTGTTTTGTGGAGGACACTGTCATATTAGCTGCAAATTATAGTCAAAGTAAATAAGAAAATACTAAACCACAATTCTAGTATTAAAATCCGGGCCAGGGTAGTGTTCGACTAAAATTAGTGATGTAGCAATATCAGCCAATATAGGCACCCTTATTTTTACCATTTAACTGATATAAATGTCAATCAGATAAGTTTTTAACTGTTTTTTGATTCACATTTGCCCCTTGCACACAAGATCAAAATCCATATCCGTATCAGACTTATCGGTATCGACCGAGTTCTGAGAAAAACAATCGGTGATCAGGATCACTCCCAAAAAACTGATCAGTGCATCCTTAAGTAAAGCAGAAAGGATAGATATAGTTTAGGATGGGAAGAAAGGAGGAATCATTCTTTAAAGAAGCAAAAGAAGCATAACAGCCCTCATGTATTGTACAGTACTTCTTACTGCCGGTTAGAGACTTTCTGCGGTAATTCTTAGGAACTGGGAACGAAGTTAAAACAAACAGCACACACCCAATCACGTCTCTCTTCTCTGCTCTATCTCCATGTTCAGACAGTACATTTAGTACATTTGTACTAAATTTGATTGATTGATTGAAAAGGATGAGGTTGAGTTACCCACCTGGCGAAAGACAAACTCCCAGCAACCAAGCCCACAACATGACAGGAGTCACCTCTGAACAACCTATATATAGATCACATTGTTATTATTATTATTACCCTTATTATTATATTACCCTTATTACCCTTATAATTATTATTATATTACCCTTATTAAAACACAAATGCAATAGATTTTCAAATAATATCAAAACAACACATCTTGGTGAATTCATTATATGTTGTTATGTTATTTGGTATTGTACATTATCATTAATATATTATATCATTAATATATTATATTGCTGCAAATAAATAAATAATATCCACAGGTTTACAGGTATGTCCCACCTGGGCGCGCGCGCGCGCGCGCGCGCGCGCGCGCGCACACACACACACACACACACACACACACACACACACACACACACACACACAGAGAGAGAGAGAGAGAGAGAGAGAGAGAGAGAGAGAGAGAGAGAGAGAGAGAGAGAGAGAGAGAGAGAGAGAGAGAGTTTGCAGTTTGCAGTTTGCAGAACATTGACATGTTTTCAACAACACAACCCAATACAAAACTGTGGACAACACAGATAAAGCATTACTTTTGTTTAGCCAAAAACAGGAAATCATCATAAAGAGGGAGGGGAAACAAACAAACAAAAAACGGGGGCCATTCGTATTGCTGCCGCCCGAGAACCGCAGTTTTGAAGGAGTCTGAGAATTGATCCATCCCGAGCTAATCACAATTAAAACAGCAAGCTAGTCTAATAATTAGCTTGCATTCATCACGGCAGCCACGCTCTATGCTGAACCCAACTCTAGTCACATTGGGGAAATAAAATTAGACCGGGGTTTCGCCAAGTAAGACACATTCATTATTCGTTCAAAACGTATAAAATAATCTTAATTTAATAGTCAGCCAGGCCAAAATAAACATCTGGGTTGTAAATTGCAACAGCAGGTATTCAGGTTACTTAGCCTTAGTTTTAGACTTTAAAACTACGCCAATAATATTTAATCTGTGACTGTCGAGTCGACGCACTTACCAACAGTAGACTTCACGTCTTCTTATGTCGGTTCTTGCTTGGTACTCGAATTGAGGATGTGTTGAGATTCAACACGTGCGTCTGTCATTGCGTCACTATCAACTGGAGCAGCTGGATTAGCAGGAACACCCCCACACACACACAGCATGGTAGAGGCTGGCAGGGCAGGGGTGTGTCAACGTGCCAAGAACCTCCCAGTCAGGGGTGTAGTGGAGGGGGGACGCGTCCCTCCACTTCTCACATCTAAAATATGTTTGGGTCTGAAAAAAAAAAAAAATCATTAGCATAGGTGAAATACATATTGACGATGTTATCAAGATGTATTTCACCATGTTAATGAGTTTCCTTTTTTCTGAGAGTGTACAAATGGAACCAAATGGACCCGCTAGGGTTCATTTGGTTCACATTTGTACACTCTCAGAAAAAATAAAATAAAATGGGGGGAATTCCCCTTTAAGAGGCGTCCCCCCACTTCTAAAAGTACCACACTGCAGTTATGGCAAAGCAGTGGTTTTCAACCGGTGGTCCGGGGACCACCAGTGGTTCTTGCGAGGGTTCCAGGTGGTCCCCAGCTAAATGATGGACAGTTGGTTAACCAGATGTAACTCTTTGAGAGCATAAACATGAAACCAAACATGTTTACACTCTCAAGAGTTAAAATGTTCACCATCTGAATTAGCTCAAGTCTACACAATCAGAGATTAATGTAGAAGATTAACTGTCTTTTTTTAAATCTATGCTTGCCTGTTTTGTATCCCAAATCAAGCCTGGTGTTGTGGACAAAAACAAACAAAATCTTTAGTTTTGGGGTCTGTGAGGCTAAAATGTCCTCAAATTGTGGTCCATATGGCTCAAATGCTGAGGAAATACTGGGCCCTGGTGCCAAAAAGATTGAAGATTGGGGGGGGGGGGACAGTTTTTACACTATTTGATTCAGTAATGAGAATCTCAATACTGAACTAAAATATCTCAATTTGAGATATTTTATTTTAATTTTAGCTGCCCCACCGTCTTCCAAAACCCATTATGACCAGTTCCAGCTAGCTGGTTCAGCTTGCTGGATCTCTGCAGCAGCAAGAGCTACAGCTGCCTCAAAGCCCTGAGTTTTCCCCCATCCCTGGACAAGGATAACGTATCTACAAATACATGTTCCGGTCACCCGCTTCGACCTCTATCCATGGATTGAATAGAGCATAATCACGAGTAATCACAAGATCGAATACAACGAGTAGACGCAGATAACAGATACCCGCCGGGCAAGTAGATATTTTGTATTCATTGCATCGGTGGATCACGGCTACTACTAGTAGGGCGGGGCGAAGGAAGTTTTACTGAAGTTATGGTTAGGTTAGGTTTAGGCATAAGTTTACTGAGGTTAAGTTTAGGGTTGGGGTTAGGTGTAGGCATAGCCTAGTTTTACTGAGGTTATGTTTAGGGTTTAGGATTAGGTTAGGGTTAGACGGTGCTTTATGCGGTTACTAACCCTAAACATAACTTCAGTAAAACTATGCTTCGCCCCGCCCTACTAGTAGTAGCCGTGATCCACCGATGCAATGAATACAAAATATCTACTTGCCCGGCGGGTATCTGTTATCTGCGTCTACTCGTTGTATTCGATCGTGTGATTACTCGTGATTATGCTCTATTCAATCCATGGATAGAGGTCGAAACTACAAATACATGTTCCGGTAGATATTATAGATTTAATTTGAGACCATAGGTCGCGGTTTACTGGCGGGCGGACACACAGACAAAGTTCTTATAGGTCAAGCGCATTGTTTATTCACAGAAACTTGGGATGAGGCGGGCAGGCAGATGCGATCTGCGGTGGAGGAGAATACAATGATTAAACTCAAACATGCAAAAACGGAATCACTAGGAAAACTTGACGTTCACGGGGAACAAAGAAGCATCTACTTACTGCCAATGTGGTTGTTCAATGATCTGGCGATAATCAAATTATGTTGTACAAAGACACACCATGAAAACAGAGCTCTGCCTGATGGGACTGTATACACAATGTACACCCGACACCTACAGTACTGTATGTACTTTCTGCACATCCCCAATTGCTGCTAAAGAGATTTCTTAGCTTATTTTGATCTAAACAAATTGAGTCTAACCTAATCAAAGGCCTTCGGTACCACAGCTGGCAGGCACCTGAGGTGGGGAAGCGATGTAGCCTACAACATCTCTGTGCCCCTCTGTTTACGCGGCCCAGGCAAATCTAAGGTCTATAAAAAAAAGACACTATGCCAACTGTGGGCTCAGTTCCACAGGACATGAGGACACATGTCCACAAGTGTAACTACTGGCCTACTGAGATGTTCGTATGGCTGTCACATGCTCCAATACAACCAGGTGGAAGGCTCTCTGCAGCGCGTGCAGGTTGACATCCTGGGTGGTTTTCCTGTCGCCAGCCACAGGAACCGCTACATGATGTTGTCTCGTGTCCTTTATGTACACCGTAAACACTGCACTTTGAATTGACTCACTGAAATGTGCCATATTAGAATTGCCATGCGGGTGGGTTGACGGCGGTACAGGTTGGGGAGAAAAAAAGAGCAAAATTCATTTAAAACGAGATGAGTTCCCCTTCGTGGCACAGGTCAGATCAGGTCACCAGTCCAGTTCAGATTGTGGCTCTGATGACATCGGAGCAAGCCTACGTGAGCATAGCGAGCTAATATGATGACATCAGATTAAAAAAAAAACAGGACAATCGGGTGCGACCGGGACCGTGCACGGACGGACGGACGGACAGGGGGTAAAACATACTCTCCACCATACTGGTGGAGACAACAATAAGTAGATGGATCACTGACAGAGAATACTGCATCATTTGCCTAGCGTTCTGTCTGAGAAAACCCAGCAAACACGGTCAGGAACAGGACGAATTAGGGACATCTTGATTGTGGCCATATGGGTTAGTCTTGAATGTCACTGAAGGAATCCAGGAATCTTGAGTAACAACAGGCCACTCAGGCAGGCCTTAAATTTGTGATTTCGTGACACAGTGTGACTATGAGGGATAATGTGGACAGTATGGTTAAGCTGGTACTCAAGGCTTGAGTGCCAATGTACCTAAAAAGGATTTTCCCAGCATGCCTCAATGCATTCACTTGAATTAATTTTTCTTTTGCAATTTCACATGGTTCTTGAAACCATTGTTGATGGAGCTATTTCTGTAGGAGAATGTTCCTACAGCTGTACGTCACATGCTCCGTTCCTGTGGAGTAATTACTTGCATGAGCAGACAGGTAATTATTGTTTTTGGTACCCGTGGTCGCTCGATTGGTCGGGTGAACCGATGGAAACAAACTTCCATTGGCTGGATTAGTTGATGATGTATTGGTAATATAATTAAGATATATTATTGACATGGGTATTATGTCCTGGAGGTGCTGGGTGACTCGTGCTCTGCACAGTTTTAGATACTTAAATCAAGACAGTCAGATTCAGCCTTCTGTCGTTACTCTATGACTCACTTGCCTTTGGCAGTAAACAACAATAAACAATAAACAAAACAATTAGACAAATGACGAGGGTCTCAAAGCAATAATGATAGCCATGATAAAAGCTTGATTGAGGCCATTTATTTCAAACTGCAGTAATTAAAAAACACTCACACCTGTGTGAAGTGAGGGGCGGTCTTAACCACATACGTTATACATCTCATTCTGGCCAATACGCATTGTTTGTGTTTACAAAATATTTGTGTTTACACAAACACTCAAAATTGGCCATTCATTATTGGTGGCATGTAATGATTGCGTAGGACAAAGTCCCTATGTGTTTGCATACGTACTAAAAGCTGGACATACAGTATCTGAGGAGCCTGTGCCCCTAATGGAGGGATTTACTAAGAGGAGAATGGGGGGATTGTCCAGAGATCCGAAGGCCTGTTAGTCCTAACATGCATACAATTTGGTGAACGCTACTCCCATGGTCGCAGTTATGTTTGGTTAAGGGTTAGAGATAGGGTTAGTAATCGAACTAACAAGAGGTCAAACCGGTGACATGTGGTTAAGAATCTCTGTTGTGTCAGCATATACAGTACACCATAGTGGAACAGTGTTGCTGTTGCTTCAACTGGCACACATGTGGTTAAGAATCGAAGAGTTTGATTGTTAGTCATTATATGTACTCACCACGTTGTGGCCACGGCTGAACATATCTTCACCAACAGAGAAAAAGGAAAACTAGATCAACCAGGTCAAGAACGTTTGTTGTGGGCGTGCACTGTTTGATACTGACTTTATCGTAGAGACAGCAGTTAGTAGCAGTTAATAGACAATGACGTAGCATAGAATACCGTATATATTCAAATGTATGTTATATTCGGCGGACATTTGACCTAATTTCTCCTTTCAAAGTTGATGGCAAATGTTGCCAAGGGCGACGTTACAACAGTGTGACATCACGAAAAATGCTGGAAGGGTTCTCGCGATCATGACACTTTTACTTTAAACCACAAGGATTAGGCACTCGCGTACACAGTCACACATTGTTCATGGAGAAGCCTGGATTATCACCTACAGTATATGGAGCTGGCCAGCAACTCTACATCTGACCTTAAACACTTAGATCTCCATTCAATGGAGCTGACTTGTTCTGACAATCCATATGCTGATCATTCCCCACCCGACAGATATGACTGATATTCAACTCTTAAAGCCAGAAAATGAAGGTCCGGCTTTACCAGAGCCCTCATCAAACCCTGTACACTTTCTTGCTGTTTGAGTAGTACGGCTTACTTCCAATATTGTTTTACTAATGCACGATGTGTAGATAAGTTGTTGCACAAACCTGTGCAGCTGGGCAGCTGGTTGATTATAGAGGGCTACAACAAATTGTCAGTGCATAGGTAGAATGGAATGCAGCCCACGTACCGCCTACGTACTGTAGATCACAGCGGAGCGAACAATACCGCAGATCTGAAATTAAGACAAGCTCATGCATGATTCAAGATGTTAAAATATGCACAATTATACACATGGAGATGTACTGTATGATAGAGGGTGTGAACATTTGACCTATTTTATCCTTTCATTATTAATGGCAAATAATGAGGCATGAGGGGACAAGATAACGACGATAGTGGGTGTGCCTGTTGTGCCCTGTGCTTGAGGCGGGATCCTCCACCCGGATGCCCCAAAACACACACTTTCCATAGAGAACAGCTTAACAAGTTTATCTGGTCCTGCACTTGCGGGGCAGGGGCAAACAGAGCTGGTGTAGTCGAGATGAAGGGCTGGCCGATAGGGCAGCCCGGCTAATGATGTAACGGTTGTAGCCCTCAAACAGAGCCTTTCTCTCCTTGGGATGGGACAGCTCCTTGACTCGTTCACTTGCTACTGTCTCTCTCACTGCCCTGGGGACAGGCCAGCTTGCTGGGCGCTCACCTACATACTTAGGGTGGCTGTGCTTAGGGCCTGGAACGAGAGAGAGGAAAGAAAAACAAAGTTACCATGTAGAAGGCAAACTGAAAGTGAGTGAGCGTCTGTACTAGTTGGGGAAAACAAGCACCACTAAAGGTTTAAATCACACCTGGGCATTATGCGGCCCGGGGGCCAAATGCGGCCCTTTGGTTGACTCTGGCCGGCCCGTCCAGGGACCACTACTAGTGGTCCTTGAGAGAGTTCCAGTTAAATATGGAGAGTCGGTTAACCAGATTTAACTCTTTGAGAGCGTAAAAATGAATTCATTAATTTCATTCATTTTTACGCTCTCAAGAGTTAAAATATTCATCATGTGAATTATCCCAAGTCTACACAACTTGAGAATGTAGAAGATTAATGGTCATTTTGATCTGTATTTTTGACTGTTTGGTTTGTGAAGCAAAAGAAATCTTAAGTTTTGGGGTCTGTGGGGCTAAAATGTCATCAAATGGTGCTCCTCTGTGGCTCAAATACTGAATAAATAGAGGTCCCTGGTGTCAAAATGGTTGGTCTTACTCTTACTTTCATCTTGAAATTAAATTAATATTACGCAGATCTTAAACCAGCCTTCCACGATATTTTATGTATCTCATTTGGCCCCTTGGGAAAAATAATTGCCCAGCCCTAGTTTAAAGTATGATCACTTTCAACTTAGAAAAACCTGACTATATTTCTGGGCACACCTCCAGCACCCACATCACTGTATCTACACAGAAAGCAGGCCTGATGGATCAGATATGACAGGATGACATGGGTGTGCAGTTTGCTCCTCTGTGTCACACTCAGGTGAAACATGCACAAGAGGATTAAGTAAACTTAAATGTAGCTGCTAATGTGCAGCATTCAGCATGATGCCAAGTGCTGAGGCGTGAGGCGCTGTTTGTTTCAAGTACACTTTGTAGCTGATACAAAACAAAGACAATATTACTAATCCACACTGCGTGAACACTCATTCCCTTCTGGTTTCCTGTTCTCTGCAAACATACGTCAGTAGCATGTTATCAATATCCATTTGAAGCTTATGCCAAATCACATCTCATCCTCATCACAATCATTATCATTATAGTTATCACTCTTAACAGCTCAGTGCCCATGTGGTTTCCTTCCTGAGACTCAGTGGTTGGGTTTAATCAACATCATCATACAAAACTCTATAAACAAAATGTCAAAAAGCCAATGCCTCCCTGTTTGACAAGCAATGCTAAATCATTGAGATTGTTTTCTTTATAAAGTGCTAATGTGTTCAGGGTTCAGTGTCTTGCTCAAGTACACTTCAACACCAACTCTGCAGGAGGCCGGGATCGAACCGGCAACCTTGAGGTTTAGCCCAGTGTCATCGACTACTTTCTGGACTACATATTGTCTCAGTAAGCCAGCCCCTCCCCCAATCCAGTGCACCAAATAATTGTGGAAATTGTAGTCCAGGAAGCAGTGTCGATGACACTGGGCTCACTGCTAAAACCTAATCTATCTAGAACCACATATTACACACATAAAGACGACCAGGAAAGTCTGCTAAATCTTCTAAATGTCATTAACATAATATATTTATGCAATAATGGTGAGATGCCCTTTCAGGGTGTCTTACTTGTGGATAATACATATCTTACTAGCAAGGAGCTCTATACGTGAGGATGCTTTAGCAGGCCTGTGGGAAGCCGATACAGTCCTTGACTCATGGATGGTGTCTTCCAGACTTGGTTTTGTCTTGTGCTGGGCCAGCTGGCAGATTCGTGGAGTGGCCACTGCATTCAGTACGCCTCGACTCACCTGCAACCAAACCAAAGAGAGCATGAATAAAAGCTTACAGCAGCGGTGCCCACACTCTTTTGAATTGAGAGCTACTTTCAAAATGACCGGCTCAACAAGATCTACACATAAAAAATAATCCATTTCAAGGCCCCCAAGAAAGTTTGACTTTGAAATAGGGGTGATGGTGTTACCTACTGTTATAGTCTTTAAGAATAATGCACTTGCACAATGAAAAATGGAGGGGGAGAATTGTAAGGTTTTATTGTATATGCCACCTCTGGCTTACAGTATTTACATATCCTTGCATAGCCGACATTTGTAAAGGGTCCTTAGGTGAATTCTGTTATTAACCCGTTTTGAGTGGGTATGCTTTTTGGTGTACTAAGTCAAGTCAAATTTTATGTATACAGGTATACCACATTTCACATGTCTAGCAAGGACTCAATGTGCTTGAAAAAAGAAAAAAACACAAACAAAAGACAGCCCAAAGTTGTACACAATTAAGACTATATCATCTTATACAAGAAATAAGATGAGTAAGAAACTAAATAAATAAACATTACAAAGACTAGCTGAAGGTTATTGAAAACAGGTTTTAAGTTGGCTTTTGAACAGTGAAAGTGTGGAGGAAGACCTTATATCAGTAGGCAGAGAGTTCCAAAGAGTAGGACCATAGTGGCTAAAAGCACTATTCTTTTGATGGTTCTGTAGCTTCAATGGCTGTGTGAATTTGCTGGATATATGGGAACTGGTACGCGCTGTCGAAATGGTAATAATGTGGTAATACTGTGTTATTACCATTTTGACAGTGTGTACCAGTTCCCACTAATATCCAGCAACTTGACACAGCCATTGAAGAGGAGTGGACCAACATTCCACAGGCCACAATTGACAATCTTATAAACTCTGTGCGAAGATGTGTTGCACTGCATGAGGCAAATGGTGGTCACAACAGATACTGACTGGTTCGGAGACCCATACCCCCAATAAGGCATTTTTTTTGCACATTTCAGGGTGACCTTTTATTGAGAACAGCTGTGCACTAACCATGATGTCATTTCTGCACCTTGATGTTGCACACCTGTGAGGTGGGATGGATTATCTTAACAAAGCAGAAGTGCTCAATATCAAACATTTAGGTAGATTTGTGAACAGTCAGTGTTTGAGAGAAATGGTTATATTGTATATCTGGAACTGGATTATTAGGTCTGTCCATCCCCTGAAAAATGGGAGCAAAAACAAAAGTGTTGCGTTTATATTTTTGTTGAGTGTAGATGTTTAGCTGTGCTTGCTTCTGTAATTGCTTAATTCTACTTTGCTGCAGGCATAGAAACATTATATTCTTCAGAAAACTGTCAAGTTGTTTTTTTTTAGAATATTAGGGATTGCCTTGAGGCAAACTCAGGGGATTGTTGTTTTATCCAGAGCAGAATGCATACATCCTACATTGGCCTGGTAACTTGATCAGCTGCACTCACAGGGGCTGTCAGTGGTCGGCTGGGTTGCCAGCCGGCAACAGGGTGGCGAGGCTGAGCCAGAGAACACAAACGATCAGAGGGCTTCGCCTTCAGGGCCCACTCACTCACCGGCCATATTGGGGAGACCCTGGAGAGCAAAGGAGAAAGGCAGAAAAGGGGAAGCGGTATTGGGGTAAAAAAAAGAAAAAAGATAATAGAAAGCAGGGTAGGAAGGAAGGAGAAAATGTTGTGATGAGAAAGGTAAATAGGAGTAAGTAATCAATTGCTGACTCAGAAAGTTGGACTACATATAAAAGGAAGAAGGATTAATGTATGGGTACATTTTAAAAACGTACCTGATTTGTTCAATATCCCCATGTTGTTTTTTGCCTCTACACAGTTGCGACCATCGGGGTGTTAATTCTGCAAGCAACACATTTAATCAGCTATATACATAAACGTGCGCGCATGTGTGTTTGTGCGCACATGTGTGTGCGTGTAGGGGAGTCCTGGGGGTGACAGGGACAAAGTCAGACTTACCAAATGTGGTCGTGGAATCAGTAGTTTTCTTTTCAAGCGCATCCAGCCAGTACACAGAACGACTGGAATAGGCAGTAAACAAATTAGTTGCTATACATAGGAAACTAATTATTGGTTAAAAATGGGACAAAACAGAGAGAGGGGGAGAGGGACACCCAGTGACAGATAAACAGAGGAGAGAGACACATCTACCGATCTGGATATCTGAGCAGGTCGGGCTTCGGCTGCGCAAGCTGTTCTATCCGAGTTGCCATGGATACTGGAGCTGAGGGGACAGAGAATCATTTAATGGTTGGTTATTGCCTGACTTTCCCCATAGTGTTGGCATAGTGTTGAAGCTGACATGAAACGGATTATCCATTTGGGTACATTTTCTACCCTTGGGAGTTAAAATAATACAGGATTTTCCAGTGGGCTAAAGAAGATCGTTATGTGATTGAAAGCTGTTGACATCACTTTCCCCAGTTGCAGCAGACTTCTAAAGTGAAAACGTAGGGTTTGTCCATTAGGCTTTTGGGTCGTTGAAATGATCAGTTGGATAACTTAAAGGTTATGAGGAGGAAGAATTGTGTGTAGTGTAGTGTACAGTACTTAATATGTTGTTTTTATGTTCACTAAATATGCCTGGTTTGCCAGGTTGTGATCCCAATGAAGTGAAGGCTCACCCAGTTTACTTGTAGGATAAAGGGAGCTGATGTGTGATGTCACTATGTTAATGTTTTCTTCATCAACGCGTTTGTCAGGAAAGGTTTCAAGAAACCCTAAATACAAAGGGAAAACATCATTGCACATAAGAAAAAAAAAAACACACCAAGCCGTCTAGTTAAGTGCCGTCGCATCTTAAACATGAACAAAATCGGACAAGAATACAAAAAACAGTGCATTCCATCTTTAACTAAACAAACGGTTCCATCATTAGGACATTGTTATGTGATGGAACGGATGACAAATCTGAAATATGCAAGTATTTAGCACTGACAAAAAACAAATACGATTTACACAGGTAAATAATGAATGCTGGGGAAACTTGCTCCAAAATAGTTATCTTTGATGTCAGGTGGCCAAGTGTGTTATCTCAGACTATCTGTTGGTTTTGTGTTTGCAGCAATCTGTTCCACAGCATTACCACACTGCAAAACACAGTAAAAGCCTGATGGGCTTCTACATGATTCAGAAGGAATAATCAACACTGTATGTAGCTATACACCCTACTCCTGGAAGCTTCCACAAACATTGGACTTATTTCAGTTTGACGTGCATTGCAATGGTTTGCAAAACATTTAAGGAAGAAAGGTAAATGCATACATTTAGCAAACTTTAAAACGTAAGAATGATTCTGTATAATGTTGCCTACCTGTCCCTGCAGCAGCGCAAGCTCTGACCCGACACCTGCTGGTTGCTATGGTATCAAATAACACACACACACACACACACACACAGGCTGAATGAAATTGGTCTCCTACCATCGCGTAACAGCATGCTTTAAGGTATTCTATTAAATCTGTGAAAACGTAACAGGAATATACTGCGTCTAGAGGCTAGAGTGAAGTTGTGTCCTGACTACCCAACACCATGGGGGTCTTCATTTCTCAGTGCAGCTCACCAGTGTGCTGACGATATTTGCATTATCCTCATCCATCACATCATTTCCACAGTGGGTCGGAACAGTGGGTCACAGACCAATTTTTCTGGATCATGAGTCACGACTCTTGAGCTAATACATTTGACAACCACTGCTCTGTCATAGATATTGGTCTGGATTGCAGCTTTATGCCGAGTGTACAATACAGTAGTATTGTTTGTAGTAGCCATTTAGGCTTGAATTGACCTATAGCCAAGGCCCTCCCAACACTGCTGAGCCAATCACAGCGGTTAGACAAACCTCTCCACCGTGAATATGGATGGATGGATTTGGAGGTCTGATTCCAAGAAATTAACTACTATTTAATGTGTTAAGGACCTTTACACATTAGCGGTTGAGGACCTTATAGGCTAGCACAAACATCTACCATACATATAAAACTCAGCATTCGAAAAAGCGTTTGAAGCTTTTGAAGTCTCACAAACATAGAAAAGCCCATTTAAAAACAAATACACTTTATTTCCAACAGACAATTAAAACCGTATAAAACACACAGTAAAGAATCTACCAAAGTTTCTGTAATGGTCATTATCATAAAAAGCGACAGGCTTTTTTTAATATAATACTGTAGTTATTCTCTACACTAGTATTGCAGGAGACTGTTGCCGCGCTAAGCTAACTAACTAATGTGCCTTTGTTTTATGATTACCCGTTATTGCTGTGGAGTTCGCACACGACAATAACTGAGTGGGAAAACCTTACAGGGCATGTCTACAGCATCAGATCACATTCACAGGCCTTTCTTAAACAGGCTCAGATACCCACAGGCAAAACTAATGCTGGGTTGTAATGTAGTGCTGGGGTTGCATCAGAACAAATATTCAGATGACACGGCAGTGCAGTTAATCTAATTTGGCAGTAAAATACTCAAGAACAACCTTCAGAGAATTTCCATTTGACTCTAGAAACCAAACCAGTCTCAAAGTAGGACTAAGTCTTCTTATATGTTGTCTATTGAGAGAGAAAGTCAGACTAAATCAGACAAAAATATTGATCCAAACACTCGTAATCCTCACCAATGTTCAGGGTCCAATGTTAATACGATGCATGGGATTCAGTGACAATACAAGTTCACAGGCATAAGTCCATGAGCTGTTGAGCTGCCAGTGTGATCAATAGGAATATGGTAAACAGGAAAATGTGGCACCACAGCATTCTGCTCTTGTCTATGGTACAAGACAAATGAAGCTGTATGTTTAGTAAAGATGAATGAGCAACAGGATAGTTGGCATCTTGTAATATGACATGTACGAGTTTCATTCCAAACGAGGCATTTGAAAGGTTTAAAAAGGACCATACCGATCTAAACTCATGTTATTGTTTACTCACAGCTTCGTCCAGTTTGTACGCACATTTCATAGTTCATACCTTTGTCCATAAGCTTTTTTTCAGGCAAGCAGGCACTATTTTTGGCTAGACTTTTCAAATCAACCCATGCCAAAATTGCAAAAAAACGCAGTGATTATTATTAGATATCAACGTTGACAAAGAAAAGGGAGCAAAATTGTGTTGGATTACCCGTCTCAAAGAAAGTTGGATTTTGGGTTGTGCCAACATTAGAGTTTTTTAATACTTGCTAAAGCAATAATACATGAGGCATGGTACTGTGAAACATGTTCATATCACAACTACAAATGTTGTTGGCACAGTGGGAAGCAGAGTGCCTTAAATGCCAGTAGCCACGATATACTGTACGTACAGTCTCAAACGTATTATTGCTTTTACAACACAGTTGCCAGCAATTAGCAGCTTGATCACAATTTTAAATGTAAATGTGAACTTAAAAAATACTGTAGCTGTAGGTGGTCATCTGTATCCAATAAACATGTTTCAATGTGGAGTTGCAGTATGAAGGGGGACCTAGCCATTCTGCCAGGTTTTCCAGAACGAAACTCCTCATAATTCAGTAGCACCAGGAGTAACTGTTCTGTCAGAGCGTCTGCACTATGACTGGGTACAGTAGAGACATGTGCTCAGCTCCTCTGATAGGTAGCTTGTGGGTGGTGTAGTAGTGGATGACCTCAGGGATGGTCGAGAAAGGGGGGCTGTTCTCCCCAAGGACGTAGCACCCATCTTCGGTCCGACTGAACTTCATGTGCATGAAGCCTTTACAGCTCCTGAGAGAGAGAGAGAGAGAGAGAGAGAGAGAGAGAGAGAGAGAGAGTCACTTCAGTAATAATTAAAGCACAGGACATGAATCCCACATCGTCGGGAGTCGAGTATGTGTGGACAGATGCTTTTCTCATAGTGACAAGATTTACATATGGACTGTAAAGTATAAAGGCTTCTACGGACGTTAGACGGGCGTTAATGTAAAACCAAAACCTTATTCACTGTTTTTTTTTGTTGGCCAGATGGGGTTCTTTCAGAGTGACAGCTGTAGCTCCTTCTGACATGAGTTACCAGACCTTTTTTTCTAGTTGACAGGAGGCTAGATTTGGGCATTAAAACAATTTAACCTCGAACACAAAAACATGGGGACAGAAGAGTGGCAAAGCAGAAAGTGTACCTGAGGGAGAGAGAGTAGTCATTGCGGCAGGTTTGGCTGTTCCTCACCAGGTAGGAGCTCTCCTTACAGAGCGTCAACAGACTCTCAGCCTCTGCCCGGCTCAGAGCACCGTGGTACCACCTACAGAATGCACATGAAGGCCCACACCATTTTAACCTGTAGCCATCAAACTGGTGCTCTTCTTCAGAGCCTCTTCCAATGAGCAAACCAGGCAACAACTTCAAAGACAGGACAGAAAATAACTTGGAATGGCGACGGGCGTCCAGGTTCAATATTGAATCAAAATTCCTCATTCCTCTTTGGTCTAAAGTAAAGTTATCCAATTGGAATATGACAGAGATACATCTAATCTTTTTTTTTTTTTACCCTTGTGGTCATTATACGGTCAGCACACACTCTAGCAAGCAGGATAATCACAAAAAAATAATGAAATGAGATCACTGAATATACCTTTAAACTTAAAGTCTGTAGCAAACAAATAAGAGTATAATGATACAGTCAAGTAATTTTGCCCCTAATGTAAAGTATGTGGGTAATAAGAAATGCATTATATAACTCTGAGATATTATTAGTGCCGTGGGATTCGTTACAAACTAAATTGCATAGGTGTCTGGATCTACAGTATATTGTGATCCATTTCAATGAGCAAGTACAGAATCAATATGGTTCAATCTCAAAATAAATTAGCTTTTTATGTCCCCTCAACTGCCTTACAATAACTGTTGAATCACAATAGCTCCACAAGGAGGTGCCATTTAGGCCAATTACACATTGTAAATGAAGATGAAGAATGAATATTGAATGAAGAAGAATATTGCCACAAACTGTTATCGTACATTTAGACACACAGTGGAGTACTAAAGATAGTTCCTATTCTCATATCCATACTATAATTAAGGAAATGTCTGTCTGTAATCTCCTCCTCTAACTCCCCACTGGCTGCACCAATCACTGACTTTTCACACGAGCATTGACCATAATATTACGAAATAATATTACAAATAACACACACACACACACACCTGAGTGGTTACAGCAGCACACAAAAACAGCTCATCTACCGGCTCACAATTGGAACCATTATACACATATCTTCTTTGAGGGCATCTTCCATGCACTGTGAGTGACTCCAGTAAAAAACATTGCCATTGTAATATTTTGGTGTTCAGATATTCAAAGGTCCTATAGGACCTTTGAATATCTGAACACCAAAATTACTTATCATTTACTATAGTAACTGATAATTAAATGATAAATCAGCTGATACGTTAACATGCATTGCATACCAGTACCTGATGCCAACTGTCTCAAACTAGTTTATTTGAACGGGTTGTTATCAACTAATAAGTTGTGCTATCCAAATGGTCTTGCATATTTACTTTGTGTAGATTGCCTTAATCACTATTTTTAGCCCAGCTTAGTTTATAACACTGTGGTGTAGAATATGTTATAAGTTATAAACTTACACTTGTCTCTCCAGTGGCAGAGTTGGGTCCACTCTCTCTCCCAGGACTGGAGGAGTATCACCAATCATACGGAGTGTGGCCGACCCTCCTGTGACTGTGGTGGATGTGGGGCTGGTTCTATGATGCCTGGCCTGATCTGTTTGGGCTCTTGCGCGCTCCCTCTCTGCTCCTTCAAACTGAACTGTCAAAGAAAGAGACTAAACCCATTTAGGCCTGACCTGTTTTGTTTTCTGTGAAACTTTTAATATTTATGTAGCAGTATCAAACAAAAATGATTGATTGTCTGAATACTGTACATGCTGTAGAGAATCCAAAAATGGATTCCTGCCTCTTCCTGGCCCTTCAAGGGTTAGACAGATTGGCATGTTCTTTCTTGCTTACAAGTGTGGTACTTTAGGGTCATGCTATGTGTCTGTATTTGAGGACAGGTAGACATTTGCGTCTCCTCTACAATTTTGGTACCAACTAAGACAAAGGTTTGTGTAGCCTGCTTCGACCAGGTTTACTAACATATAACAAGGCATGTGCTCATCTATTGGTATTTTTAGCACACAAATGTTATTTGGGGTTTTTTGGGGTTGAATCCTTGACATGTGTAGATATTGCTAGGGAAGCACTAGTGTTGTAGTTCGAGACATCGTCTCAAGAAAATCTTTCATTGTCTTGGTCTTGTTTTGGTCTCACTCTCAATTTGTCTTACTCTTGCTGCGATCTCAGAGCAAATGTCTCGGGTCTCTTTCGCCATCGAGACCACTTGAGACGAGAAAATGCAAAGTAAATGTTCTATATCCATTATGAGAACCGAGGAACTCATTCATTAAGACAGCAGAGCGGTGTGCAGCGCTGTATGGATCGCGTGCATATTGCTAGCAGTCCTCAACTACAAAGAGAGAATTTAGGCATGGCTGGAGAACAAAAACTAATGTCATAGTTTTGACTTGATCTTGGACTATGTCTTGGCCTCGGCCTCCTCCCTCTAGGTCTTGGTCTTGACCCCATAGGTGCTAGTCTCGTCTCGATCTCGACCCCCACCCAAGCACGGTTTTTGTCTCGACCCCCCTAGGTCTTGGTCTTGATTTACGCGGTCTTGACTACAACACTAGCACTGTGTGATAGCACTCTGTTATGTTGCACAACCCACATATACAGACTGGATAGCGCTGGATAGTGGAAGGTCTCCTCATTTATCCAAATGACAATAGCAACCCAAATATTTTGCACACTATTTTACCTGCTAGTGCTTTAGAGATATCGTCTTTCTTCCACTCCCAGGGTTGGTCGTATTCATCGGCTGGCCTCTCATCATCCTGCGGTAGCCTGCTTTCCCTGCCTTCTCCCTGACCAAAACCAACCTCGAGCCCCTGTGGCTGTAGCCGGGATGCTGGAGAGGCTAGGTGGTAGTGACGAGTCCTCTCCTCATAGGGGTTATCATACAGCTGGCCACCATCTCCAATCCTCGGCCTGTTATTCATTGGGCTTTGCTGGAGCTCTGCACATGAAAAACACAAAACAAAAAACACTTACTTTATGCACATTAAGTTAATTAACTAGGCAGAGAAGTATGGTCTCTCTACCTTACAACGACTCAGCAGGCAAAGATATCTTTCAGGGATGGTTTCATTTCAAAGTACAAAGCAGCCGTGCGTGACTGAGGTAAGTCTGACAGCCTCAAAGCTAGCCTGTTACCATACTAACATACATAGACATTTTGTTCTATAAAAAGGTACAGTATGTGCATGCATTGAGTGTGCTAGACTTCATGTGTATGTACTCCCTCAGCCTCAACCCCGTCATCACACATACACTCTTGAAGCACAAAGAAACCAGACACACATGTGACCTCGCACAAACATAATTGGACACTGATGCCATTTTAACACACGACAGTGTACACGACAATGTGTGTTAACAATAGCATACAGCTTAACCATTAATAATGAGCCAACTGACCAGAGATGATCCTCTGGGCCTCAAATGGTTCCATATAGCTGCAGCAGTCCGGTGGCGCAGATTTGTGCTCCCAGTCCGGCCTGATCCTTGGATCTGGACGCGCGTCAAATGGGTCAGAGTAGTCTGTGTCCCCTACTGCTGGAGCAGACGGAACCACCTAGAGAGAGGACGGAGAAAGGGAGATAGACAAACAAAAGGATGGACAGGAAGCAAACTAAGTAGGGCAATGTGACAGACTTAACTGTGCCAAGCTGATGAGCCTGGACAATAGGGGTGGGTTCACACTGAGTGTTTGATTCAAGTTGCTCCCGGATATGACTCTCTGTTCCTGGTTGGCCATGATTCACCTCAAATCGACCACACCCAAGTATATTTTATCCCTGCAATAGTACATGTGAATTTTGTTGTTTTTATCACGGCTCGCTATACTCAAGCACTAGCAGATTATCATTCCTTGTCAACATTCAAGAAGAACTACCTGAACATACCCAGGTAAACTAATATGTCATAAACATATGGAAATTATATAGGATTATAGTTTACTTCCTTCTTTCAGTACAAGGCTTTCACATTGTAGCAGTTTGTATCCAAGTACACATGAATCGGGGGGTGTGGGTGGCAGTGGATGGCAACCGCAAGGTTGCCGGTTTGAACAAAGGTTCCCCCAGAGTTAGTCAGCTAGGTAGCAGTCTTCACTTGCCCGACCATTTTTTTTTACTTGCCCCGGGCCAGCGGGTAAGTGTTAGTGTCAAGCCCTGAAGCCCCTTGAATAAAGGCGCTATATAAATGCATCATTTACCAATCGAAATCGAGAATACCTCCCCAGGCAGGCCTGAGAATTATTGGGTGATCCCACTGCCAAAAACACTACGCAACCTTCACACTACCACAACATCTGCCAAGTCCCTAGAACACACCTGGGATCATAGCATGAATCCGCCCCTCAGTGTGTACTGTCACACTGTCAAAAGAAGAAAATGCTATAGAAAATACTATTGGAGTGTAGTACAAAGATAAGCAGAAGAGTGTTATACTTACAGGTTCCTCTTGAACTGTCACAGGGCTGAGAGGGACTTTACAGCGCCCAAACTCCTGGGAGTCCACCTTGATGAGTCTATGTTTGGGTGACACTATTTTCACCTACAACACGACATACCGGTGAGCGGAAAGCGGAAATGCGTTCACAGATCAATCACCCTCTCTGGAGACCTCTACTGTCTGTATCTGCACTGCAGTCAATACACAAATGAACATAGCTTTGAAAAGACACACACACATACCTCCACACCATTGGGCAGAACTGAACCGAAAGAGGGCAGGCTCACTGTGGCACTACAAGAGTTGTAGCTGCCTTTCTGCTTGTCAGATGTCTGGTAGGGGTCCTCGAAGTCCAATTCCTTCTGAGCTCTGTAAGCCTTCAGAAACTCACTCTCTGTGTAATCTGGCCTTGGGGGCTGTGGAGGATCACGGCGGCTGCCAAGGTTTAAGTAGCCCTTCAGCCACTTTGCCATGGATCTAGGAAGTGTGAAGAAAACAGATTGCATGGATTTGTATGACGATATTAATGATGATTGATGATGAGGATGGAAATGATCACTTGGATAATCATCCTCTCACTTTTCACCCACCCTGGCTGTACATAAAGGTGTTCCTGTCCTTCCCCTGTAATGATTATTCATCTGTCAAAGACAGCAAGGAGTCAATGACTTTCTTTTCATCTTTATTAGTCCCTTTTGGTCCAAGTGTTTGACTGTACTTTATTTATTTAAAAATAATCTGCCTAATTAAGTATTCCATCAATCAAAGCTCTGGTCTGGAGGAGGGAATTGGAAGAATAAAAAAACATACCAGGCAGACATCATTGATTCCATGCAAATTACAAAGTCAGACACTTTTTATCCACTATCAACAGTTATAGACAGTGCTAAGTGGTCCGTGCTACCCAAGGAAATGAAAGGTCCTTAAGGCTATGGACCACCAGAGCTTAAGCAAAGAGCTTTCGTAATGAATTATTTTTATGGAAAAACAAAAACATCACTAGTAGGCTATCCCTGCTGCCTAGCAATGACTTGTCCAGTGACTTTATTAAGTTATAATCCATGTCAGTATATAGCACATGCTTCCAGCGGGTTTTTCAACCCACATTTGTTATGGATATTTGCTTGGAACTTAATACCAACAGTTAATAATAGTAATATTAAATGTACGCTAATAATTATCTATTAATCGGTAATTAGCCAACAGTTCTGTCAATAAGCTAAGGTTGGCTACCTGGCTAACATTGGTAGCTAATGTTGTAGTTTGATAAAGTGTTTTTACTCACCCTCCTTGCCCTGTCGGTACACCGTACCAGTTATATTTGTGTTATCAACATCCAGCGTTTTATTTCGATCTGAGCTGAGAATGAACCATACTTCTCCCTACTCAAAGCCGCCTGCTCAAAGCAGGTCGGTACTCCTAAAGCTAATGTTAGGCTAATGCTAACCCAGGCTGTTCACCAAGACTCCTGTGTGGTGTGATTAAGAATCCCACCGCAGTTCGGGGATAGACACGCCTTGCTATTTGGCTCATTGGCTCTCAGTCTACCTGGGAGCCAATCAAACATAGGGTAAGGCGGGTCTATCTGACTGGGAGCTAATCAGACACATGGCAAGGCGGGTCTGTACCAGAACTAGGTGGGATTCATAACCACGCATCTCCAACACAACATTTGTTGACTGGCATTTAAAGGGAAGTGGTTAAAGCATGCCATGCAGCTAGCCTAGTAGTACTACTTTGATCACCAGGTATTGATGTATCAATTTACATTTTAGTAATTTAGCAGATGCTCTTGATCCAGCGACTTACAATGGTGAAAAGTTTACAATTTAATCAGGATTTACAATACATTTAACACCATACAATGAAGCGCTAAAAACATTGTAATACATTAGGCAACCATAAGTCATTGCAGCAGATACTGTGGGTTGGTATGTAATACATATATACAAACCAATATAATATCAGCACTGCCATTACTATTCATTAGGATTGGCCTCATTGTATTGTACACATACACCAAGCAAGAAGAGAGCAATGTTATGCAAAGCACATATTTTTATTGCATGTATAGTAATCAGATTCACAACGATGTCAGTCATTGTACATCATTATGATAGAACATCTCTATTTGCTTAGACACACAGTGATGTGACATTAATTGTCAAAGGAAGGTAAAATGTCACCTACTTTGCTTGGGGGGCAAAGTAGGTGCCCCTCAGGCTTCATAAATGTTTGAATTCAGTTATAGGCAGACAAGGAATGAGTAAAAACTAAAAGCATAAATTTAATAAAGAAAAACAACAATAGATAAGAAACAACTTTCTTTTCTTTACAAAAAACGTCATTCTTTTTAATTACAGGACCTGGAGTTTATATGATGACATCATTTACATATTAGACTTAATTTCAATGACAATGAACAGCTCTTGGCTTTACTGTTGTGCTCAAATACACTAACAGGGCATTGGGGTCAGTTCACCTTGCAGGTTAAGATGGCAGTTGTCTTATTTGGTTGTACACCAGATCTATATCATGTACATTTATATATAGATGTTTTTTTTTAATCCATACCATGACAAAACAAACTTTATATCCCACTGTCTCAATCCATCCTTCATATCTTAATCACTGTCATTGCTATCACTGTCTGAATATGCACCCAAGAGGCTAAGAGATGACCCATTCTGAACGTTGACTGGTTGAGTAGCACCGGCTGTCGCCACATTAGAACCTGCAAGATAGAATACACAAACAAAAAAACAAATCTGGTTTAATGGCCATAAGAGAAGGGAAACAAACCTAATGTTTAACCTATTTACCTAATGTTAATATCATTAGATATTAACATTAGGTTAAGCATTTTTTCTGTAAATACATCATATAACTCTTAAACTAGCCCCAAGCAGATTAAACTAGCACCTATGAAGTGAGTATCTATGCAAAATGCACAAACTTTGAAGGCATTTCTTTTTACAGTTTTGAAAACGATTTAATATAGCAAAAAAAATAGATCTATAGCGATATGATGTGAGTTTGGTACTTTGGCTATTCCAGCATTTTTTCTTTCTTCTTAATGCATTTCAAAATCTATAATATTTTATAATTGTCTTCCATATATGGCTATAAATGAGATAAGGATCTGACCAATACGGAGATCTCTAGGCCCGATTGGCGGTGCAATGTCAGTGTGAGGGTTGTATAGTGTGAGGGCTGCATAGCGTCCTAAAATTCTAGCCATAAAAATGGCCTAAAAAGTAAGGGCTTATACTGTATGTTACCTGTGTTTGAACTAGGTGCAGCAGGGGGTGCCATTGGACCAGGTTTACTGACAGCTGCTGTTGGTTTCTTCTTCACCACCAGAGATCCAAGACCTCCTCCACCTCTCAGTGTCCCCACACTCTTCTCCCAACTTTCTACCTTGAATTTTTTTACTCCTACGGCCACAGAGTTCTGTGCATTAAAAGAACAAGACATCCATAATTCGATTAACTTGCCGAAGTCCTTGATCAAATATAATTCATACAAAAATAGCAGATCATGGTTACAGCATGAGGGTAATTAACATTGTCGCCACAAAAATTCTGTCATCACCTGTTCTATGAGGTTAAGAACCACAACTATGTGCCATAATAAAACTGAATGTAAGTACAGTGTCATGACTTAATGTACAGTATCAGGGGATATACCTGTGTGTCTGTCGTTTTGTCAGTGGTGAGAACGTCTGTAGGTCTGTCAGTACTGGATCTATTTGGTTGTACATCATTACTCTTTTCATCCAGGTCTGAATCGGAGTCTGAATCCCTCAGTCTCTTCACTAGAGCCCGATCCAACATCTCTCTGTAAGAAACATGTGATTTGAACGATTAGCCAAAAGAGGGACATTTCATTCTATGCAAGTATAATGCAACAAAAACCAATGGCTTCCTTGTTTAATTCTTTGCAATAGTTGAATGAGCATAAACTTATTTTATTACTTATATTATTAGATATAAATTCTCCTTTATAACTACCTCTATTCGAGCCATCCATAAGGGAAGCAAGAGGAGGTACAGAAGATGCTGTTAGTCTTATGGGTGGGTGGTGAGGGTAGCTTGTTAAATTAATCACACTTGGTGCACTTTAGCTCTAATTGCACTTCATACATACATACATTTATGTATTTGTATGTTTTTGTGATATTACGTGTATCTGTTGTTGCCATGTTCGTAATGTGTTCTTTAGAGCTTTTTTATCTACTGTAAAACAAAGTGCCCAGTTTGGGACATATAAATAAACTTGACCTTGACCAGTTCACAGATAAAGTTACACTATAAGTTGTATATTTGTCCCTCTCTTTTGATAGAGAATGAAACAATGGCCCATCTGGCAACCAATCAAGTACCCTCTGCTTGAACTAACTTTAGGTGCATTTACAACCACCTTCCCAGTACAGATGTGATTATGGGCATGACTTGATAAGCAAACATTTGGCAAAAATGGCAGACCTTCTAACAGATTAATGGCTCCATTTTCGCTCCCCGCCTTATACCTGAAACCCGCAACGAATTCCCTTCTTGGTATTTTCGTCACCTTTCTTCTTCCGGTAACATTTCACCTCTCCTGGCCCGTCTTGCTGACATTAAACATTGGATGACTCAGAACTTCCTACAACTAAACCAGTCAAAAACAGAGGTCATTTTGTTCGCCCCCCCTGATGCTACCCGGTCACTACATTCACAACTCGGTTCCCTCTCTTCAAACGTCACACCCTCAGCCCCGTAACCTGGGAGTGATTTTTGATATAGATTTAACGTTCAAATAAACAGGTTACCTCAGTTGTGCAATGTTGCTATTTCCAACTCAGAAACATCACTAAAATAAAGCCATTCCTCTCAACTCCCGACCTTGAAAAGGTAATACATGCTCTGATCTCGTCTCGCCTACTGCAATTCCTTATACTCCGGTCTCAACAAGAAATCCATTTCCCGCCTTCAACTAGTGCAAAATTCTGCTGCCCGTCTACTTTCCAACACAAGAAAACGTGATCATATTACACCTGTCCTTGCAAACCTGCACTGGCTGCCTGTGAGTGCTAGATGCCACTTTAAAATCTTGCTAATCGCTTATAAAGCCCTCGATGGTTTAGCCCCCGTATATATTTCTGAGCTAGCTAGTTGTGCGTTCCCTGACATCGCTACTTTAAGATCTTCGGATAAAGCTCTTCTCGAAGTCCCGAGGACGAAACTCGTATTCAAAGGAGATCGGGCTTTTCCTGCGCAGGCACCCAAATTGTGGAATGCCCTTCCTTTACATATAAGACTGGCACCCTCTGTGCCTGGGTTTAAATCCCTTTTAAAAACCCATCTGTACACAATTTGTTTTTTATCCTAGGCGTCTCCTAATGCTGCTATTGTGTTTTATTTACCTTTTACTACTTTTACTACTTACTTTGTATTTTGTGTTTTATTGTTCTTTCTATATCTCTGTTTGTTCGATCTGTATTTGATTTTGCCACTTATCTACACCCTGTACAGCACTTTGGAAACTTGTTCAAAAACAAGCTATATAAAACAGTTTTATTATTATTATTATTCCCTTAGCCACTATTCTTTATGCCGACGCCTTAATTTGTGACTGGAGGTGTGGTCATAGGCGTGTTTGTCACCTAAGTTGCTAATTTCGTCTAGATAACTGGATTTTAAAGCACCCGCTAACCTATACGAGAAGGCAGAGCCACGTGCAAGATATGGGATGAATTAAAGGGAATGGCAAGACCAACACGGATTGGATGAAAGATAAAAACGCCCAAACCACACCTATGCATAATGTAACGGGTATAGGAGGTGATATAGGATGGTAACGAAATTACCAACTTTAGTGTGGGAACGCCTCTTCCCCAATGCTAAATGCCTAATACGTATGCGTATAAGGGCTAATGTAACCAAAATTGAGCCCTTAGTGTAGACTCTAGGGAAGGTAGGGGCCCTAAGAAAACAACTATGGGAGAGTAGCTGAATAGACTCTAATTTACTAGCAAACATGGAAATATAAATGCCATTGGTGAGCAGTGTTGGGCAGTAACTAATTTTAGATTACATATTACTGTAATATTATTACTTTTGCTCCAAAAAGTAAAGTAACGAGATTACTCTGCAAAAATGGGTAATAAGTAACGCATTACTTTGCAAGTAACGCCAAGTTACTTTTTAAAATGAGCTTGTTGTTGCATGCAAAAATAGAACAGATTTGCAAGCTATCGACAGGTACTGTAACAACAGAGATGTGCAGTAGATTGTAGATCCAGTCCACACGCTGCATCCTGCGCACAGTTATACAAGAACCTCAACTGTCTTTGAAAACAATTATGAAAAAGTTTAAAAAGTCAAAGAGACAGATTTTGTTGGCTTTGTTTTCAGGTGCAGTTTGTGGGATTGGAGACTATTATTATTCCAATAATTTGGATTCAGTTCTAAAAAGAGCTTGCTAAACAGATTATGTTGTACATCTCTCTTTTTTCAAAGGCGGTGTTGAGAACTTGGGAAAGTAATAACGTAATATGTAATATATTACTCTTTGATTCCAGTAATAAGTAAAGTAATGATATTACTTTGTCTAAGGGGTAACGAGTAAAGTAAAGAAGTTACTTTCCTAAGTAATATTGACCAACACTGTTGGTGAGTGTCTGAATATGTAATGTTCAACTGCCTAACTAACTTGGTCTCCCGCTCATCCTCTTCTTGTTGCCGTTGCCGCTCTCTCTCCTCCATTATTCTGTACTGTTCAATCATCCCCTCAAAGTCCACCGTAGCCTGTCTCTGGTTTAACTCCTTCAGCTCCTGAAGGTTCTCCAGAACCTCCATCTCCATCTTAGAATCCCGAGTCCGGTTCTCCAACACCTGGGAGGAGGATTTGTTGGAAAACCATGCAGAATGACATATGGATCATGGCAGATTATTTTTTTGACCTTCTTTAAAATGCAGCTTTAGTGTTAAATAAGAATATAAATTACTGTATGTTTGAATACCAACCTAAACTTTCATTTAGAACCTAAGTGATTGCCAATATTCCTGTAAATTCATTGTTTGTATGCTGCCATGATCCATAATTATGGAGAAACGTCACATGTAATTGGTTCTACTTTTTGAATTAAAATTTCAAGGTGAAATTGATTTGAGCACAACAATTGGTGGAGTTGCCCACTGGTGTTATGTGCAGTAAATAGCACATGCACATGCTCAGTTTCAATATATTTGGAATGACAGCCAACATGACCAAAATTGCCTTTACACCAACCTTCATGGGGTTATTCAGTTCCTCCTCTTCTCTCTCTGTCTGAATTCTCTTCTCCTCTTCCTCAAGCAGTTTTTCAGCCTGGAAGTTCCTTGTTGCACCATGCTCCATGGCATAGTCTGTGTTTTCTGGATCAGTCTATAAAGGGGTGGGGAGGGGGGAGCAACACATTCTTATTAAAACAGAAATTACCTTTACCACTGTTTACCAGCAATGCTGTGGTAGTTTAACCCAGTAGTTTAACCCAGGCTTAAACGTATTTAAGCCTGGACTATTTTATATCAAGGAACCATAATACCTTTCTAAAAGTTTCTATACAGTTACATACCAGTACAAAATAGAAAATACCACTATTTTTTTCTACTCAGTCTGTGTCTTACAAGAGGGCTGTGGGCAGTTCAGAAACTTCTTCCAATGACATCATCATATTAGCTTGGATTCCACCATTGATGACGTCATTGGAAGCAGTTTCTGAACGGCCCCACAGCCCTCCTGTGATACACAGACCGAGTAGAAAAAAATAGTGGTATTTTATCATGTGAGGACCTATTATATGAATATACGTTGAAAAGTGGTGAAGTGGTCCTTTAAAGCTTTTTAAAATCACTTACTAGTTACTACTTACAAAGTTTACAGGCAAAAACACAAACACTGAGTAATGTAATTAACATTCAATACTATATTCTGGCTTGTGTTTTAACAACGTGTTTTGACTTCAATATCTGACACTGACAATAAACTTGTGAAGGTACCTTGAATGTAATTTCAGCCAGACAACGAGTACACTTGATGTAGAAGCGAAAAATGGGCAGACCCATGTACAGCTCATTTTGAACCGTCTCCTTACGGGCATTGAATTTCTTCCCCTTGTAGATGTACTCTCCACATGTTTTACACCTGCAGCCAGTCAGAGAAGCATAAGATTCGTTGATGAGTACAAGTCAAGGTATTTGTCACAACTCACAACTTAAGTAAAAGCAGCGAGATGCTAGTGTGGCTAGGAGGTCTTCAGAACTGTGCTAACCGATTGATTGATATTTTTATTTCACAATATCTAGAATGAGAATGAGTACATTACAAACAAAAGCACAAGTCAATAAAACAACTGTTACTTAAAGTTTATGGTCAAGCCATGATAAAACACTAACACTTGTTTACAACAGGGTGGGTCTGGGTCCACAATTAAATTCACCGGAACCCGGGTTTAGAAACATACAAATATACTGTATACACTCCCAAAATTTGCAACATTAACGAGATATACCTCATATTGAATGGAGCCATCAATCTGACCACATATTGACGGTCTTTGGGGAGTTTCAGCTTTGGGATTTTGGATGGATCAAAATCTGGCGGGTAGTATTTCTGTGAAGGAGAAAACACTGTTATGAACTCAAATCTAAGCTACATCATGTTATGCCATGGACCCCCATTGAATGACATGGAGCCTCTCTGTTGTCGTAGTAGGATACGTTTTGTATACTATATTCCTAGCCCTGATACATGACGGTCGGTATACATCTATACGACCGTCATGGATGCTAAGCCCCTGTAGAGATAGTGGATGATTTCAACGGCAGCGTACGTAATCCCAAACGCCCGTATCTGTGAAATAAAGTGCTGCCTCTGAGTTTGTATGTCTCCTGAGTTTGTACGCTCGTCGAAAATCACCCGAAACCTCCTTGTTCTTGAATAAAATGACTTTGTTGCCGACCAAATCCTGATTTTCCTCCGTATTTCTGTCAACTTCCGGGACCCGCGTTCCGTGAAATGACTTCACGGAACAAATCTCTTCAAAATAAGAGTACCCATTTTAGTTTTTAAAAATGGATACTCTTATTTTGAAGAGATTTGTTCCGTGAAGTCATTTCACGGAACGCGGGTCCCGGAAGTTGACAGAAATACGGAGGAAAATCAGGATTTGGTCGGCAACAAAGTAATTTTATTCAAGAACAAGGAGGTTTCGGGTGATTTTCGACGAGCGTACAAACTCAGGAGACATACAACCTCAGAGGCGGCACTTTGTTTCACAGATACGGGCGTTTGGGATTACGTACGCTGCCGTTGAAATCATCCACTATCTCTACAGGGGCTTAGCATCCATGACGGTCGTATAGATGTATACCGACCGTCATGTATCAGGGCTACAATATTCCATGCTTTTGGCAAACATTTATGACAAATAACAATTATCATACATTCTGTATATGTGTTGCATATGTTCTTGTAAAATAAGTAATGCAGGCTGCATTAGTTACATTAGTTTTACACAGCGTAACACCAATAATAGAAGCAGCTTCCAATAGTGAAAAGAAAAGCTAAGGTCCACCTTAGCCCCAATACGTTCCCTCAATACTCTACGGTCTACGAACGTATTGGGGCTAAGGTCCACCTGAAAACCTCTCAAGGAAGAGCTCAAGGACCACTGATAATCCCCGGTCGAAAAATTACTGTAAATCTAAACCATTGGTAACGTGCTGCATGGGTTACTTACATTCAGGACTTTTCTTTCAGACATTGTTGATCAGGGTACAAAACCAATCCTATCAAAGGGAAACGAACACTTGAGTATCAAAGTTATCAGCAGCAGAGAGAGGCCACCGCCAGCAGGAACAACATTGATCAGTAAACAACGCAGCCAGAGTGAACTTCCCGTTGACGCTTCTTTAGCTTCCGTCACGTTAAAGCGTCTAGGCAGAGTTTGATACTGCCCTCTACTGAAGCTAACCGTGCATTACCAGTGCCTAGAAGGCTCTGTGCATTTACCATGCAGATTGACTAACACAGGGATGTTCAACCTTTTTCATACCGGTCCAGGGCCCACTATTTTTTTCTGCATTTGAGCCACGGACCACCATTTGAGGACATTTTAGGCTAGCCTCACAGAGGCAAAACTAAACATTTATTTTGGTTTTGTTCACAATTCCAGCCTGGATTTGGGAAACAAAACAGGAGGCTAGACTTGCGCTAATTCAGGCGATAAATATTTTAACTCTTGAGAGTGTTAAACCAAATGGACCCGCAAGAGTCTCAAAGAGCGTGAAAATGGACGTAAAAATGGACCGGGGACTAACAGGATTCGGAAATAAGTTACGAAAACCATAAGCCCCTTTAATTTCAATCGTTTTAGCTTGTATGCAGCTAGTATAGTACTGTTACAACATAAACATGGCAGAGACTTTGGTTGTACTGTAGGCCTACTACTTTAAAACAGTTGGCATGCTGCACACACGCACGCCTTCGTTAAAAACAAAGTATTTCCACTCCCCGCCCTATATAGCTGCATGAACAGCGTTCAAGCGCTAAGTTTCTGACCCCTTAATGCCGCAACTCTGACTCACACATTTTCCTCGTGTGTGAGTTGACCTCTCCTTTCTGACGTCCTTTCTGAAGTCATGCAGCCTACATCTAGGCCTATTTAACCCCATTTATAGAATAGAATGGCTATTTTCTTTTTCAAATGACCATAAATAGGCCTACAATACAATTCTGCTAGTTCATAATATATTCAGCTATAACGTGTGTACAGGCTTTCAGAACCGTTATGTCTGATTCGTTCAACATGCAGTTAAAAGAACCCAAACACACACACACACACACACACACACACACACACACACACACACACACACACACACACACACACACACACACACACACACACACACACACACACACACACACACACACACACACACACACACACACACACAGCCCATGGGGGCACTTGGGGTTATTTATACAGGAGGAAATTGGATCGTGATTAGAGATTGGTGTCAGTGTGGGTTAACTAGGCCCTCTCTCCTGCATGGAGAGATTTCAGCTTTATTGAACTGAGGTGACTGATCGGCCCTAAAAAGATCAAAAGCTCATGGCTTTGCTGTAGGCTGAGCCCCTAAATCGGCCTATGCACAATGAGTCATAGGGCGGCCCTTCAGGTTTCAGTACTAGGCCTACCCATTTTCAACATTTAATGTCATTAGAGATGTTGTGTTGTGTGGATATGATTTTTTTTTAAGTTCCCCCAATTCTGTATTTCCTAAAAATGGAGGTCTGAAAAAATCATTAACATGGAGAAATACATCTGATGACATCATCAAGATGTAGGCCTATTTCACACCACGTTAATGATTTTTAATAGAAGATTTGACAAAACAGGCAACGCTTTGGGTGCCTTAAAACCATTTAAAACATTTCTATCAACAAGATCTTGAAACTTGTTGTGCTCACCGCTATACGTTAAACGTAACTTGAAATGAATGCTTTATAAGCACATGTTTCTCATCTTTTGAGTTCCAGGAGTTGGTCTACAGAACCACACAGCGCAGTTATTAACGATGGCTCGCCTTGTGTCATGTTTGAAATTCAGCTAAACTGGGGGAAATGCTTGCTCGCTTGAGTCAACAATAATTCTTGTTCGTCGTGACACTTAGATCCATTTTGCAATCCAATTATCTCATCTGGTTGGGTCAACACGTTTCGTTTCGATCAAAGGTGTTGAGAGTCACTCGTGTCAAACTTTCCATGAATATTTCAGGAGGTCTGTGATGTCAACAGCGCCTATATAAAGTGGAAGAGTTCTTCCAAAATGATATAGGCCTACGGATACGCACACTTCCAACCTTCTGCTCTTCGCTCGCTTCCCGGACCTCTGAATTCAGCACCATGGTCAGCGCCAAGGCGCTTCTTCTTGCTGCCACCTGTTGTGCGTATTTATGGGTGGTTCATGGAGAAGATTCATCCCTCGAGACTCGGTCCTTGGATGCTTTCCCGATGAAAACTCAAGAAGAGAAGGATTTAGTAAGTTTTAGAGGGGAGAGAAGCCTAAAATCACATTTATAACGATTTAAACGTTAATAAACATTTAAATCAACATTTAATCTAGCTATATTATTATTATTATCCTTATAGAATTTTGTATTTCTCTATACAGATTGAAGCTTTACAAGAAGTTCTGCAGAAGCTGAGGAGCAAAGAGATGCCATCAGAGAAAAAGTTAGGCTGGCTTCCTTCGGTAAGAAAACCTTCCTAAACATGCTCTTTAGCTATTTGATTTGAAAATCAAATTAAATATAATACTGAAAATATTTGTATTCAAATATTTCATAGGCATATACCGGTAAAAATTGTTGTAGGATGTTCGTTCGCGCATTGGCACACTGTGTGGATCCCCGCGCGGGACGGCCTGCAACTTCTACATGCAGGATGTTCGTTCAAAACCGCCTATTAAACCAGGTTTCATGACGCATTTAACTAAACTAACTAAAAACCGAGGCACTTAAGATTTTCGTCGCCGCTAATCTCCATTATCTCTTAACTTATTTGCGCTGTTAAACTACTTAAAAACAATAGTTAAATTTCTACATGCTGACAATTGCCTCAGCGCTGATCTAAATTCCATTCGATTCCAAAACCAAAAGTTTTTTTTTCAAAATAGTAAAAAATGAAAAGAAGTTTGGCATAAGGGGATTAGCGTGTGACGAAAATGGAGCCCTAAGCCTATTTCTACAAGCTAAATGATTGCTAAAGACGATGCATTTGATTTGGAGCCTTAAAATCGCTGAAGCAACTTGTAAGTATAGGCTATATGTTTGCTAATTACAGTATTTGCACATTTTAGTAAAAGCACACAATTTGTCTCTGAGACGGATGACTAAATTGAATAGGCTTACTACTTACTTTCCACCAGTGCCTGGGGCGGATCTGAGCATTGGCATGATGGCATGCAAACAACCCACATTCAAAAGATATTTCAAATTAAAGTGCTTATATTTAAAATGATTTGAAACACTACTATACTGCTACTAACTACAGTTGTGGCACCACTAAACCAACAGCATTTCATCATTCAAAACAAAAAAAACTCTGAGTCAGTCCTTTAGCTTTATGCATGCTGCGTGTCTGTTGCAACTTCAACAACAACTGATGTTATTATTGATGATTAGTTGTCTAATATAAGTCCTGAAATCGAAAATGGTATGGCTGCGACTTCATCGCCCGTGTCGCGGGCGATGAAGCCGCCCCCATATCATTTTCTCCTGCCCCGAAATTGGGAAATGATACATCTGCCCCTGTCCACCACTGGCGGTTTGTTACTAATTGTCAATTGATCATTCATTTCAGTGTGACGCTGGAGAGCAGTGCGCCGTGCGTAAAGGAGCGCGCATTGGCACACTGTGTGGATGCCCGCGCGGGACGGCCTGCAACTTCTACGTTCTCAAATGTTTGTGAGAGCAAGGCAGGAGGGACATCAATGTGTGCGTCAAGATTTGCAATATTATTGTCTTCTAGTGCTGATTTCCATTTTTCTTGTTCTTTTTTGACCATAATAAATGTGTACAATATGCTAATATGGTATGAATAAATGTTTTTTCTAAATGTGTGCGGATTTTCTTTAGACTATGTAAGGCGTTGGTGCATGATTATGCATTCGCACACACGTGTTAGGGTATAAGGTATAAGTGTGATGATGGGCAATACGTGTGATGAATATATATATATATATATATATATATATATATATATATATATATATATATATATATATTATATATATATATATATATATATATATATATATATATATATATATATATATATATATATATATATATATATATATATATATATATATATATATATATATATATATATATATATATATAGTAGGTAGGTAGTATATCCTTATCAATCAACGCAAGTCAGTGCAAACATATATATATTTATCCACAGACAGTACTTCCACAAGCCTTTCACCATAATGGTACAGTTCCCTTTAATTCCACTGCACAGTAGCTGTCGCTTTTCTCCAATAAAAGGCACAGTAATGCGTGTTTCAATGACATCATGCAAGCACAAGTTAGCAACATGGCGTCCAGTCGGGTACTGGAGAGGGAATTACAGGAGGAGCCAAGACGTGCCGCGGTCGCAAACCTCGAGCACTGCGACCACAAATATTCTTTACTTATCATCATCGGACGTATCAGTCATTCGGGCCAGGCTGGACGTATCAGCAAGGAAATTGAACGAGGTATTTTTATTTTATTAGCCGATAACAGATCTAGGACCAGCGTATTAAGCCCACATCCTCACCATGTAGATTGCAGTGGAGGGATGCTAAACAGACCTCACGACAGTGTAGTGGTTTATAATTCACCCAGCGACAGGGCTGCGTCAATTGGAGGTGCTCCACCATCAGCATCATTCCTATGGGCATTTAGTAATCACAGTCGCTACCCTGTGGGTTGTCTTCTCTATATCATCTGCCATTTATAGCCTAGAGCAAATGCTATTTTGTCACGCAATAGGCGTCAACAATTTTGTGAACAATGTTGCAGGGTTGATTGTGACAGTAGGCTATATCATAGCAGTGCGTCAAAGTTGTATTTCTCAGTAAAAACCATACCAGAGTGGAGTCACTCAAGTTATATGTTAATGATGGGAGTCTGCATCTTTAACCCTATAGGTCCTGTGTGTGTGTGTGTGTGTGTGTGTGTGTGTGTGTGTGTGTGTGTGTGTGTGTGTGTGTGTGTGTGTGTGTGTGTGTGTGTGTGTGTGTGTGTGTGTGTGTGTGTGTGTGATGTGTGTGTGCGCGTGTGCTTGTGCGTGTGTGCCTTTATATTGTACATGTGATTTCATGTACCTAAATATGTTGGCCTATGTTGCTTTCAAGAATGAGATAGAGAGAGGCATAGCTACTGTATTTTCCCTATGTTTTTAGGCATACGGTCATGGGATGTGGACCTGATATCTTGCAATTTGAACCTGTATCTCCAGGAATTCCTCTCTCATCACATTGTGGCGTTCAAGGGTGCAGGTAAGTGGTGGGACACACAGTGGATGGTGTGTCGACTGGTGTTTTTGCTCAAACTCACCCTCACAGAGCACTTGAACCCCAGCATCCATGTTGTGGACGGAACATCCGCCAAAGGTATAGCTACAAGTTCACATGTGTGAATTTGGAGATTTCATGTTGACCTAAATAAAACAACAAGTTAAATAGTATCATCAATTATGAACCCAATGAAGCCAAATCTCCAATTAATGGTGATTTGTTTTTGTTGCATTCCCAAATCAGTAATTTGACCAGTGCAGTCTGTCTGGTCACTAAATGATGCCGTGTGAAATTGCTAGAAAATATATAATCTTTTGGGTGAACTACTCCTTTAACTGGTTAAGTAAAGGCACATCTCCATGGTAACATGCCAGGGTCAAGGTTTAGGGTGCACAAGGAAGGAAATGAGGAAGGAAGGAAAGGGGGGGGGGTATTCAGTATATTGTTTAATATGGGTGGTCCGTCTGCACAGTGGACAATAGAGACCATACAGTGCAGGCCCACACCACTGTCATCTTTGTCAAAGTGTGTGTTTTTGTGTGTATAGCGAAACGCCCTATAACCACACGGCTGAAATGCATATGTCATACATGCATTGTTCGTCATCTTTATAGCTACTATGTGTACTTCAGCCAGACAAAATTAAAGAGATTTGTTTAATTTCGAAGTGTGCGGCAGAGTCAGGAGGAGATTGTTGAAGCTGGCTAAATATAGATGTGAGCCATGTTTTTTATTAGTGTTAAATGTTGTTGCTAAGAGACAGACAGACAGACAGACAGACAGACAGACAGACAGACAGACAGACAGACAGACAGACAGACAGACAGACAGACAGACAGACAGACAGAGCAAGAGAAAGAGAAAGAGAAAGAGAGAGAGAGAGAGAGAGAGAGAGAGAGAGAGAGAGAGAGAGAGAGAGAGACAGAGAGAGAGAGAGGCATTTTTCTCCATTTCTGATTTGGGGTTTGACTAGACAATGGACTTTTCAGACATTAATCTAGCTCACCCCAGATTGACTTTCTTTCTACAGATCCAGTAGAGTTGGCATCTGAACGCCAGACACTGACACTGAGTCAGCTGTTATAACCCTTCCTTCCTTTTTTTTTGGTCAGAGCGTTAATCAATAGCCGTAGCTATAGTTCTGCCTTCTATTTGCTTTACTGGCATCGTCTGTCTGTCTGTCTGTCTGTCTGGCTGGATGGATGGCTGGCTTAATGTTTCAGCATGTTTTTGTTTTGTCTATTCTTCCCCTGTAGTCCCTCATGAAAAAACACTATTGAATCACTACTCATTCAATAGTGTTACTATTGCAATTGAGTAGTGATTTTGTAGTGGTTTGTGTAGTATTTCACTTCTTAATCACTACTGATTACTACATAATTCCTATTCAAATCACTGGCTGTTACTTAATTACTTCAGCCTCACTATGGCTTTTTGGAAAGAACTATACAATCACTATACATTTATTGTTGAATTACTACACCATGCTTACACATTTACTGCTGTATCTCTACACAGTCCCTATAGAAAATATTTATGTAGTGTTCACTACTGAATCACTAATAGATTACTTTTTGTTGTGTAGAAACAAAAAGTATTCAGTTGTGAAATTGAGGCTGAAGTAATTAAGTATCAGCCAGGTAGTGATTTGAATAGGAATTATGTAGAAATATCAGTAGTGATTAAGTAGTGAAACGGGCCATTTCTCTACCAAATACTACACAAATCACTACAAAACCACAACTCAATTGCAATAGTGAAAACACTATTGAATGAGTAGTGATTCAATAGTGTTTTTTCATGAGGGGTATCTCTGTATCTCTAAGCTTTCTGTTCTATCCCTTCTTCCTCTGTGGTCGCCGTTTCCCCTCTGCCTCCTCAGGCCATAGGTGTTTGCGTCACAGTAACAAAGTGTTGGACACTCAGGTGCTGATCAGTCCATCTGAGGAGCAGGTCCTGTCAGAGGTGAGGATGGAAGCCTGGAGTTCTGCATGGGTCAGGGCCAGGGGTGTAGTGGAGGGGGGACGCCCCACTTCTCACATCTAGAATATTATAGGGGCAAAAGTAGGCCTACCTACCTACCGTGTTTTTTGTCTTTTTTATCGATACAATTATGCATCGTAAACAATCTTTCTCAATATGCTATACTTGTTTTAATAGTGTGTCTGTGTGTGTTGCGGAGGCACACACAAATGCAAGTGTGCATGCTTGTGTCTTAAAGGGGAATTCCAGTCATTTTCAATATTTTACTATGTCATTAATATACCTTAGAGATGTTGTGTGGGCATGGTAAAAAAAAGTTATTGAGTTTACTTTTTTTCTGAGAGTGTACAAATGGAACCAAATGGACCCGCTAGGGTCCATTTGGTTCACATTTGTACACTCTCAAAAAAAAAAATGAAAATGGGAGGTGGAATTCCCCTTTAAGAGGCGTCCCCGCTCTAAAAGTCCCACTACAACACTGCATGGGTAGGGCAGATGTGCTGCATGACTGGTGCATTTCTAAGTAAACAAGAAGAGTGGCCCCTAGAGGCTGTGTTGCTCTTTACACCTCATGTGATCAATGTGGCTTGGATCGCATGACTGACCAAAGCTGCCATGCAGAGTCTCATGCTGTCGTTGGCAGGGATTCAAAAATATAATAAAAAATATAATTTAAAAAAAAGTCACATCATTCTTTAAAGAGGCTTTATCCTGGGTATGAAAGCTAAAAGTTTTCATTCATGTTCCAAGCTGAAAAGGTCTCACTGACCTTTTGCTGCTCCTACCATATCATATATTATATACATTTCATACATATATACATTATATTGTGCGTATGGTCGAGATTACTATGTAAGCCAAACAGAAATGTCTCTGCGTCTTTGTGTGGGGGTCACACACTTTATATTTGGACATGCCGGAAGAACTCCATATACTGTATATAGGCTTAGGTAAGACACACAACGTCCTACTTGTATTATTGTATGTGGTACATTTGTTAGTATATTTCATACTGGTACTAGCTATACTTCTACCATAGAAAACATGCTTTATTGGGAAATCTTCCTGGTCTTCCTGCTTTTGCTTTCTTTTGTTTTCTTCTCTTTTCTTTTTTTGTATCAATTTGTATATTTCATTTGGTTTCTTAGAACCCTATTGTCGTAACATGTGCAACAAAATGCCAGGCAATCAGTGCATCAGGTCACTAAGAACAAAAACAAAAAGCTAAACATATATACCACAAACACATGTAACAGTACCACTTGTTATTGCACAACCCCTATAACATGTGCTGTATATGTAGCTGTTATTGCACAAAAACATATTGCACTAAGACAGCAGTAAACAAAAACAAAACATTTATTGCAGCAATAGATTCAACGTTTTCTAGTTCAGCTACCGCTGTCACATAGAAGAATCTGCACATCCCTGACTTGATCGCTCTGTACCGTTGCATGAAGACAACAGTTCCAACGGTGATCAGTCTCCTTTATAATGTTCTCTGTTCTTGCTTTGTTTCTTCTCTACCTTGTAGGTGGGCGGTCTGATAGCCAGTGAGTCTGTTCACAAGTTGTTGATCTTGGCTGGCCAGATTGTGGAGGAGAGAGGAGACTTATTGTTACACAGGGGACTATTTTCATCTCACCACCTGAAACAAATAATCACAGAGCATGTAAGATGGTGTATTATATTTTCTAATCTCGTCATTATTTAATTTTCTATTTGCATAGAAATTGTGATTACCATAATTTCCAGACTACAAGCCGCGACAACAGTTTTTTTCCCTGCAGCTTATACAACAGTGCTTATAGTCCCGAAAAAGTATTTTGGGGATACAAAATTGTTCAGGGGACTGTCCAGGGTGTGGGACAATGGCTTGGCAGGCTTGCACCATCAGCGCGCGCGCGCACGCACGCACGCACACATTCACTTTCAGTGAGCTCCCTCTCTAACTCTTTCTCTCTTCCCCATCCATTATCAGTTTGAAGATCTAGCGCCCTCGATCCCCTCCTCCAAGCTCCATCTAACTCTGAGCTGCCCCAACATCGGCCAGTGGAGAGAGACCTTCCCGGGCAACCAGCCGTCTTGGGGACCCCTGAACCTTCACATCAACCCCCCAGAGATGCTGCCTGCCATGGATGCCTTGGAGGACTTCACCTCTCTGGTCTCTGGCTCCCTGTCCTCTGTGTCTCCCTTTGACCTTCTCCCACCACCAGGCACCGTGGGCTTCCTAAAGCTCTCCCGACCCTGCTGCTACGTCTTCCCTGCCGGTCGCGGAGACTGTGCCTTCTTCGCCGTCAACGGGTTCACAGTTCTGCTGGACGGTGGGTCGGACTACCAGGCCTGTTTCTGGAAGCTGGTGCGTCACCTGGACCGGGTTGATGCAATCCTGTTGACCCACATCGGGACGGAAAATCTCCCTGGTGTCAACGCTTTCCTGGAGAGGAAGGTGGCTGAGCTGGAGATCGGCTCAGATGTTAAAGGTAAAGATCACTACTATGAATGGTGTGACGTCCTCTCCAGTGTTGGTCAATATTACTTAGGAAAGTAACTTCTTTACTTTACTGGTTACCCCTTAGACAAAGTAAGATCATTACTTTACTTATTACTGGAATCGAAGAGTAATATGTTACATATTATGTTATTACTTTCCCAAGTTTAGCGAAAAACAGACCTGCAACTAACAAAACCAGATTTCGAAATTTGTCTCTTTGATTTTTTTAAACTTTTTTCACAATTGTTTTCAAAGACAGTTGAGGTCTTGTATTTAAAAATAAAATATAGAATACAGCAGCAAGTGATTTGTAGTGTACATAACTGTGCGCAGGATGCAGCGTGTGGACTGGATCTACAATCTAGTGCACATCTCTGTTGTTACACAACAGCTCAGATTAAACAAGTAACTTGGCGTTACTTGCAAAGTAATGCATTACTTATTACCCATTTTGGCAGAGTAATCTCGTTACTTTACTTTTTGGAGCAAAAGTAATAATATTACAGTAATATGTAATCTAAAATTCGTTACTGCCCAACACTGGTCCTCTCCTAATTCCTCACATCCTCTTTCACCCTCTTCTTACCTGTTGTATTTCTCTCTAACTCTCGATCTCTTTCACACTCTCACTGACAGAGGATTTGTCCAAAAGGCTGATCTCCCCAGAGCTTGGAGTTGTGTTCTTCAATGCCCCCATCAGTCTGCAGGTGGAACAGCAGCAATGTGAGTACTATAAACCTACTATAGTACTACATATCACTGATATACTGTATATCAGTGATTAAGCTAATTGTACCACCACTGTGTAAACACAAACGTGAGGACAAATATTGTGAATGGCCGGTACGAAATGATGGTAAGAGCGTGTCTCCCTTCACATGGGTGTGATTCTTACATATAATAAATCATAATATATATATATATATATATATATATATATATATATATATATATATATATATATATATATATATATATATATATATATTAGGGATGTTGAATGATTAAAATTTTTAATCAAATTAATCACAGCTTCAAAATTAATTTAATCATGATTAATCACCATTCGAACTATGTCCAAAATATGCATGTTTTCCGAAAAAACAACAGAATCTGTGAAAAAAATAACCATATATCTTTAAAATATTTATCAAAATAGGCGATCTACAAGCCCTCAATGCTTGTAGATCCTCCAGCTATACTCTATGGCTCTGGTTACAGGGAGACACAGCTATAAGTCTCCGTAAAACCCTGCTCTACCCATTTCTTTCAATGAGAAAATGCTCAGTGGGTTGAGTCAGTGTGCACATGAGTTAATTGCGTTAAAAACTTTAATCAGATTAATCAACAAAATTAATTTAATCCCATTAATTAACTATTTTCAACAGCCTTAATATATATATATATATATATATATATATATATATATATATATATATATATATATATATATATATATATATATATATATATATATATATATATATATATACACCGGTATATATATATATATATATATATATATATATATATATATATATATATATATATATATATAAATATATATATATATATATATATATATATATATATATATATATATATATATATATATATATATATATATATATTTCATTTTTCATATTATTATTATTATTATTATTATTATTATTATATATTTATATCATCATATTTATTTAGTATATTTCTACCATAATAACATGGTAGAGTTTTTTTCTTTCTCAGCACTGCCATGGTGCATTTTTAATAACTTTTGCAATTCATTATTTGTACAAGGACCAATAACCTTGAATGAATGGTAATAGCCCAGGAATGATAATAACAATAGTGTGTGTGTGTGTGTGTGTGTGTGTGTGTGTGTGTGTGTGTGTGTGTGTGTGTGTGTGTGTGTGTGTGTGTGTGTGTGTGTGTGTGTGTGTGTGTGTGTGTGTGTGTGTGTGTGTGTGTGTGTGTGTGTGTGTGTGTGTGTGTGTGTGTGTGTGTGTGTGTGTGTGTGCGTGAGTACAGGTACAGACAATGTCCTGAAGAGCAGAGACCAGGCTACCCTGACCTTAAACCTGTTAAAGAAGTTAGAAGTCACACCACAACCAATGTTTCGGCCAAAGGGGCTCACCATTGAACCGCTTACCCTATTCCAGAAGATGGGAGTGGGGCAGCTGGAGCTGTACATCCTGAACCCAAGCCAGAACAGCAAGGAGTACCAAGCCCTCATGCAGAACTGGCCCAACACCACTTCCTCAACATCTCACACCCAAAGCTTACCTCTCGCTGCTCTGGCGTCGGTGTCTGCCCTGCTGGTGTGGCACCCAGCCTGCCCCCAGGAGAAGGTGGTCCGGATGCTGTTCCCCGGTGTCACACCACAGGAGAAGCTTCTGGAGGGGCTGGAGAAGCTGAGGGGATTGGCCTTTCTTCAGAAGCCCACAGTCACCACGGGGGACATGGAGAAGCTGCTGGAACACAAACAGGCTAGAACGGAGAGTCAGGACAGTGGTAGGTCACTGGGAAAGGAACCAGCCTCCAGAGCAGGGAAGGAGAAAGGGGGTAAAGATGAGGGGAAGGAGAGTCTGGTGAAGGAGAAAGGAAAAGTGGTGAATGGAAATGGCTTGAGAGAGGAGGGGAAGAAAGAAGTTGATAAGCCCAAAATGAAGGAGGGAGTCGGCAAGCAGAAAGCATCAGTGTCTGACAAGAATACAACAAAGAAAGGTGGGAAGGATGGGAAAAAAGAAGAACGTACTGGGAAGAGAGATGAGACTGGCCTCAAGAGAAAAGAACAAGCAAAGAAGGATATTTTGCCTTCAAAACCAAAGAATGAAAACAAAGCAAAGCCCAAAAAGGAAGCTAAAAATGACTCTAAAATAGGGGGAAGAAAACAGGCAAACCATCAGGAAAGGAGATCAAGACTGATACCAATTTAGATGCAAAGAAGGCCAGTGGGAATACCAAACCAAAGCACCAGTCTGTGAAATCTGACGCGGGAACCACATCAGAAAAGTTGGATCTAGAAGGGGCTGATGAGCAGCTATGCAAGGAAAAGGAAAACCCCTGTGGCTCGAAAATGTCTACCCCTGAGGATATGACGTCTGACTTTCTCAGGCTGAGGGAGGACACTGAAAGAGAAGAGTCACAGCAGGAATTAGAGAAACAAGAGGACAGAAGCAGAGAACTGGTAAATGGTGGAAGCACTGAGCACAAGGAAACTGCAATTCCAGAAATTTTCGGAAATGGACCTAAAATAATGCAAAGAGAGAGTGGTAAGAATGATTGTGAAGTCAACAGATGTGGGACTAGAGACACAGTTGATAGAGAGTTAGTGACAGAGGCTGGAAGTGGATCTGGAGAGCAGCTTGAAATGAGCCACAAGCCCTCCAAAGTGGTAGGCTTTCCATCTCCTCTGAACCAGGCGCCAAGAAGTGAGCGTTCTGTCCAACTAGACTTGACCCCAACCGAATACACACTCCTGGACGGGGCTTTGAGAAACAGCCCTCCCTCTCGATCCTCTCCAGAGAACCAGGCCGCTGTCAGCCCAGATGAGGAAACCGTAGAGCCAGTCTCTTCTGATTCGAGACCCAACAGTGCAGGCCACACGCCTTACTGTCTGTCTCCAGACGATGTGTGGTGCAACAGGGATACTCTCAACAGGCTACAGTCCCAGATTGGTAACCAAGACACTGGTGTTCCTGAACCATCCAGCGGGCAGAGCGAAGGACAGCCGTCTGAATCCAGAAGTAATTCAGAAGGCCATGTTGCGTCGAATCCGAAAGAGAAGCATTTGAGTTTCCTCTCTTTGGGCTCATTTAAAGAAGGGGCCCTGGATCCCTCTGCCTCTCTCACTACTACTACCACCACTACTCACTCCATGGCAGCTGAGGTAAGCTCCCCCCAGTCCACAGAGGTGGATGAGTCCCTGTCCATGTCTTTTGAGCAGGGCCCAACCACCGTGAGCCAGAGAGAAGGGGACGATAGCACCCACCACTCCCACTCCAATGGCAGCCATTTTGTAGAGGCAGACTTCCGAGTGGGTATGTCTTTACCATTGAAGAAGCCTCCGAGATCTCTGGGGCAGGGCTCAGACATGTCGCGTCCACCCGGTCCCAGCACCCTTCATTTAGAATCGGTGGCGGGCCACGACGTGGACCTGTGCCTGGTCTCCCCCTGCGAGTTCAAACATTTCAAGCCTCCTGACTCCGGTTCAGGCACCAGTGACTCCTCCAGAGCATTGGGTCAGCACCAGCACGGCAACAACAACAACAACCACCACCACCACCACCACAGGGACACATCAGCCAGTGAATCCATTGTCCCCCTCTGTGCAGAGGACTGCCCTTCCACCACAGCAGATGTTTTGTTGGATTCGGACGAGGATGACTCGTGTAGCGAGACCACCAACTCTCTCCATGACAACCCTTCCCGCCAGTCTCTTCCCACAGACCCACCTCCAGCTCCCCTGAGGGATGGTCCTCCTCTGCCCCCCCTCCCTGACTCCTGCATGCCCGCCCCCCAGTCTGACCACGAGACTCATGGGAAGGGGGTCAAAACTGCCGGCGTGAGGGGGAAAAAACAACCAGGGGTGAGTTAAACTTACAACACAGTGGTCAATATGAAAATTATGAGAGATGAACGATCTGTAAGGTCTGTCTTCTCCCAATGGGGAGAGATCAATGTAAATGCAACACCGGGGATTTGAACCCTGGTTCAAATCTGGTATCAATGGAATGAGATTTGCAATTGATCTTACCAGATTGATTGGTTATATACTATTAAAAGAAGAATTAGGATTCTCTACCAGTAAATAGGATATAAGGAACTAATAATATGATCGAGGTGCAGTGGCTGGGACCCGCATTTTGGGTTCAACATGAACTCCAGAAACAGCATTACATTAAATAACATGTAAATCATTCATCAACATCATCTAACGTATCTCCACCAGGTTTTTGAAGCTCCCCAGAAACTAGGCTCAGGCACAGGAAAAAAGCGTATGGTGGGGCAAAGCGCAACCATGAAGGGAGGCAAGGACAACAACTCTGCCAATCGTACACCTCCGCCCAGTCCCCGGACACGATCAGACAAGCCTCCACCTAGCCCCAGTAAGTGAAATGCATATATCATATACTGTATATGCATAACTTATTGCTTGAGTGAAATTAGATCTCCATTAGTCCAAAACAAAAAAAAAACAATAAAAAACTATGAGAAATGAAAATAACAACAAATAATCTATATAGGCTTATTATGTATCAGTGTACCTTATGACGAAAGAAAGAAGTGTGTGTGTGTGTGTGTGTGTGTGTGTGAGTGTGAGAGAGAGAGAGAGAGAGAGAGAGAGAGAGAGAGAGAGAGAGAGAGAGAGAGAGAGAGAGAGAGAGAGAGAGAGAGAGAGAGAGTGTGTTTGTGTGTGTGTGTGTGTGTGTGTGTGTGTGTGTGTGTGTGTGTGTAAGAGTATGTGCGTGCGTAAACAAGACCAAATGTTCTCAGGGTAGAATTAACTGCGGATTTGACTGTGTATATATAGCAATATGGAAATGGATACAGTAGCAGCATTACACCAGTGTTTTGTTATAATGTCATAAGACAACACTGTCTTCTTCATCTGCTGACAGTCTCCAAGTCCAGTTTGGTGGGTGAGAGCAGTGTGTATGTGGACCTGGCCTACATCCCTTCTGGAGCCTCCTCCTCCACCGTTGATGTGGAGTTCTTTAGACACGTTCGCTCCTCCTGTTACATCATCAGCGGAGAGAGTCCAGAGAGAGAAGAGCTTATGAGACATACACTGGATGCACTTCTGGAGGGGAAGTCATCATGGACCGACTCTGTTCAGGTAGAAAGATACAATGATCTTATAATAAAACATCATATATTTGTATATTACGGTACTGTATATACAGCAGGTCTAGTGATAGACCGATTATCAGTCGCGGCCGATTATCGAATTCGATATTCATGATTTTATTAACAATCGGTATCGGTGCAAAAAATAAATAATCGAAAAAAGAGCAGCTGATTTTTTATGTTTATTATAAATGTTCAAAAATGGTACAACAACTTTCATTGAAAATCCAGTAGATTGTGATGGTAAGCAGATCTCTCACCTCATGTATTTATAAATTTATCCAAAATAAATTACCCAAAATGTATTTTCTCTTTTTCTTTTATGTCTGAAGCTCTGTGCCTCTACTTCACACAGCAAAATGTTTCCAATGCTGCTACAATACATGTTTGCACTTGAATTAAAAATATGCATTTGATGGAGGGGAAACTGAAACACTTTTGCTGCTTCTTGCACTTTCGTTTTATTAAAAAAAGTAAATAAAAACCGTATCGGCTGAGATCGGCTGTCGGTCTTTTTGATGTTCCACTAATCGGTGATCGGAAACATCGGGCAAAAGCCTGATCGGTCGTATCTCTAACGGCAACCCTTCACTTTGTCTCTGCAGGTGACGGTGATCCCTACATTTGAGTCTCCGTCGATGCAGGGCTGGTACCAGCAGACCCTGGACAAGCAGAGGGAGCTCAGCATCACTGTTCTGGGCTCTAACAGCACTGTGGCCATGCAGGACGAGACCTTCCCCGCTTGCAAAATAGAGTTCTGAGTTAAGACAGCTACATGGAGGAAAGGGTGCGGCTGGAAGTAGAACACTAGGGTGTGTGTGTGTGTGTGTGTGTGTGTGTGCGTGTGTGTGTGTGTGTGTGCGCTCTCGCGTGCACGCTTGTGTGTGTGCTACAACCTCTGTCATGATGGCCTCCAAAGTCTGGTATCTGCACCCGGACCAAGGTGATATTCCTTTGGTCTAGTGGTTAATTTGTTGGACTTTCACGCAGGAGACCCGAGTTCGAATCCCGGACGTTACATTGGTGCCGTGACCCGGATCGGGTTTCCCCGTGGAAGGAGGTCAAAAGGGAGGTGAGTGTAGCAGGTGGCTACAGCCTCTGTCGTGATGGCCTCCAAAGTCTAGTATCTGCCCCCAGACCAAGGGGATGTCCCTTTGGTCTAGTGGTTAAGATGTTGGACTTTCACGTGGGAGCAAGAGAGAGAGAGATGGTAAGGTGGGTGTGGGCAATGAAAAAAGCGCAAGAGAGTGCACATTAAAATCCTGAGCATATGATTTAACTGCGAAAGGGTACATTCCATTTGTAGGCTTTCGGTGTAAAAACACATTAAGGATTTCATGGTGTGCATGCACATGAGAACACAATACGGAATACGGAATACCTGACACATGTGCACTCCTATCCTTACCCTTTCCTCCAGTCTGGGCTGATAACACTGTCAGACCAGGAGAATGAATACACACATCCCAGTGAGGATTTTTGCATGAAATATTTGACCCATCACCCTGTGCAAAGTGGAAGAGGAGAACACAATGGATGCAAGAGACGCATGAGGACAGGAATACCTAATGTACTACAGACGTCATGCACACATATGACACAGTAAAATCCCTCTTTTAGTGTACAAAACACAGAGGATAAATTAAACACTGGAAACAGGAATTTACAGTGTACTGTATACAGTATGTGTGGTATCCATTAAATATTGTACAATGTGACAGAATTGTGATAGCAAAAGTCTGTGCCATGGCCTCTGGTCTTCAGTTGTTTGATTAATGACCGTGAGGACTTTTGTTAATTAAACTGAGACACACACAGCCGCTTAATCAACCACTTAAACCCCAGTGAATATTCCGCTGAAAATATCACAGAAAATCACAGAAAAGAGTTTGTCGAGCTGATGTTTTCATTTTAGTTATTCATGAATGAAAATAGAAAATAGAAAGGTTACTATAGTGTAGTGGCCTGAAGGACACTTTGGAGTTTAAGTGGTTAAGGATAAGGAATATACAGTAGTACCCGTTAATTATTTGTGTCTACATGATTATCAGAAACTGAATGTGCAATGTTGAATCTGAATGTGCAATGCTTAATCAATCAAATACCTTGGAACAATTCAGTTTACATAAAACATTATTACAATTAGTTATAATAATTATGGCAAGAAGATAACTGTGATCTGTTACAGCTTTAGTAGCCGCAATTTCAAATCACACAAGAATACCCAACCTACTTCTTACTTGACTTAATGCAGAATAAGATAATATACAAATGGTCCATGGACATTATTTTATAATATTTTATTGTATTTTATTGTTAATAAAAGAAAACTAATCTAAGAAAATAAAAAACAAAGTCTTCATTTAACAGCCTGTTCTAATTTATATAATTTGGAGACAGATACATCCAAAATGAACTTAAGATCAACTGTTTCCAAACAGATTACAATAACAGAAATGGATTACATTTAAGTATAGTCTACTGGTATCTGTAATTGTATAGCAACCCTTCAACACACCACGCCATTCCTGCCTTGTTCAGTGAGAGAGAGAGAGAGAGAGAGTGTGTGTGTGTGTGTGTGTGTGTGTGTGTGTGTGTGTGTGTGTGTGTGTGTGTGTGTGTGTGTGTGTGTGTGTGTGTGTGTGTGTGTGTGTGTGTGCGCGCGCACATGTATGAGACAGAAAGAGACCACCGAAGTCTGTAACTATCCATGCTATTGCTGCCTTTTAAATGGATAGTTTACTCATGAGGGTCATGACAAATCCACTTCTGAATCATCATTTCTGAAAATTCATTTTGGTAACTTCCTCGCCTTCAACAGAGCATGAGACACGATACAGACAAATGGGCATGACTGTTGGTGCAAATATTTTATCCCAAACTATCATATAAAGAGGCTGTTGGCATGAAAGTAACAATGGAGCCATTATGAATAGTAACTTATCAGTATTACTAACTAACTTACAAGCTCATGTTTGTTAGATATCTATCAAAATATCTTCAAGGTTCAAGGATCAAGGTTCTTTATCTATTGCGTGCATTAAATAAACCCAAAGAATGCAACTGATTCAGATACTGCTGTTGCCTCAAAACCAATCACCAAAAGCATTTTACCCTCATTAAATAAAACAGGTATAAAATAAATAGTTATAAATGCTGCGGTGGATCAGTAATCATAAACAGGGATTGCTTTGTGCCCCCCTCTAGTAGTGAATAGTATTAATTGTAGAGTACTGGTATGTGTCATGCATGTAAAATATGTTGCTTCATTCATGATATTCATGAGGGCAGAAGGAAGCATGTGATGTACAGTGACATATAAAACGGTAAATGGTGCATTTATTACTTATTTAAATTTTAGTTCCATTTGCACGCACTTCAGAGGTAAATTAAAAGTGCAAAAGTTATTTTATTAACTGTTGCATAGGCCTAGTACTGTATTCTGATGGTAAGCATTACTAGAGTGTTCAGTAACAGACACTTGTGTGTCTCTCAAGTTCTTTACTGATAGGTTGGTATAACAATTCTATCCAATCTAATGAGTGAACTACAACCACATCACAAAGAAATGAGGACATATTTGAATAAACATGGAATTGGATGAACTTGAATGTGAATTTATGGCTACACTGCTGATTGGATGAACTTGACAACTCAGCTGCAAATTAATTCTCTGTTGAATAGAGAGAGAAAATGGAGAAAATAAACAGACCCATGATACTAAAAAACAATGATCATCATAACATGCTTCTAACAACAAAACTATAACAAAAAAGATCACTCACACCACTACCTTTAACAATGATTTTACTATATGGTGGGGGGGGTTATTGACACTGAGATGTTTGAAAACAGCTTTCAGTTTGTATATTGTCTTCTGTACCTTGTAACAGGGTTGTGGCTGGGGGTCGAGTAAAACAATAAAGATTATCCATCACCAATAGACTCCTTCCTGGTGTGTGTGTGTGTGTGTGTGTGTGTGTGCGCGTGTGTGCGTGCGTGCGTGTGTGTGCGCGTGCGTGTGTGTGTGTGTGTGTGTGTGTGTGTGTGTGTGTGTGTGCGCGCGTGCGTGCGTGTGTGTGCGCGTGCGTGCCTGCCTGCCTATAAATTAACATTGCTTTTGCTTTCATTCTGCCATCTGCTCAAAACATTACTTGGTTCCTGCCATTTTCTGAAAGAAAAACCTTCAGACAACAGCTATTGAAGGTAAGTTTTGTATTATATCAAAGCTGAATAAAGCCATGACTGCTATGTTAAAATGACAGATGGACTCTTTCCAGGCATGTAATCACATTTAAATCAGGTTGAAAGGATATGTATATGGCAGAAGTCCATCACACGAAATGTGATTGACAAATTATAGTGGACAACTGTGACTGTCAGATAATAATTAATTTATTATCGGCCTAACAATTACTTTATATGATTTAGATGTATTGATGATTTTTCTTTATTCAAGTGTCGTGTATCCAAGGAACTATAGCCAATTAGGCCATACAGAACACTTTTACTTTCAGTTGACTTTACTTTCATTTTGAACTGCATTGTGAAAGCGTTTCACAAATGAATGAATAAACAACTACCAACTGGTACAATGATATCATTGGTCTAGTCAGTGTGTCTCGGTCTTCACTATTTTATAATGATTATTAATATTAATTATTCCTTAATAATTATTATTTCTTAATAATAATTATTAAAATGTTCTAGAAGATACTTGCTGCTAGAGTCTAAAGCAGCAAGGGAATAATATTCTCTTGCTGCTTTAGATTCTATAGTTACAGGAAATACACAATATGTCAAAATACGCTGATTTATTATGGAAATCGACTTCCAATTGGCTTGAGCTGTCAATCATTGAGTTGAGTGATTGACAGCTGTGGCTGTGTGTGAGCATGTGCGTGTGGGCGCACGTGCGCATGTGTGTGCGTGTGTGGGCGCACGTGCGCATGTGCGTGCGCAATAGAGAGATTTAATAGTATTGATTTTTCTAGTTTAGTTATGGTTTACATTAGGGTGCAGTCTATGTTGATGCAACTATGAATGATATTGGAAAATGCTGTTAAAACAAGAACACGTCTGATGAGTGAAGGGCATATGGTCTAAGTTTTAGACTATATGTCAGTTGACCATTTATCCTTGTCATAACAAAATATTTCGTTCACACCAGCTGCCTGGTTCTCAAGTCACTCCTAACCACTCAATCACCAGTGACTGTGGTTACAGTACATGCAAATTCCTTCTTTACAAATTAAGTTGTGCATGTAAACATAGGCAATGAGGGCAGAAATATAGTCACATGAGGGACTATATTTTCACTACCATATTCTCAAAGAAATCGGCCTCTCTGAGAATAGAAAAACAGCTTCCTTTGGGGTTATTGTGTGCCTTATCCCAGTTGAAGAATTCAACTGGCCTAAATTACATTTAGGCGGTTAGTAAACGCTCTTATTCAAGAGCAACTTAGAATCGTCAATAAAAAAAACAACAGCAAAAATAAAAACACAATATTGTACTGAGCACATTGGCATAGATATAACTGACACTGGTAATTTATTGCTATAGACAACTGACCACTTAGCCTGTGTTTGACAAAAATGTAATATTGATGAAAATGTCAATCACGTTGACACGTTGATAACCCCTGAATATTAAACCAGCATGTCAGCATGTTCAGTTACGGTATCAGTCTTGTATTGAGTTGTGCTTGAATTGTACGGTAAATCTCCAAGCTGTTAATTTCAATCAATTGGTCAGTCAGTCAGTCAGTCAGTTAATGCCATCAATATAAGTTCAATAATTAAATCATATTAGTAGTGGGTAACACTCTAGTGACTTGCAAACACAATAAACACATTTCTTCTTCATTCTGTTAAGTAACTCATTGAATGTGTTGTTGCTGACAATTGTTTTTAATATCTTTTAGATTGCTTTGCTGGTGGCCATTCATCATGAGTGTGGTCACATCCAATCTCTCTGTAGAAAATGAGAAGAAGTTGCTGTCTTTGTTCGGTCACGTCAGGCTCCACCTGCTCTACAAAGCCAGTGTGCACGGCTACACTGCAGCCGCCTTTCACAATCGTTGCGACCACCAGGGTCCCACCGTAATTGCAGCCTACAACAATGCCGGGTTTGTCTTTGGAGCCTACACCGCCAAGGACTACGGCAAGACCCAGCAGAACATCACTGACGAGAAGGCTTTCCTTTACAGCATGAGTGCAGGGAGGGAGAAGCCATTGAAGGTAGCCAGTAATGATGGTCAGAGTGGATTCACTGATGGAGATGGTGGCCCGAATTATGGCGCTTTGGTGTTCCTACATGATGACAAGCCTGATATCCTGTCAAACCCGGGGACAGGATTCACTTTTACTCCTGAGCAAATGCACGGAAATGTCCTGGCACTGACCGAGTTTGAGGTGTATCGCGTTGATGGTGAGGGTCAAAATGACCTTGAGGTCACATTACTTGTATTTGTAAATGTTCGCAATATTTTGTTTTGTAAGCTAAAAGTGACTACCGGTAATCAGTAATCACAGACAAATGTGATTGTGAACACTGAATATTATTGTATTTTAGATGGTCCATAGGCCTAATATGGTAAAGATATCCACAATAATTATGATTATTAATAGCATAATTTAATATCAAACATAAATAGAAATGTCTTTCTTTCTCAAACAGACTTAGGAGGTCGTCTCCTGGCGAAACCATGGAGGAAGGTCATGTGGACAGATGAGTATGTATACATACTAGATCTGGGGTCAACATTTGCTATGACAATGGAGTATTACTTTTTTTAAACACATTTTCATTATTGAAAAAAGAAAACGAAAAGAAAAAAGAAAACGAAAAGAAGAAACAGTACACATGTCCTCCTCCCTCCAGGGTGAAAAAGCAGTTGAAGGAGGATATCAAGTCTTATAAACCTGTTATAAAGTCAGTGATACAGGCCAAAGTGCTACTGGTCGGACCAGTAGGGGCTGGAAAGTCCAGCTTCTTCAACTCTATCAACTCTGTTTTCCGAGGCAACGTAACATCCCAGGCAGTCTCTGGCAGTGCAGGAAAGAGCCTTACCACCCAGGTACTAAAATGGTTTCTTATATTAAAACGAATCTATCATTCTGGCTTTACTCTGTGCATCATAGGGGGCTGTGGGCAAACCCGTCATCCAGTAACATCATCAGAAAGTTAATAGAAACTGAGGGCTTTCTTACTATTCACGTTGCAATATGGCAGCCACCATTCTCACAATAATCTAATTTAATCACACGATTCACAGCTAAAACTGAAAATAAGCTGATTTATTACTCTGCAGGAGCCTGGAATCGAACCCTCAACCTTGTGGTTACCATCCAGTGACCCTACCCCTGAGCCACTGCCCCCTTGAATCCCTATGCACTAGTACTAATAGGATACTTGCAGATGCAATTTTGTACTTTTTTGTTATTGCTGTTTTTACATGTTTTGTTTTCTTTTAACTTGTCTCTTGTTCGATGTTGGGGATGAAACAAGAAATTAGCTATATCTAGTATATTTACATTGCTCTTTACTGTATTTGTTTATTTAGATGGGACAGTGCATATTAATGATAATGAACATTAAAAAATTAAAGTGATGTCACTGGAAGACAGCTTTCTGAACTACCCACAGCCTTCCTGAAATTCATCTCATCAACATAAATACTGTAGCTCCAACAGATTAATTACAGCATGTTTACTATATGTGGTTGTTCTCTAGTTCCGCACTTACTCCATCACCGCAGGGAAAGGTGGTAAACCTCTTCCCCTGATCCTTTGTGACACTATGGGACTGGAGGAGACTGCTGATAGTGGTTTGGACATGGAAGACCTAATCGGCATCTTCAAAGGTCATGTTCCAGATCGTTACCAGGTTTGAACTGAGAAAAATGTATTTTGCTTTTAAATACCACTATTAACTTGCCCGAAATGGTGCAAGGGTCAAACTTTTGAACCTTTAGTGGTACAAACAGACTTGGATACAAGTGGAAGTGTTCTCATAGTGCTTTCTAATCTCCCCATGAAGGCCACCATTGGGAGCTGCACAACATATTCAACTATGCAATTCTGCAACTAGTTGATGGCAACTAGTTGAAACTGGGATCGCCCGATGATATTGTAATGGTGATGTGGTGACGTAGTAAAATATTTTTTTACATTATCATACATACTTGCTCAGCCAATTGAATCATTTCAAGCTCCTGGCCTACTTGTGCGCAATGTAATATTGCTTGGTTCTGTTCCTCTGTTCACTTTATGGGGCCAGTCCAATGGCAACTTCTCTAGTATGATTTTCTGCCCCCTCACTCTGTTTATTTCTAAGACTATAGCTAGGCTATATATTATCATCACGAGGTGAAAAAAGATTACAGAGAAAACACATCATTAATGGTCACTGATGATGAAATGTTTAGATACATCAATCATTCAGTTGGCTGAGCAAATAAGCTATGTATGATGATGTAAAACTTTATTTTACTATGTCACCACGTCGTATTATCATCACGAGGTGAAAAGGTTTACAGAAGAAATGTTACAGAAGGAACGCATAACCAACCCACTAATTATGGTCGCAGTTTACTATGAAAACCTGCATCTCCCTCCTGTCAGTTGGTCGGTCGGTCACGCCTCCATGTATGGTCACGCCTATAACATCATGCCTCCCTATATGGACATCACGTCTCAATATAGATTACACCCTATGACATCATTACTCCATAGGTTATTGTGGTCACACCTAGGTCGGTTCTCACCCCCAGGTCATCTTATTGGTATTGGTTCTTTATCGGCATCTGAAAGACTTTTCCTCAGGATTTCCACCTGCTTCCCACAATCTTCATCTTCCTGATCTTCTCCTTCTGGACAATCATGTGTCTACCCTATTTTGTATTTAACTGTTTTGTAGAAGATGTAAGTAACAGGCTCTATCAGCACTAGGGGTGAATTACCCAACTCACCCAGCCCATCTTTTAAACTGTATTTAAAGATAAAGTCATTCTTTAAAAATCTGCACATCTCTATCCCAGTTTAGTCCCTCCGCACCCATGCAAGAAGATTCAATTGGCTTTAAGAAGGATCCAACTCTGAAGGACAAGATTCACTGCATGGTATATGTGATTGATTCCACCAAGATTGCCCTGCTTTCTGACAAGATACTGGAGAAGTTAGCTGCTATTCGGAAGAAGACAAACCAGATGAGTGAGTGACCCGGGAACACTTGAATTGACTTTCCCCACATTTGACGTACTCATAATTTGTTTATAATATAATAATAATAATGTGTTTATGGTTGTTTTTTCTTTAGCTTTTCCATGCTGTCCCATTCAAATCATGTTCTCTTCTGTTCTATTCTACTTTGTGTTCTTCTGACTCCTCTAGACATCCCCCAAATTGTGCTCATGACCAAAGTAGATGAGGCATGCCCTCTAGTGGCAGAGGACCTGAAGAATGTCTACCTCAGCAGTTATATCCAGAGGAAGGTAACAGCAGAATGGGGTTTGGTCAGCAGCAGGTCTCTCGGTCAAATGTTTTGCTTGTCATGTTAGGAATCTCACTCTGATGACATTAACATTTGGCAATAGCTTTGATCATAGAGTACACATGGTCACTGGTCAGCAGCAGCAACTATGGTTCCAGAAGTGTTTTCCCCATTCATTGTTGTCTCCACCGTAAGGTGGTGACTATAATTCGTACCCTGTCCGTCAGCCCGTATGTCCATCCGTGCACATCAGCCTTTGTGTCACATTACCATTTATACATCTTGGGAATGTATTAATTTGCTGCATGTCTCCAGATAAGAACTCACAGTAATACGGTGTCTTTCGCTGTCTTACAGGCCCAGGAATTAAGCTCTTCTCTTGGCATCCCGTTAGCTTGTGTGCTGCCACTGAAAAACTACAGCCAAGAGATAGAGCTGGATCTAGATGTTGATGTTCTGCTGATGAGCGCAGTGAAGCAGATACTCAACTATACAGACAACTTTTTTGATAACCAGGAGGAAGAGATGGACGCACCCCACAATGCAAAGGCCAAATATGAGGAGGAAAGGGTAGTATAGAACCCGTATAGAACCCCGAAGGCAAAATCCAAGTAGTTATCCACATAGTATGTGGATGTGGTTACTATGTGCGACACACACATAAATAAACAAACTTGGCCTATACACACATACAGCAAATACACCCCTAAGTGAACCCATTTTTTTCTACAGCACGTTTCAGCCTAGCCCTGTTCCATGGCATTAACGCCATGGAACAGGGCTAGTTTCAGCCCTGATAAGAGCCTTATTTGCTCCTACAATCTTCGTTCCTAAAGGGCTGCTGCTGCTGCTGATGCGGTTCACCCAGGCTATACTATTCAGCTCTTCCTTACCTTTTTGTTTACAGATCTGTTTCAGAGATAAGATTAGATTCTTATTATTAGATTCATATTGTTTGCTCAGTGTTAGTCTACACCTGACGTTTTCCTCCAGTTCTTTTTTTGTGGATCTAATAACACACTGTTCTGAAAATAAAAGCATATCATGACAATAAAAACACTCTATTTTATTAATCCAACCCAATTTAACAAGTCCTATATTCTACTCAGGTTGAGAAATGCAATGGCGTGGCTAATACTAATGAATATGTTCTGATTGTATCCCATATCACAGCAGCAGCTAACCACAAGGTGGATTCTCAAACGTAATGGATTTTGCAGTCAATCCACATTCCAAGGGTATATTACCAACACAAATTAATTGTTCTTATGTATAAGTTAAGTTAACTTGTTATAGGCCTATGTGCAAGGGGGGAATTATAGTCATTGATATATTCATTGTCACCATACTGTTAAGAAAAAGGGGTAACCGTGTGATCAATGAATATGAATATACATTTAAAAAAAAAAAAGTTCTTGAGTGGAACCGTTTAGTGCAGGGGTTTTCAACAGGTGGTCCGGGGACCACCAGTGGTCCTTGAGAAGGTTCCAGGTGGTCCCCAGGCTAAATGATGGAAAGTTGGTTAACCAGATGTAACTCTTGAGAATGTAAAAATGAAACCAAATGGACCCTTGCGGGTCCATTTGGTTTCATTTTCACACTCTCAAGACTTAAAATATTCATCATCTGAATTAGCCATTTTGGAATGCATGTTTTGCTTGTTTTCTTTCCAAAATCCAGCCTGGAATTGTGGACAAAAGCAAAATAGATCTTTAGATTTGGGGTCTATGGGGCTAAAATATCCTGAAGTGGTGGTCCGTGGCTCAAATCCTGAATAAATGGTGGTCCCTGAGATGAAAAAGGTTGAAAACCCCTGGTTTAGTGTACTCTCTGATCGTTCGTTTATACCTGGTGTATTTGGGGCACTTGGTGCTCCTCGTTCGTTTATTCACACTGGTGTGTTTGGTGCACGCACTGAGGCACCCGTCTTCATGAGCTGAGATGGTAATAGGCAGCGTAGGGTGACTCACCACCCTGTTGATGTGGATGATACCTGGCATGACACAACATGAACCAAACAACATGGATTATAGACCTGAGATGACACAATACAAATTAGAGATACATCTGGGACTTATATAGCACCTTTAATTATACTCAAAGACACTTGACAGAAGTTATACATCATAATGTATGAAAAATGAAGGAAAAATAGTAGGCTACTGATGAAGGTTATGTACTTTGACCACAGGGCACTTTATGAGCATGTTAAAATAAAGTCATCTTAAGTCTCGGCCTAAGGTTGTTTTTAAACAATATTTTTCCATCATGTTTTTCTTTCTTTCTGTTTTTGAGAGCCTGTATTCAAGTTTGAGAAGAAAAAGTATGAAGAAAGTTGCAACAGTGTTTCCTCAGTGACAAAGACACTTTTCATGTGTGAAAAGTGGGGACATGAGGACAGGACCAGTGTTGTAGTAGTGGTACATTTTCTTTTTTTTTTCCTGAGAGCGTACAAATGTGAACCAAATGGACCCTAGCGGGTCCATTTGGTTCCATTTGTACGCTCTCAGAAAAAAAAGGAAACTCATTAACATGGTGAAATACATTTATTTCACCATGCTAATGATTTTTTTCACCTCCATTTCTAGGAAACACAGAATGAGGGAACTTTTTTCCCCATCATGTCCACACAACATATCTAAGGTGTATTTATGTAAAATATTGAAAATAAGTGGATGCACACTTGTATGCACACTGGCATTTGTAGCAAGTATAGCATATTGAGAGTGATTCTTTAAAATGCCTAATTGTATCCATAAAAGAAATTGACAAGACAAAAAAACATGGGCCTACTTTTCCCCCAAAAATATCTTAGATGTGCGCCCCCCCTCCACTACACCCCAGGACAGGACAACTTGATTAGAAACAAACAACAGCCTGTGTAACAAGTGAACTTGGAGAGGCTGGTCTAAACCGGTTCTCAGTGGGGGTGAAGGTAGGGATGGAGGGGTCATCTCTGATGTGTTTGGAGGAGTACATTCCAGAGGGTAGGTCCGGCCGCAAGAACAGAAAGGATAATTACTTCAAAAATACTTTTGATTGGCAAAATTTAATGAATGAATGAATTAATGAAAGCAACTCATGGTGTCTTTAGGCTTATTCTGACTGCATACATCCATACTATAATTAAGGAAATGTCTGAATGTCTGAAAACGGCGATACTATAATCATTGTTATGTGTCATATTTTGCATTGCAGACGCTACTGTGCATGTGCAACTATAACAGATTGCAAGGGAAGATTGATGATCACTGCTCTTTAGTTTATTTATGCCTAACACTGGATAAAACTATGGTTAAGTGGGAAAACTATTGAAAGCGAAGGATGCCCGCACATCCACAAATTTCAACATTTCTCGCGCGCAACACACACACACACACACACACACACACACACACACACACACACACACACACACACACACACACACACACACACACACACACACACACACACACACACACACACACACACAAAAGAGTAAACAGCGACACCGTGTGGCATCTTTGCTGTTTGCAGGGCCTGGGGAAAGCATGGCAGTTCAATAACAATATTATCTGTGTCTTTTACTCACATGCAGTGATGGGCAGTAGCTTGTTACAAGTAGCTAAGCTACATAGCTTAACTACATTTTCCTGTAACTTGTAGTGTAGCTTACTACATTTGTTCTGGGAATAGCTTGTAGTGAAGCTACACTACTTGTTTCGGGTAGCTTGTAGTGAAGCTACACTACTTGTTTTGATTAAAAAGGAAAGTAGCTTACTACATTTTCCCACACAAATTTTCAAATTTCACCCATTTTTAATGGGTAGAAAACCTATACATCCCAAAACTTAAACATGCCACTTAAATTATTATTAATTTTATTTATATTATGTTATTATTATGATTATTATTTAGAAGGTTTTACATTAAGTTGAGATAGTGTTGATGTAGCAAGCTACATCAAGCTACTTTTGTCTTATAGCTTGTAGTGTGGCTTGCTACAATTTTCTGGGGATAGCTTGTAGTGTAGCTTAGCTACATTTCATTGAGAGTAGCAAGTAGTGTAGCTTACTGCATTTTCCCAGTAACTTGCCCATCACTGCTCACATGTTAAAACAAGTTAAAACACTGAACAATGGGACCGTGTTGGAAAGAGTTTTCTGTTTTTACAATAGGCCTACTCTGCCTCTATTTTACAATATCAGTATATGAGAAGAGCAGTCGAACACAAGCTTTAGGAGTCGCTTTGTGTTCAACAAGAGGCTGAAGGGAAAAAACAGAAAACACTTCCACTGAGATACTGTACACAACATAGATGTAGCCTACACTAGGGCTGTGTTGAAATATTGGTATTGCAAATATATTGAATACTTTCTCTCACAATATACTGTATACCTGTATATCATACTGTATATGTATATTGTTTAATGTTGTGGAACATCCATCCAGGAAAAACAGCCCGCAGAACTAAAATGTTAAATGACTTCTATAGCTGTTTCATGAACAAACAAAAGATAAAAAGCCTGGTATGAGAATCAGTTGAGGCAAATAAAAGCCCAAATTTAAAATATCTATGCGTTAATACGTTCTTGATTTTTGCCTTTTATTTTTTTATTCATTCAGGTTTTTTCAGCTGCAACTACTTGCATTTCATGCAACATATTGATATACAGTGTATCGCCTAATATGACCACCTATAGTGAGGCACCCATATAGAGCTGCGCAGTGACGTCACCGCCTCTGTTCCGGAAGTCTTTTCCCAATTCATTTTTCTCATAGACTTTTCAAAAATAATTTATATCAAGACGATTACGCCGTGGCCAAAGCCAACTCAGGTCGTGACGAATCATGATGACACACACAAACTTTTGGGACAATAAAATAATTTCTAAGATGAAAAACGAAACTAAAAGTCTTGTATCATGCCGTTTTCTACTTCTTCCCAATTATATATTATATGACGATATTGTGTTTGTTGTCATGATTTGTCACAACCTGAGTTGGCTTTGGCCGCGGCGTAATCGTCTTGATATAAATTATTTTCGAAAAGTCTATGAGAAAAATGAATGGGGAAAGGACTTCCGGAACAGGGGCGGTGACGTCACTGCGCAGCTCTATTGTCCCTGCCTTAATGTACACATTATACCCTAGCTCTTCCTTCCAGTTGTATGGTTTGTATTTTTACTCCATAGGGCTGATTCTGAATCACATTGATAATTATTATGTTACTTGATTCTATATTCTACTGGTTTGAGTGCACTCATCATCTGTCTCCCCTGCTTTCTTAAATATAGCCTAAGCACTTTGATTTGAAATACCTTGGGTTGTTTTGCATGCCATCATGTTTGGTGGGGCAGTCTGGGCAGCCATTTAGGTGGGCATTGCCCCCCCTTGCCTATGCCTAGATCCGCCCCTGTGCCGCATGTGGCCCCAGGGCCACTAGTTGGCCAATGTATATGGTTTCGGTGACGCCTTCTAAAGCACATGGAGGGAGGCGGAATATAAAGTGTTTCGCAATGTTGCCAAATCAAGAGTGAACGCTGTCATTTGCGTAATACATCACACCCGTCACTTGTTGTGGAACCTTCACGTCGCACCTCGCCAGGAGATCAATATTATTATACTTTTCGGAAATACAATACAAAACAATAGCCTAAAACAACAACAAACTCACGCTGTTGAACGAGCTCAGAGTCTTCAAAAAAGGTGAGTGGTTCAGGCAGGTAGTGTTTGGTGGTCCTTTGCGTAATCCCTAATGCATCATTTAGTGTTATTGTCGCCTTAATATAAGCGCTTGTTTGTAGGTTTAGTCCTACTGTGTAGTAGCTCTGGTCCAGAGCTCCGCTGCTTCTGAGTCTGACTTGCATTGGAGCTCTGCTGGTCTCCGTGCATTCGGCCATTACTGCACCCGACCAGCCTCTCTTCTCTAGTGGATATATAAAGAACGTTTTACCTACTCACCAAAATAAACACGTCTTGTGTCATTAGAAAGCCTACTTACCTTAGTGGTCGCACTCTGAGCCCCCCACCACACAGATTAAATGGACTTTTTGGCCAGAACGCGATCGTTTTTCACTGAAGGAAAAATATTTCCTATGGAACTTTTCTATTGGCAATATCGGTAGAGGGCGCAAATCCTGGTTGTTTTTCTGATGAAAAACGATCGCGTTCTGGCCAAAAAGTCCGTTTTATCTGTGTGGTGGGGGGCTAAGAGTGCGACCACCAAGGTAAGTAGGCTTTCTAATGACACAAGACGTGTTTATTTTGGTGAGTAGGTAAAACGTTCTTTATATATCCAGTGGAGAAGAGAGGCTGGTCGGGTGCAGTAATGGCCGAATGCACGGAGACCAACAGAGCTCCAATGCAAGTCAGACTCAGAAGCAGTGGAGCTCTGGACCAGAGCTAACTGTGTAGTAGTGTAGTGTAATGTAGTAGTGCAACTCACCTCTTATTAATTCCTAAGACTTGAAGTCCCCGGGCTATCCATTTGAAATTTCTCGCAGAAAACGTGCAGCCTATAGTAGGCTAAAATATCTCCACTTTTCAACGGGCTGCACGCAGACATTAGGGAAAGGGGCTCTGAATGATTGCACGATTTATTATCAAAACTTCGTTTTGCGAAGCACAATGCTTTAGCCGCATTGCAACTTTAAATTATTTTTTTGAATTGAATTTAAAGTCGCATTACGCCCCATTGACTCGCCTATTTCCCAAATTTCATCTGTGATCTGCTTGTATTAACAACGTCAAACTCACCAACTTTGCAGCTGTAGACATAGCTTGACTTATCCTCTGTCGATCTGCAAGGGTTTTGTGCCATAAAAATCCACCGTAGACAAATATGAGCTACTTTCTGTCCTGGGTATTCCTCCACAAACAACACACAGGTGCCATCTTGATTTTTGCAACAGGCCGTAAAACAAGACGTGTGGGTGAGAGCAGGTTTAATACACAGAGGCGTGGTATCGCCACCTGCTGTTTGCCATATCTGTAAGCTGTGCTTTACTGCATGTGTGGTGTTTACATGCACAGTAAATCATCATTATCAATCTGCATTTAATCCATCTACATCACTGCGCTTCTTGGTGCTAGTCTGTTGGAATGTGCATCTGTTTCCCTTGCCTATATTAACAGTACTGGTAGCTACAATGTGATAAGTTACCGGTACTTATGTTCCTCCCAAGAGATTTACCATTTACACTGTACATATGGATGTGTGAGTTATGTCACAACTCGGAACCAAGTTGTAAAGCTCTTACACTGTTTCTCCTCTCTCCTACAGAATGCAGTCTATCAGTCTTGCTGTTGAGGAGCTCCTTGTAACTGCCCAGAGGCTAGACTGCCTGACCGTAGGGATCTATGAGTCTGCTAAACTGCTGGATACGTGAGTTTTGTGCTTGTGCTTATTCCCCGTTTGCAGTTTCCATACATTTGAGAGAAAAATACAATGAGACAGGCATGACATAATGGATTGCATTTTATAGCGCTTTTCCAAGTGCTCAAAACGCTTTACAATGGTCCATTCATTCATACATTGGGAAGTAGAGCGGCGAAAAGTCAACGCCAGCGTCCCCACTTCCCACATTCACACACCAATGGTGGCCAGCTCACACCGACCAACTCATTGGAGGCAATTTGGGGTTCAGTGTCTTGCCCAAGGACACTTTGACACGTAGACAGGAGGAGCTGGGATTCGAACCACCGACTTACGGGTCATTGGACGACCTGCTCTACCTCCTGAGCCACAGCCGCCCCATATAGACATATAGACTAATTGCATGGTCTGTTTATTATAACATTGCTAAATACAGCTTGCATACCACTGTATGTTCCACAGTGTTGTATAGACTTGCTAGCCAGGCCAATTGTATCCTGTCAACGTTATTCTCTTTATTCTCCTCAGAGATCCAGACAATGTGGTCCTCTGTGTTCTGGCGGCCGACAGTGAGGTTGACGTGGCGCTGCAGATCCATTTCACCCTGCTGCAGTCGTTCTGCTGCGACAGCGGCATCTCCATCCTCCGCGTCTCTGGCGTGCATCGGCTCCAGCGGTTGCTGGAGCAGGCCTTCGTCACCGCGGATGCCACTAGAAACCAGGAGCATCGCAGTGATCTCCACTGCATCCTGGTGACGGTGGGTTGGCTTGTCTTACCTGTGTAAATGCTTACTGCGGCTCAATGCTAAATTAAAACATTCAAATTACATAACGCAGTATATGCAGGGATCGGGTCAGGATGAGATGCATCATATGGCAAACTGCACTGTGAGGAAACCACTGCACAACGTTTCCCATGTGGCGTTTTTGTCAACTTTTAGCTAGCCATGTTTTTAGCTATCCCCAATCCCCATATGGAATATCTACCTCTCAGAGTGGGACACTAGCAAATATTTGTTATGATGCACAATTAGGCCCATTATTACCCAATTCAGGGCATCCATTTTCAGATTTTTTTAATTGTCAAGAAAATCTAAGTCATGCATTGAAACAAGCATTCAAACACTTTTTGGAAAAGTGTAAAAAGGTATATTCCCTGGTGTCCCCTTCTTCCGGCAAACAATGCAATGGAACCTCATCTTGGAGCTACATAGCGAAGGGAGAGGTTCCATTTGGAGCTAAACTTGGGTAACGTTGAGCAGTTTGAGCTCCAGCTCAACAACAGGGGCCTGTGAGTTGATGTGATGTCATCACATCAACTGTGAGGCACGTCCACTCCTAGGCTAGGTCTGCAGCTGGACCCTTCTCGACTACTTTGCTTTTGCTCCGCCGCAGAACCCCCAGGCAGACCACTGCAGACTCCAGGAAGTGGGGACGTTCTGCAGGGAAAGCCGAAGCCTCAACCAGTGGGTGCCTGAACTAGTCCTGCAGGAACGCTGACGAAGGCAGGGGGGCTTCCAACGCACAAATATACTGTACTGACAAAAAGGAGCTCTCACCTCACATCTCAGCTCAGCGTTCAGGTGCTGATGCCCAGAGCAATCATGGTAGGACAACCACTAGTGGACTGCCGGTGGGCTGTCCTGAATGAGGACAAGGTGGCTCTCAGCACAACCAATCAAGAATGCTTCGCTTTCAGAGCAAGAGAAGAGGAGCAGTCAGAGAGCATTATGGAGAGACATTGATCTGTGCTCTGAAACATTCAGTTGCCACAGTGACGCACAGAAAAGATGGTATGTGGAATAATATTGGAATAATATTCCATATGAGAACACATGCATAGAGTCCCACAGAAACCATGTATTTAGGTTTCTAAAATATAACCTTCGTTGTTTGTCATGTACTACTGTATGCCTGTAATCTTTAACGTACGGTACATGATTTTCTGTCTTTGTAATGCTGGTAATCTGTATCAGAATGATTAACTTAAGGATAATGTATTACTATTGTATACTGGTAATTTCCAATGTTGTAACATTGGAAACAGGGGGTGTGTGTGCATGCATGCATGTTTTTCCAATGACTAGTTGGGTGATTCTAATGCAGGAACAATTGCAATGCAAACAGAAATAGTAATGTCACCCAAGCTCATTGGCATTGCAAGAATGTAACTGAATTTCCAAACAAATATAGTTCTAGGTCCACAACAGAAAAATGGTGCCTTGTATGTGATCAAAAGTATACTTCAGGTAAATTATGATTGTAGTTTGAAATATGTATGTTTTCTATTGGTACTTGTTGCTGCAGAGAAAGTACATAATATTTATGGGTGCAATATCTGCCTTATTGATTATGTCCTATTTTTGGACTGTGTTGTCCAGCCAATTAAATTATTATTATTGTATTACCACAACCAACAAATTGCATTCTATTTGGTTTCTGTTCAGAATCCAAAACAAAACAAACCTGCTTGCGTCATGGAACTAGGAATGATAGCTGAGTAATGCTGGTAGTGTTGACATTAGCATTTTGGGAATGGAAAAAGTACACACGTACAGAGGGCATTGTCTTTGCAGCCATGGTTTACTCTCGTTGTTAACACAGTACTGGCCGCAAAAGAGTCTGGGGTGGGGACAGAAACTCACCTTTTCACAAACAAGCCAAACAAGACCATGTCTTTAAGAGCCTAGAGGGGTTCATAACAAGGACAGATGCAGGGTTACTGGTCGTTTGCATGGCCAAATGTAATCATAGCTGCAGGATTCTATTCCTTCCACAATACCGATAATCTTGTTCTTCTACAGTGTTTGCTGCTTGTGTTTTCCTGGACATTATGGCCTGTGATATTGCTAAATGCATGCCGAATGTAGATGTTGGCATGCACAAAATTGCCCTTGGTGCCACCCTGCCTACAATCTACTCATGGTCTACTATAGGTAAGCAAGATGTTCTAAAGCCCAGGTTATGCACTCCCCCTTTCAGACCATTATTATTTCACTTCCCCACCCTCCCTCTCACATGTCTTCTGAGAACTCAGGCAGCCGAGCAGGGGGGGGAAGAGAACATTCAGCACATGGGCCTCCCTTTTGTTTACGATCAACTGGACGGGAGTGGCTAACTCCGACATCAGTTGCCAGTGCTCCTCATTGGTCAGTGGTTGATCCACCTCACAGATGATTGGCTCTGACTGGATAGGGGAAAGTTGCAGGACCTTGATTTGAAGCTTGCAGGTGTCTCATGTGACTTGTTTGAGGCATATTTCAAAGGGCAGACAGACACTGGTAAAAGACAACAATACGATTCTTTCAAATTGACCCAACTGGGAGGCAGGTTTTACCTGGCTTGGGCTTTGTTCATAGAATTCAACGCTTTTGTCTGCATTCATGCATACTGTACATCATGTACTAAAGTATGTACTGACATGACTGTCATGCATGTATGTACAGTACTTTATAAATAGCCAGACACAGCTGTTTATGTTACAGATAATGAGAAATGATTTTCGCCAATACCAAAGCATGTATTATGTTGTGTTTTTATTAATGTTATCTACTTCTCAATGTCATTGTTCTTTTTAAACAGCAATATCCACAAAATATTAACAGTGTGCAAGAAAACATGAGTTATGGCACATCAGAGAAGAACAGTTACAAAAAATAGATATATTTTCTTCATAATCAAGGCAAAAAAGATACATATATACTGTATGCATTACACAGGAGATCAGAACACAAAATATGAGTCTCAGGCAGGGCTCAGGGCCGAATGGTTGATGTTTGATACACGGTTCAACAATAATGAGGAGCCTTGACTCTCCCCACAATTCCAGAAATACATTTTTGGGGCCGGCTTTGCTTATGTGTGAACATTGTCACACCACTACTGAACTACTATGCCTACTTAAGACTGGTACCTCGTTCATCTGATGCCCCAAAAACAGCATTAGCACAATACACTATAAGGCAAACTAACAACCAACCAATCATAAAACCGCTCTGATTCTTCTGAAACCACACAACGACTTAAGACTGGTTGCCTCTGATTGCAGCTCAACCAACTATGGAATGGAAAAAAATAAATAAATAAATCCTTCAGAGTTTTGGCTGCAAACAACATTGAGTGTCGGGGGTGGAAAGCTGTGTATTATGTGAATGTTCATGTGTGCTTGCTTTCTTGCCTTCATTCTTGTACTGCGTTCCTAACTTCCTACCATAAGACCACTGAACAGGCTTTCATCTTTCTGCACCTTATGGTTCTGCAGTAGCACTGCAGTGCCCACTGCCCATACAGTCATTGGGTGCAATTCTCAATCACTGTGGTGCAGCCAGGTATGGTGTAAGTCTTCTCATTGGCTGCATGGCAGCAAATCAGGTCTGGGGCCTTGGGGTAGGCTGAAAGCCTATACCACCCGCCCTGGACCTGAGCTTACCAAATAATTACCCAGAATAATCAAATAATTATTTGGTAGGCCCAGGCTCAAGACCTCAAGACCTGATTTGTTGCCATGCAGCCAATGAGCACAGCCCCAAACCTGATTTGCTGCCATGCAGCCAATGAGAGGACTTACACCATACCTGGCTACACCACAGCGATTGGGAATTGCACCCAATATGATGTGCATTTCCTTGGCTTATTCTCAGGTCAAGTAGTTCATCAGCCCTCAAATAGGCTAGTTCATGTCACTATCACTAAACGAGAGAGTTACACTGATCTGTATCATTAAGAAAAGGCAGACTCCCACAAAAAAAAACTGTTATTTGGCTGTTGTTAGGCAAATATTACATTTCTCAGTGTATGTAAAGCCGAACAGAGCAACAGTGGCAATAAACTCCTGCTGGTCAGTAGTTTACAGAGGCACGTGGACAATTATGTGTAAAAATGGGGTTTACAGCAAGTCCCCTGTTTCTCCATCCAGCTATTCACAAAATCACTTGTAAAATTGGTTAGTTGCATATTTTGCAAAGAAAATGTTATCCCCCCCAACAACCCCATCAATTAAAAAAAAGAAAGACCCAGTAAGAATTGCATGACGTATTCTCCAGTGAGATTTAGGCTAACCCTGTATTGTGCAACTGCAATATCTGGATAAATGACTGCACAACACTCGGTAATCTGGAGGCAGCGCTTTCTTACTCTGACCATTTTCAAAGCAGACTCACAAACAGGCATGCATGCATGCATGCACATGTGCTATGTGGCAATATGTGCATGCATACAAATATGTTTATGCATGCACCTCCAGGTATTCCATTGCTCTCAGCTATAGAACGGCTAGGCCTCAATTTATACTTGGTCACAAAGTAGTGGGCAAGGAGTTAAATTAATAGCAGATATATAAGCTCACCGCAAGCCACACCATGTCATGTGTGGTCACATGACATGGTCACACAAATGTGAGATCTAGAATAGTTTCTATATCTGCTATTTACGGCCCCAGCACGCGACTCAGTATAAATGAGGCGTAAGTGAGCACACATGCATGCATACATTACATACTGTATACACACATACTGACAGACACTCCTGTTCTGTAACTGCACTTTTAGCATAGCCTGTTCTCTGATTACGTAAGCAAATGCTTCAAGAAACAAAGGCAATTGTGTGCCTAAACAGTAGTGATCATACATTGTTCAATCTTGTACAGTCTTGGAAACTTTCTTTCTTTTTTGTAAGCGGAGGATCGAGGCATCCGTTTTAGATTATTGCCATTTACATCCCTAGATTAATTCTTAACTTAATCTGCACTGGATAAAAAGTACAGTTGCTGTATCTCCACAAGTAACTTCATTTTGTTCAGTTGTTTAATTAAACACAATCTTCAGATTAAATACAACACTAAATCACTTAAGATGTATATTTTCTTAGCATTGCAAGAACTTTGCATGCTGACATGCATGCGTGCACACTTGCACATGCACACAAGTCCACACATGCTAAACAGCTCTTTGCCACTCAGCACCTCAAAACTCAAGACTCCAGACACACCTACATGAGTGCAACAGGGTTGTCTCTCAGAGATGTCATGTTAACTGAAACATCCCACATTTGAACTGCATGGCTCCACCGATGGCTGCGTAATACTGTGTCAAAAGTGTGCATGAGCCATAAACTAAAGCGACTGCACTTCAAATGTTCATTCACTGCAGTTGTTATTGAAGAGAACATTGTTGTATGTCTGTTATTATAAATGTGAGGGTACAACCGGCTCCTATATGGTGAACCTTTAGCAGCCTTATTTGTACTGTTTACACCACAGGAATGCTGCTCAAGGCGGCCCAGCTAGATCGCTTGGGGCCAATTTTCACAGTTTCTTTGACCTTTGCTCCCGGACCACACTGAAAAACCATCCCCCTCCATAAGCAAACACTTTCTTCTAAAACAACAAAGGACCTAATGCATTGTAATGTCTAATGTAATGTAATGTAATGTACATGTTACTATACTGCGACCATTCTTCTTCGCCGAGGTTGGTTCTAGCCACTGAACTGAGGTCAGGTGTTGTTTCATCCTCTTAAAAGGATACAATCGTGTAAATATACACTGTCTTTAACACAGTCTAATGTATGTTCCTCATCAGGTAGTGTCCACATATGTGGTTAAAACCAACCTCTGGGAGCACAAGCCTCTTGAACCTCCCGAGACAGAGAGAGTTCTGACTGACAGAACAGAAACATTTACGCAAAGTTCAGCTAATAAAAATGTAACATCCACATTGGGGATTCCATGTTCAGGATGAGGTTTTGGTATCTAACAAACACTATACAGGGTAATACTCAACTGACCAGATTCTATGGACTCCATAGAATGAAGAAACTCAAATTAAACCAAAACAGATACTCTCACTTCTGCACATTTGAAAGAAAGTTTATACACTTAGTTCATTTTTATCTCAGCTTTATCCTTTTTTTTTGTATTTAGTTTTTACAATCATGTTTGGTTTTTCATAGAGGAGCATGGTAAAGGAAAAGCAAGAAAGAAAATTGCTCTGTGATTACAGATTCTCAACTAGAACCTCCAAAGAGCGAACACGTTCATTGGTCATTGCTGTACCTCACTGGTATCCGTTCCCTGACCAATTGCAACCCAGAACGCAATAAGGAGTTAGTCACACATAAAACCTATCCAGGTCTATAGCGGAGCTCAGGCCTCATTCACACTGTCGAAGGGAAATCGCTTTCTCAGCAGAGCAACTCACAATGGGACTCCCTGGAATTCACAGAGCAGCTCTGCTCCCATGAGTTCTGCAGACCAACTCACATTTTCAATGGGACTCCCTGGGATTCACAGAGCAGCTCTGCTCCATGAGTTCTATGTGCTGCCCTCCTTCCCCCCATGGAACAAGGATGTCTCGTCAAACCATGTGACTCCCACTAAAAACGAATTTGCGAGATGCTCTGAAAGAGCGATTTTGTTTTGATAGTGTGGACGGTGCCTGTGGAGGAAAAGCTAACAGAGAGCCTCGGCATCACCAGCAATCCATTTTCTCCTACCATACTCGGAACTCTGATACTATGCCAACCCTGAAGCTTGTCTCATATAAGACCCAAAGTGACCAGAATGGAGGAAAGACATGGGAGGAAGTTAGGGGCAAAGCTGGTAACTTCGTTCCTCTGTTTCATTGAACGTTATTTTAGTTTTATTTGAAAGCAGCATGATTCTAGGAATCTAGGGCATGACCACTCATTCAGCAACTGTGATGTTTCAAGAACCTCACTCTCTCTCAGGGGTAACAACGCTCGGATGCTTAGTGTTACAGTATTGGGAAATATTACTTCGGAAAGTAATATTTGCCATTCATTATCAGTAATATATTACTAATATATTAGTAATATGTCCCAACACTGTTAGTGTTACAGTAGAATCCTTCACTAGGACCTAACATTTAATGACAAAACATGCAGACGTTACCCCTGGCACAGATTCAGAGCTCCTTTCATTTTCACTTAGGACAATGGAAAATCCTGCATCAAGCAGGGGAACAAACGTCTGACTTTCTCGAAACATACTGCAAAAAATAATTATAATAAAATAATATAATAATATTAATCTAGATTTGTATGTTATAGTTACATCGATCAGTGATGCTCCAACAAAATAGAAAACATAAACATATGTTTATAGTTCACAAATTACTATTTCATTAAGAAAAGAATGCTGTAAACGTGGGGGGTTAATAGCTTGAGTTTCGTGCAGAGCTCGAGAGGTCACTACCTTCTCTCCCATGTTAACAATAGTAGACATCATAGTTGCAAATCTCATGTCAGCTTGCATGTTGATGTCCACTGACACTGACCATAAACCACAGTGGAAAGTAGAAACACTGTAGATTGGCATGTAGAGCCAGGTTTCTACTGTATTGGCACAGCTGGGGTTTTGGACTGGAGGCGGTGGACTGCCATGGTGCAAGCCATAGACAGATGTATCCCACCGTCCCAGAGGTGAAGCGGGGTCTGCTGATAAAACTGGTTGGCAACATGCTGTTTGGCTTCTCCAAGGCTTCACGCCTCCACAAGGGTTAACTCATCATGGTGATTCACAAGTAGCTTAACTTTAAACACCCTGTTTGGCCTGGGTTTTTTTTTTCACTTAAAACACTTTAGCTGTAGTACTATATGACATAACTGGGTATGGGATGACCGATGCCAAGTTGGTCGCCCCCACACGTACCAACTCGGAACTCCCACACCCTTTGCACAATCAACTGTCCATCCTCCAAGCCAAACCCCATCACACCCCAACACAGAAATGCTTTATCTCAGAATCTTACTTCATGTAGATTCCTACAGATTATTAATCTCCAAAATCCCTTTTCAGGTTAAGCTGACACGGTTAATTTCACAGCATATTTGAATATTTCCTTACTTATATACTGATCTTGATCTTCCACTGTGAGCTCAAATGCCTGCCCCGAGCTGAATGGCGCTTATTTCTTTTGGGAACCGTGTGTGTGTGTGTGTGTGTGTGTGTGTGTGTGTGTGTGTGTGTGTGTGTGTGTGTGTGTGTGCGTGCGTGTGCGTGTGCGTGTGCGCGCGTGTGCGTACATGACAGCAATGAGCATGTCATGTGTATGTGTGTGGAATGAAGAAGGGTTAGGGTCAAGGAGTTTATTTATGTATTGTATGTGTGAATGTACGTATATTTGAGTCTGCGGGTGGGGGAGTGTGTGTATCTACAAACGTGTATACTGTGTGTGTGTGTGTGTGTGTGTGTGTGTGTGTGTGTGTGTGTGTGTGTGTGTGTGTGTGTGTGTGTGTGTGTGTGTGTGTGTGTGTGTGTGTACGTTCAGGGCTGGAGGAGAGGAGCACAGCTATAGGATAATGCAGGGCTTCTTGTCCTTAAAGGGGTTTTCTGAGGTGGGCACGCCGACCAGCAGGGGGTCACTCCGAGCGTGCTGCTCACAGTAACTCATCAGGTCTGCTGCTGCTTTGGACACCTGCAGGGACAGAGCCAGGAAGACACGTCAGCTCAGCTGTCAAGGTGGACAACATTGTGTCCAAAACACTACTACGTATATAGTCACGATTACACATTTTAATTTGACGATTAATTGTCATCCAGTTAACAGTGACCTGGCATCCAACTTGGAAACACATTAATAATAATAAATGTAATGTTATCGCATTCCCATGAACAAGCAAATCTGTATTTTTTTTTTCGTACTACACAAAGAATAATTCCCATTGGAATGGAGAATGTAGGAACAAAACGACATGTTATGTCATGACGACGTACGATGTTAAGGAAGGTCACTGGTAATGTCGGCCCAAATAAAAGTCGGACCAGCCGCAATGTTGCGGCTTTGAGGGGTCAGAAAACTGAGCGCGGGAGGGCTGTTTCAGCCTGAAAGAGGCAGGGTGGAACTCAAGATGTGTGTGGAACCCAATTGCAGAACAGACAGGCAGGAACAGGAACGTCCAATATACGTATTTATTGAACACAACAGGAACACAGGAACAGAACACCATGACAAGGACTATACTCAAGCACAGAGCAAAAGGAAACAAGGGTTTAAATAGACACAGGGGTAACCAAACACAGGTGAACATAACTAACAATCAACACTGGGAATGGCTGGGATACAAACAGGACACAGGTGGAGAAACTAGTAATCACAGGGAGGTAAGACAAGACAGGCAAACAATACTAGGGACAAACAGGAAATACTAAAGGCAACACTACAAAGTAAAAGAACATAGAACCCAAATCATACTCCCAAGAGTTCAAACCCTGACAGTACCTCCCCCCAAGGGATGGGTCCCAAACATCCCAAAACAAAAACGAACATCAGAACCTGACCCAGGGCGGGTGGAGGGTGGTAGGAAGGGAGGGAAACAAGGGCACAATACCAAACAGGACTGGCACGACAAAAAAAACAAACAAACAAAAAATAACCAAAACTACCAGCTCAGTAAGCAAAAACACAGCACAGACTATACCAGGGTAAAACAAATAGTCAGACAGAAAGGCAGGCGGGCAGACACACAGACAAGCACACAGACAGACAGACAGGCACAAACTCAGACAAACCCAAAGACAAACAAATGCACTGACAAACCAACAGACAGGCAGACAAACATGCACTCTGACACAAAAGGAGGCTAAACAGGTTAGAGGGAGAACAAGAGAACTGGGGAGCAGACAGACGCACAAGCATACTGGCAGACACACACGCAGACATACAAACAGGGAGACAGGTGGACAGACAGATAGGGAGCATAGTCAACAGGTTGGTAGGTAGACCAAATGAGGGACATGGTGGAGAGGCAGTCTGTGGAAACTGAGGGCCTGAGACCCGGGGAACAAAAGGCCTGGCGGAAGGAGACAGAGGTTGCTGGGAAACAGGAGGACTAGGTCCAGACTGATGGTCAGGGGCGGGGACAGAACTCTGGAATGTGATCGGTGATGGTTCTGAATGTTCAGGAGAGATGTCAGCAGGGGAAGCTGATCGGGCCTCAGGAAGGCTGTCGGCGGATGCAGGCAACAGATGAGACTCTGTAGCACCTGATGGAAGCACAGCTTCAGTAGTACTGAGCTGCGACGCCAGAGGCTCAGTGAGGTGCAGCTGTGGCAGCTGGGCTTCTATGTTGACGGTCAGCCGTGGCAGCATCTCGGTGTTGCTGGGCGGCGAAGGCCGCGCCTGGACAACGCTGGGCTTAGTGGGCCGTGCCTGGACAACGCTGGGCTTAGTGGGCCGTGCCTGGACAACGCTGGGCTTAGTGGGCCGTGCCTGGACGACGCTGGGCGGAGCTGGGTGCGTCTCGGCGTCGCTGGGCGGAGCAGGCCGCGTCTCGGGGTCGCTGGGCGGAGCAGGCCGCGTCTCGGGGTCGCTGGGCGGAGCAGGCCGCGTCTCGGGGTCGCTGGGCGGAGCAGGCCGCGTCTCGGGGTCGCTGGGCGGAGCAGGCCGCGTCTCGGGGTCGCTGGGCGGAGCTGGCCGCGTCTTGGGGTCGCTGGGCGGTGTGCGACGGTGACCACGGGCACGGCGGCGACCAGACCTCTTACGGGATTTAGGGGGTACCCTGGAAGAAGTAGCAACACGTCCCAAGGCGATGTCTTGAGCACCCGCCCCATGCGGACCACCAAGGGCCAACCTGGTGCCGTGGTATAGGTCGTCTTCAGAATCAGGGTCTGAATAGGCAGGAAGGGTGACCTTGCTACGGAAAAAACTGAAGAGGTCCATCATGGGCTCAGACCCCTCACGGGCAGAATTAGAGTGTGCTGGTTCCAGGCTCAAGGCACCAAGCCTGACAGAGTGACAAGTAGGCTGGGAAGCAGGTGTAACTGTAGTGGAGTGACGAAAGTCCTTCAGCCTCTCACGGACAATGGAAATGTGAGGTACGAAGTGGCTCACCCACGGCCGCTCCTGGAACCATTGCTGCTGGGCTGAAATACTCTTTTCAATTTCAGCACGCTGATCTGGAGCTGAGGTGATGAGGCGTGTCACAGCAGCATCAAACTCATCCACCTTTGTCTGGAACAGTCTCTGTTCTGCTGGGTCCATATTTTGGCTTGAGTATACTGTCAGGGTGGAACTCAAGATGTGTGTGGAACCCAATTGCAGAACAGACAGGCAGGAACAGGAACGTCCAATATACGTATTTATTGAACACAACAGGAACACAGGAACAGAACACCATGACAAGGACTATACTCAAGCACAGAGCAAAAGGAAACAAGGGTTTAAATAGACACAGGGGTAACCAAACACAGGTGAACATAACTAACAATCAACACTGGGAATGGCTGGGATACAAACAGGACACAGGTGGAGAAACTAGTAATCACAGGGAGGTAAGACAAGACAGGCAAACAATACTAGGGACAAACAGGAAATACTAAAGGCAACACTACAAAGTAAAAGAACATAGAACCCAAATCATACTCCCAAGAGTTCAAACCCTGACAGAAAGAGGGACAAACTGGAGTTTGAAATACATTGTTTTCAACGATGAGCCGCCATTGGAATGATCCCATTTAGTGATCAGGGTTTAACTCTTGTCTATACTCAGGGTCCGACTTTGCGGCGGCCCGACTTTTCCAGTTACCTTAAGGAAAGAGAAAATACAGTACTGTACTCCTCCCTGGCCTTTGTGTGCGGTGTGTGTGTGTGTGTGTGTGTGTGTGTGTGTGTGTGTGTGTGTGTGTGTGTGTGTGTGTGTGTGTGTGTGTGTGTGTGTGTGTGTGTGTGTGTGTGTGTGTGCATATGCGTGTGTGTGTGCGCACACACACGCTATCAGTGGCACTCCATGCTGTACCTTGATGCGTTCGATCCCTGCCTCAATCCTCAGTTGTTCAACCAGTTTTCTGGCCTGGGCAATGTTATTAGTTGTAGACATACTGATCCATCAGAATACACCAACACCACAGAAAACTGAAAACAGATAGACAGAGGGAGAGGGGCCAGTATGCACAGGCACATGGCCAGACAGAGAAAAGACAGAGATGGAAAGAGGGAGGGAAGATAAGTGAAAAACACAACAACTATTATTCAACCCAAATGTTGATTAAGTAAGCATGGAGTATAATGAACTATATGCCACAGGGTATAAAGTAAAACAAATACTCATTAAAGATAAAAAAAATATACATATTGTTAAACTTATACTGCACCAGATGTCCGCCCCATTCCGTGGAACAGTCCCTTATTTCCATGACTTTTGAGATGTCCCACAAATTGAGACCTTGTCCCACAATGACTGGCTGGCATCAGTGTTCAAATGCCCTAATAGTTAGACCAATAATAGTTGGCTTACCGGTATTTCTATTGTAAAGCTCTCATTAGCCTATTTAAGATTGATCCGACGTCCGACCTACGACGCCAGTAATGAATCGCTCTGTGCTCGATACATAAGCCTCGCGGCCGTCGGACCCTCTCCTCGGACGGCAAAACGCAGCTTTTGGCGTCCTGTTAACGACGTGGACGAGAGCTACACTGCAGAGGAGCGTCACCATGGAAACCAGAGACGCCAGTGGAAGAGGTGGACCCCGTCGGCGTCGCCTGCTTCTTGTTGCTCCTAGGTTGGCCTTCTGTTGCAACTGCTACGGCCCACGCCCACGTTCTCGTCGTGTCCAAGGCCTAGAGACGGGAACTTAAATTCCCTATTGTCTCTTTTGACGTGATAAATATTCCATGGCATAGTGATCCCTAGTAGAGCCCTGCACGGGACTGATTATTCGATCCCGCTCCCGCCCGCTCCCGCTAGATTTTTATTTATGACCGCCCGCGGCAATCGGCTGTCCGCCGCTCCCTCCCGCAACAAAAAAAGAAGCCACTTTTTAGTCCCGCCACATCCCGCGAATGTATTACTTAGTCCCGTTAATACCGCAAAATCTCAATTGAGATTGAAAAACACACGGAATGAGGCTGCAGGGCTGCAAGTTAAAAGAGAAAGAAAGACGGCGTTGTCGCTACAGCATTATATCAGCACCATGGGGGAGGAACAGCACCAATTAAGTTTACAGGTATTATTTATCTTTAGCCTAAATATTTCACATTTCGTAATATAATCTGCCTGTCGAGAACATTTAACATGGCTCATAGTAGGTCCTATCTAAAAGCACGATCAGCAAAGACCACACAAACACATAACATAGGCCTAATAATATTTGCCTTTTTAACAAGGCAGCGCATGAGTGCAGCAGCCAAACAGGCTATGAATATATAGGTCTATAAGGCCGAACTTTTCAAAATTAATTAATAAATTAATATTAATTATTTCATTTAATTCATGAACCAATATTAATGAAATCAGTTCAGATGAGTTCAATATACGAGGCAAAATAGCCTACAAATTGGCCAATAAGGCCGATTTGACCAACTTTTAACACAGAATTTAAATCAAGTAGCAGCTTTAAACAGTATAGGCCAAACAGTGCATATAGTGCAATGGACGTAAGAGGTAGTTATTAAGCTTTGCTTAAATAAAATATAGCCATCCAAACAGACTAGAACTAGACTATAAGTGCAATTCTGAAATGCAAGAACATGAAATAAAGTGCAGCAACAAGTAGCCTAGTAAACAATTGACAAACCCACTAATCTAATACCTCTTCAGATTGCTGTTGAGAAACAGAATATTGCAGACGGCCTCCGGGGCCAGGCTTGTGCGTCTTTCCTCCAGAATGCGTCCACAGACACTAAAGGCCCTCTCCGAGGGCGCAGAGGACGCCGGTATGCACAAGATGGATCGTGCCAGTTTTGAGAGCGCTGAAAAGCCGGTTTAATTGCGGGAGTAAGCGGGATTTTGCGGGTCCCGCTTATTTTATCTTGACCGCCCTCTCCCTCCCGCAGGCATTTTCATGCCGCCCGCGCCGCAACAATTTGCGTCGGGGGTCCCGCGGGACCCGCGGGATCCCGTTCCCGATGCAGGCCTCTAATCCCTAGCCCTAGCCTAGGCCATGGCTTCTCAAGTAATACTGGTTCTGATCAGATGTACATATAATGCTGGTTATACCACCACCATGTGGCAAGTGTGAGTGTGTGTACTCTATAGTTTCTACCATGTGGTAAAGACTAGAGTACATCTCTAATACATGCGTATATGGCATGTTTACAAATTCACACTGGAAATACACTCATAACATTTGCAAAATAAGCGATAAAGTTGAGGGAAAGTGCAATTCATGTGCACGCAGATACCTGACAGATGATACGCAGAGTGTGTTCTGCTCTGTCTGAATGAAGCAGTGCAACTGCCACAGGCAACTCCTGGGCTGGGCTGGGCTGGGCTGGGCTGGGCTGGGCTGGGCTGGGCTGGGCTGGGCTGGGCTGGGCTGGGGACACCAAGTCACACAAATGCTGAGTAGCTGATTTCACACCGATCTCCCCGGAGTCTGAAGAGCACAGGTGAGTTGAAGGGGTGAGTTAGCTGTTGACTGAATAAAGTGGCACAGTCCCACCTCCGGTGAGCGGCCCAGAAGTGACCTCCCCATTCATTTTCCTCATAGAGTTTTCAAAAATTATTCATATAGAGACGATTATGCTGTGGACAAAGCCAACTCATGACAAATCATGAAAACAAACAATTTTGTTTTCATGATTTGTTTTTTTCTTCTCAGAAATTATTTGATAGGCTCAAAGCAGTGTTTATTGCCAAGATTTGTCACAACCTGAGTTGGCATTGTCTGTAGTGTTTTTATATTCATAATTTTTGAAAAGTCAATGAGGAAAATTAGCAGGGAATATTCACTTAAACACACTGTGTGTTCATTTATTCACTTGAAGCTCTGAAAGTGTATAAAATATAAATGTAGCTAAAGAAACCAAATGGCCAAGGGTCCATTTGGTTTATTTAGTATACATAACATTTCAAATACATGAATACTGCGAAATACTGTAAGAAAAAAAAAAACAATAGCCACTTTTATATCTAGTTTGTGTGTATGTTTTTGTTTGATCGAAAGACAGAAATAATTGTTCCGTGATTAGGAGCACAACACTGTGAAATCCTGCCCATGTGATAACACACATGATACAGCACTGTACGGATAAATTTGCCTGGAAATAGTTTCAAATGCACACTAAAAGTATGATTTAGTAAAATCATATATTTTCATTCTCTCTCCCGCCTCTCTCTTTCTCTCTCTTGCTCTCTCTAACTCACTTTAATTAATTCTGCTGTGTGGACTACAGGTACGAGACTCATGTCTGTAATTACTCTGTGTGTGTGTGTGTGTGTGTGTGTGTGTGTGTGTGTGTGTGTGTGTGTGTGTGTGTGTGTGTGTGTGTGTGCGTGTGCGTGCGTGCGCGTGCGTGCGTGCGTGCGTGTGTGTGTGTGTGTGTGTCCTCAAAAGCAGCAGGAGGACATACTGCCCAGTAAAATAACCAAGAATCAAGATAATAATTTAACTTTAAAGCCCAAACCACTGGTTCAGAGCAAAACATTTTAAGGTAAACCACACTATGCAACTCCTTGCAGAAAAGCCGACCCTTTGGTGTGGTTTGGGGTTAAACATGTACAAATGTAACCAAAAGGACATATAAGTCTATAAAGGCCTAGATTTCCGTTACCTCTAAACCCCTTAACTTCTTTGCCTTTTTAAACTATTAAAAAAAAAAACATTTTTCAATAGTTCAAATGGCCAGTCTACATGCTCACAACGTGTCAGCATTGAACTATTCTCAAAAGTTTCTTAAAATAGTAAAAAAAAAAAAAAAAGGGGGGGGGGGGGATAAGGGGTTTGGGATAAGGGGTTTAGCATGTAACGAAAATGGAGCCCTAAGTGTCCATTTGATTACATCCTGTGTCAGAGTTAGACTCTGACTGTCATTCCTATAAGCATCAAACTCCAATATTGTTTTGATCATCACACGCATCGAGTCCACAGACCACAGTGGCTAGTGTTGGAAAGGTTACTCAGAACCAGCCAGTTAATATACCTACCATCAGTGGTGGACTGGGCGAAAAAAAACTGGCCCTTGGTTTCACGTTTACACTGAAAGTTAAATTATTCATCTAAATTGCCCCAAGTCTAATTAGAAAATGTAGAAGATTAATGGCCATTTCAATCTGTATGTTTGACTGCTTTGTTTCCCAAATCCAGCCTGGAATTGTTGACCAAAAAGCAAAATATACCTTTAGTTTTGGGGTCTGTTGGGGCTAAAATGTCATCAAATGGTGGTCCGTGGCTGAACATTCTGAATGAATAGTGGGCCCTCATGGGATCAAAAAGGTTGAAAACCAGTGCTTTTAATCATGCCGTGATACCACCGGCCCCCTATCGGGTCGTGGCCCACCAGGAGAGCTCCCTGTACGCCCAATGGTCAATCCGACCATGCCTATACCATTAGCCAGCCCGCCTATAACTTACTTTAAAAAAATGTAACATTATTACCCCCCTCCCTCCTGTGTTCTGGGCTGTTTAAGGCTCACTAATAGCCTAATTCACACTTACAGGGAATTGTGCATCGTTTCTGTATCCATTCTAGAGGCTATAGCAGACCTGGGCATTATGCAGCCCGGGGGACAAATGCAGCCCTTTGGCTGACTCTGACCGGCCCGTGAAAGGGTACTGTGGTTTTCAACCAGTGGTTCGGGGACCACCAGTGGTCCTTGAGAGAGTTCCAGTTAAATATGGAAATTTGGTTAGCCATATATGTAACTCTTTGAGATCGTAAAAATGAAAACAAATGGACCCTTGCGGGTCCATTTGGTTTCATTTTTACACTCTCAAGAGTTAAAATATTCATCATCTGAATTAGCCCAAGTCTTAACAATCAGAGAATGTCATTTGGAGAATGGTCATTTTTGACCATTTGCCTGTTTTGTTTGTGAAATCAGCCTGGTACTGTGGACAAAAGCAAAATATATCTTCTTAGTTTTGGTTTCTTTGTGGCTAAAATTAGTTACATTATATGGCTACTGGAAAGTAGCCTATAGTAATGTAATATAAAAACTCACTTCTAATATTATTATTACTAATAAGTCATTTTTATAGGCTATAATTAATTCTAGCCCACTAAATAACTACTAAATAACTACTAAATAAGTAAATAAGTAAAAAGTGTATAGTTATCTGCTTGAGTGTAGGCTACACAGTATAGTCAATTCTTGTGCTAGTCACAATCGAAACTGACAGACAGGTCAGCTCAATTTTCTTTCTTGAATATGGTTGTATATTATATTATGGAACGGTGCGCGCATTATAGCAAGATTTCATTACCCTGTTGATTTGGCAAACTTTCGGATATGGCGCATTAGCCTATACGAAATAAGAGGTAGGCCTATAAGAGAGAATCCAGGTGATTCATACAGGTGTTTAGGCCAGTGGTTTTCAACCAGTGGTCCGGGGACCACCAGTGGTCCTTGAGAGGGTTCCTGTTTTGTTCGCGAAAATCCAGCCTGCCTGGAATTTATTTTGGACAAAAGCAAAATAAGTTTTGCGTCTGTGTGGGGTGAGGGTAACATTAAATGGTGGTCCGTGGCTCAAATGCTAAATAAATAGTGGTTCATGGTATAAAAAAAAAAGTTGAAAACCCATTGGCATAGGATTCCGCCCGTTGTCGAAAACGAGGGGGGCGAGGGCGCGCCGTGCGAACATTCATGAGACAGACTCAGGCGCAAATTGTTCAGTCTCATTGATCACAGGTCAGCACTGATCGCGGCGGATATACGGGCCGATAGCCACTACAGGGCCTCAAAAGTGTGTGAAAACACAATGCGGGCATTTTGATGGATAGAACAGCATGTCCCCTCTCTCCCATTGCTTGTGCATAGGCTACGCGCGCGCGCACCAGGGCCGGATTTAGCCAGCCCTACTAGGGTGGGCTGGAAGGATGGCATGGTGGGCAAGTGTTTCATATGAAGCAGTGGTTTTCAATCTTTTTGACACTACTATTAATTCAGCATTTGCGCCACGCACCACCATTTGGACATTTTAGCCCCACAGACCCCAAAACTAAAGATTTCTTTTGCTTTTGTCAACAATTCCAGGCTGGATTTGGGAAACAAAACAGTCAAACATACAGATCAAAATGACCATTAATCTTCTACATTCTCTAATAGTGTAGACTTGGGCTAATTCACATCATGAATATTTTAACTCTTGAGAGCGTAAACATGAAACCAAATGGACCCGCAAGGCTCTCAGTGAGTTACATCTTGTTAACAAACTTTCCACCATTTAGCTGGGGACCCCAGACCACTGATGAAAACCACTGATATCATCTTTCATTGGGTGGGCAGGATGTACATTTGGGCTCTGCCCACCCCTGCCCCCCTCTAGATCCGGCCCTGGCGCGCACACGCGCTCTCTGTCTATCCCTCCCTCTCACTCTCACACACACACACACACACACACACACACACACACACACACACACACACACACACACACACACACACACACACACACACACACACACACACACACACACACACACACACACACACACACACACCAAAAACAAGAAACAACCGATAAAGACCGCCTCAGGTTGTGCAATGCATATGTGCCCTGAGTGTTAGCTGTGGAAACAGCTGGGTGGTAAGGCTACAGCCAGCCGCCTCTAAACCAAACCGACAATGGGAATAGGCTAATAAGGCTGCATGGCGCGCATGCCTTTATTTTTCCGCTAATACGCATTACGCAAACTGAGCAGTTTAGGCCCACACAAACCCCAGAAGACACTTCCGATATGATATGCGTGTGCTGTACAGTATATCTAACGCTAGTCGCCCATACACTCGAGCCGTTTATGAAACGTTCCACTGATCCCGGCCCGTTCCCACTTCTCCTCCCCACCCTCTCTCTCTCGGCCAAGGCTTTGGGAAATCCGAATTCGTGACACCGATGAAGCCTTCACGACTACAGCCGCCTTCGGTGACCAAAACCCGAGGATTGCAAGAGAACACAAACAGGAAAAGAAAAGAAGAGGCGTGGGCTATATATATAGGTCTATTTATATGCGAAAACAGACCCGTTACGTTACGCGAAATGTTACAATGTAAGGTATACATAGAAACCCCCGAATATATCTAAACTCACCTCCGAATGCGTTGTATTTGTGATTTAAAGGGCCAGATCCGCTGGTTTCCCCTCAGCTCGTCCACTCCCCGTCTTTACCGAGCCAAACACCACCCCCTCCGTTACCCTGCCTCAGGGCCGGATATAGAGGGGGGGCAGGGGTGGGCAGAGCCCACCCAAACGTGCATCCTGCCCACCCAATGAAAGGTAAGTACATGAACATCAGTGGTTTTCAAACAGCGGTCTTTGAGAGAGTTGCAGGTGGTCCCCAGCTAAATGGAAAATTGGTTAACCAGATGTAGGCCTAACTCTTTGAGAGCGTAAAAACGAGTCTCTGAATTAGCACAAGTCTACACAACTAGAGAATGTAGAAGATTAATGGTCATTTTGATCTGTATGTTTGACTTTTCCACCCCAAATCCAGCCTGGAATTGTGGACAAAAGCAAAAGAAATCTTTATTTTTGGTGTCTGCGGGACTAAAATGCCCTCAAATAGTGGTCCGTGGCTCAAATGCCGAATAAATAGTGAGCCCTCAGCCCTGGTGTCATGTGTAAAACTTTGGAGTTGCCCACCTTGCCATTCTTCCAGCCCACCCTAGTAAGTAGGGCTTTCTAAATCCGGCCCTGTGTCCACTCAAACTCTCCCTCCCTCCTCCTCTTGGAAACTCACTGCTCTCCCCTTCCTCGCCACTTATAAGTAACAGGAGCTACGTTCTCATACAGCAGCTTTCAACCTTTCTCATACCAGGGCCCACTATTTATTCAGCATTTGAGCCACGGACCACCATTTGAAGCATTTGAAGAAACTTAAAGGTTTCTTTTGCTTTTGTCCACAATACCAGGCTGGATTTGGGAAACAAAGCAGTCAAACATACAGATAAAAATGACCTATAATCTTTCACATTCTAGTTGCGTAGAATTGGGCCAATTCAGATGATGCATATTTTTTACGCCCTCAAAGAGTTATATCTGGTTAACCAACTTCCCATTTAGGTGGAGACCACCTGGAACCCTCTCAGGGACCACTGGTTGAAAACCCCTGTCATACAGTCACAAACTTGTTTTCACTCCGAGTCTCGAGTGGATCCAGGTAATGGTTGTTAATTTCGCCATATGAAGCAAGCACCAAAGTGCAAGCAGCACCGCGATACAGGCCTACCGTGACAGGGGAAGGATAGCCGATGGAACACAACAACCACCCTAAATAATAATCCCCGTCTTTGTGTTGGCTATTCTTGCATCAAGTGAACTTGGTAGAAATTAATTTATGAATATCCTGACCTTCAAATGTACAGTATTGTTCTACTGTTGTATTGTGCAGTCAGCCTTTGGTCAATCTTATTTCTTTCTTATTTTATTTCTTATTTCTATCACTTCTGATCTTTAAACTTTTAAACTTTTATTCGAGTAGGCTTACCAGAACTCGATTGATTGATTGATTGATTGATTGATTGATTGATTGCTTGCTTGATTGATTGATTGATTGATTGATTGATTGATTGATTGATTGATTGATTGATTGATTGATTGATTGATTGATTGATTGATTAGTTGGTTGGTTGGTTGGTTGGTTGGTTGGTTGGTTGGTTGGTTGGTTGGTTGGTTGATTGAACAAACGGCTTGATGGAGATTTACAGTACAATTCACTGACAGTTGTCAGCACAACTCGATCCAAATAACTGTGAATGAACATACCAGTAAAGCTTTCACTTGTTTACAATGGTAGCCTCCAACTCTGAACTGGACCTGCCTGGACTGGACTTGTGCAGAATGAGGAAGTCATTCAATCATCATATCTGTGGTGCCACTGGTGCGGCTCTGGCACATCTGGATCTGCAGGCCTAGTAGGCTACCTGCCCACAGATGCAGGGCAGGCATTGTGGTGCTGCCCAGAGCCATCTAGACGCCCCTGGTGCTGCCACACGAGGGCGCCATTGGCTAATACGTAGGCTACTAGTACTGTATTTAAAAAAAACAAGGCCCCAATGTAATGCAAATATAGGCCAATGGAATGGGCATCACTCCCTTTTTCACTAAATAAGCCCCCTCCAAAAAGATCTAAAATTGTTATGTGAATGTTAGCCTACCGAGTGTCTGCGGTAGGGTAGGCTGTGTG
>CM076980.1:10373173-10375673 GCA_039105355.1 Benthosema pterotum | reverse complement strand
AATGTACAATTTCACACGCTCCCACATGCACAAGCACCTTTTAATGCCATACACACAATCCGGTGAACTTGTTCTACATCATCCTATAAATACGGTTAAAGCAGTGCAGATGCCTGGTATTCCTACCAATTCACTTGGATTTACAGTCATTTATACTACAACCAAACTATACATCAAGGTTTAGCCTATAGTACTGTCCACTTTACTGAAGCTTAGCTCTCTCCCATTGTTCCCTCAATCAACACCCTTAATCTTAACGCAATTTGAATGAAGACCAATCTTAATCTACCTAGCACACACGCCAAACGCAACACACACACACACACACACACACACACACACACACACACACACACACACACACACACACACACACACACACACACACACACACACACACACACACACACACACACACACACGCTCTCTCTCTCTTTCTGTCTCTCACTCACTTTGTTACTACTATATGCAGTCAGTGTGTGCACCTGCATGGCCACTGCTGCATTAGAGACATTAAATTAAATGCAACATAAAACACACCCAAGTGCATGTGATCAGTACTTTGGAAACAAACAAATGAGCAAAGAGTACTCTCACACGTCGGCAATAAATACTTCAATTGCAAGTTTGATTGAGCAGGTCCTCAGGTTTGTGCAAAATACAACACACACTGATAACAACCAATTCATTCATTAAAAACAAAAGGCAAAAGTTATGGAATGGAACTTTTACGTACATATTCACATTATACTTTATATTACCTTGCTGATCTGATAAATCTGATGTGTCAAACACGATATCATAGATCGATATTTAGCAGTATAATACAATACATAGCAACATAGTATCTCCTACTGTAGCAACACTTCCTGGTTATAAACAGCTTAATCCCATAAAGATGGTGAGTACAGTCTGTGTTCTTTACATGGAAAGCTGGGTAACATCTTACCTGAAGCTCTAATCAACCAGTATCATGTATTTTCATTGAACTAACATAGACCTATTTACAAGAACTGTACATATTTCAAAAACAATATTATGTGGACTTGACTATGATTGGCAATAATATTCAAAAGGGACATTTTTACATGGTGATTACCAGTATTGAAATTGGCAAGTTATAAATGAGGCAATGCTATTTCATAGGCAAATCTTCAAGTAAAATGTTACCCTTAAAGTGCCCAGTTGTTGAATCTGCTGCACACATACAGACAGACAGAGAGATATTACAGTTGCTGTGCTTTTCATTTTGTGAGAAGACAGACACATGGTGAAAGGGGTACGCTTTGTATTCTTTGGGTTCATCTATACAGAAACAGATTATCCTTACCCAAATAGTCGTCTGAGAGATGGAGAAAAGGGAGATGAGATGGATAACCTCAATGCCCCGTCTGTGCAAAAAAAAGAGGGGGAAAAATGGCTCTACTGTTCCATGGGGGTCTGAGTGGGTCTACGTGACGATTACATTAGATCTAGACGTTTCACAAGTTCAATTGTTGGCCACAACACGATACCCTGTTGCTCAGCAGAATCACAACCTTATTGTGCCTTTTTTGGACAGACAGACACGTAAGATTTGACACTACACACCTGGAGTGACAGTTATGATCACGATTGTTCTTCCTCATCCAGGATTGACTAAAGAGTGAACCATGTGCACACAGTGAGCAACAACGTGACAAATACATACATGAAATGATATATAAAGAGGGGGGCAGAGCATAGATGTACAAAGAGATATGTCAGTAAAAAAGTTTTGTGCTTTTCGGCTGTCCTGTGTACATTGCGTACAATATTTAGAGCTCCTGTGTACTTTGGATAAATTACATACTGTGGATATTCAATGGATAATATATATATGAACATTATTTGTCTTGCTGCAAATATACAATGTAGGTGTAGGCAATAAACATGGCAAATTCTAGATTGTGTGTGTTGTGAATGTGTGCATGCGCATATGTACAGTTTGTATACAAGTGTGTGTGTGTGTGTGTGTGTGTGTGTGTGTGTGTGTGTGTGTGTGTGTGTGTGTGTGTGTGTGTGTGTGTGTGTGTGCGTGTGCGTGTGCGTGTGCGTGTGTGTGTGTGTGTGTGTGTTGGTGATAAAAGTAAAGTGCAACAATGTGAGGGCATTTATAACGTGTATTTCTCCTTCAGGTGATAATAGGTCAACAGTCACTGAGGTTAAGCCATGTGTGTCATTCATATTATCTACAATTGTGTGTTCCTGTGTGTGTGTATGTGTGTGTGTGTGTGTGTGTGGGGGGGGGGGGGGGGGGGGTTCTCTCGTATAAATTGAATTTAATATGATAAATTTCATATGGTAAACCTAACAGTGAGGAACAACCCACAGATGGCAATTCAATTCAGTTCAGGTCGCAATGATAGATTTACATGGATTATTTTACACCTCTGGACCCTGTAGTGTGTGCGAATAATAAAATACAGGCAGAAAAAGAAACATTTACACGAAAGTGTCACAGCAAGATGACCTTCCCAAG
>CM076980.1:10220673-10368173 GCA_039105355.1 Benthosema pterotum | reverse complement strand
AAACACCAGGTGAGGTGGTGTACCGAGAACAACCTCACACTCAACTCAGACAAAGGAGCTCATTGTGGACTTTAGATGGGGCAGAAGGGGGCAGCATGCTCCTACCCTCATGGATGGCTTGGAGGTGGAGCAGGTAACCTGCTTCAAGTTCCTGGGGTTCACATATCCGAAGATCTTTCCTGGACCACAAACACATCCTCCCTGATAAAAAAGGCCCATCAATGCCTGTTTTTCTTGAGGAGGTTGAGGAAAGTGAGGCTATCCCACCAGACTCTGGTAAATTTCTATCGGTGCACCATCGAAAGTACACTCACCTACTGTATAACAGCTTCCCATACATGGGAACTGTACTGTGGCGGAGCGGAAACTTTTGCAGAGGGTGGTGAAAACTGCACAGCGCATCACAGGCTTCCCCCTACCATCAATTGAGTCCACCTATAAGCAGCACTGTCGGTCTAAGGCCCTCAACATCATCAAGGATGCTACTCACTCCAACAACAAACTGTTTCAACCCTCTCATTCACAGAGGAGGAAAGGCTACAGATGAGACATCAACCACCAGATCCAGAAACAAAATCGCTTCGCTCATATCCCTAATATAACCAAGGTTACAATCTAACCGCCAGTTTTTCCCCTCTGCCATTATTCTCCTGAACTCTATAAAAAAATAGTTTACCTGCCGGACAATTACGAGCTCTACAATATATTTTTCTTACTGTTTTTATTGTTGCCCTATATGACCCTTTTGTTTGCACTGGATTGATGTCAAACAGTTTAATTTCGTTTGTACAATCGTGTTCAATGACAAAAAATCCATCCATCCATCCAGACATAAATTTATGAAAAAGGGTGCTCTTAAGCATTCTGTGCAACATTAACCTACGGCTCAGAAGACAACGGGAGAAACAAAACGAACCCAAGACAAATGTAAACTGGCCCACATAAGTTTGGAAACTTAACTTTGGGAATTATTTTCTCTACCTTAATAATAGCGGTTGGTATGGTATGTAATCGTAGTCACCTTTACAACACTATATGGCGTGTAGACGGTATACACCGAAAATGTAGACTTTGATGTCAGAATCATCCAAATCAGCCCAATAGTAACTGAGTTGCCTTTCACTATATATCAATTTTTATCTGATATAAAGGACAAAAACAAGAGGGAGAGGCTTGCGCACCTCCATGACCCTGAGGACTATACCGTCCAGGGTTATACCCCTGGCAGGTACAGGGGTATAACCCTGGACAGTTTTCAGGTTAGAAGCCAGCCCAAAAGTAGCCTCGACACCCAGACTTTCATTTCCGTTCGCCTTGCGCGAAAACGGAAAGCCTGGACTAACGCACGTTGGAAAGTGGCCTTGAGGGGGGAGTCAACCTTCCGGGTTGGGCGTCGCTCTAAATGATGTGACATAGAACAGCAGTGGACGGGCGCGGGAGGGGCCGGGGATGACGACACGTTAGTGAGATCAAATCAGAGCGCAGCTCATCTGCCGTGTGGATGCCACGGCACCCCGCCCCCCCAAGGCCAAAATCATTGAGGGCTAGACCAGGCTAGCCCAAAAGCAACATTGCCATCAAACGTACAAGTTTCATAGTGATCTACAAGCTCGTAGCACGGCACCTCTAATTCAGGGGAAAATAAGCTTATTAGGTTGTATTTTGGCCTCAATTTAATGAGTTTGGAGCTCATTTGCACATTCAAATTCATTAAAACAAAAAAATAATAATACAGAAAATGTTACTTGTCATGTCAACTTCCATTCTGGAAAGTTTCATTGTGATAGAAAAGGAAAAAAATAAGCTCAGAGTATTGTTGTCTGGCGATATTGGCACACATATTGGAATGATAATTATTACACATACTTCTGCAACTTCGATTTCTTAGAACTTTTAGTATGTTGTTCTAGACACCCCATAGAAATGGAAAAAATAAAAACTTTGTTATTTTTTTGTTGTTGTAGTTATATAGTATGCTTTCATATATTGACCCATGCAATTTCCGCCTATAGTGTTATTATAATAAAATGCATGATAGCACCCATAAAGCTACCACTGGTGCAAGGCTATCACATATTTTCTAACTCTAGACATGTCTACCATGACAAAAATCACTATGAGCCTTATTCACCTTTTCGGTACCGACCAACCCCCCTGGCTCACGGAAAGAAAGAAACAGACCTATCTGTCGAGGACTCACCTGTTGGTAGATGGGTTTGAGCTCCTCCAGAGACTGTTTGCTAGTGATAGAGTAGACCAGGATGAAGGCATGGCCTTTGGAGATGGACAGGCGCTGCATGGCGGGGAACTGGTGGCTCCCTGTGGTGTCGGTGATCTGCAGCGTGCACACGCTCTTGTCACAGCTGATGACCTGGCGGTAGGTGTCCTCCACCGTGGGGATGTAGGTGTCCCTGAAGGTGCCCTTCACGAAGCGCAGCACCAGGGAGCTCTTCCCCACGCCGCCCGCTCCGAACACCACAACGCGATAATCGTTACTCTGCTCCGGCATTCTGCCCCCTTCAGGCTGAAGACAGAACTACTGCACCTACGGAGGAGAGAGAATGAACAGAAGTCAGGGGCGGATGTAACATTTCCCAATTGGGGGGGTGGTGGGGGGGGGCAGGAGAAAACGGGTATGGGGGCGGCTTCATGAAGCTGCACCCATACCATTTTCAGTTACAGGACTATTATTCGGCAAATTAAGCATCAATAATAACATCAGTTGTTGTTGAAGTTGCAACAGACAGGCATGCATAGAGTTAAAGGTCTGACTCTCTGTTTTCTGTTTTCAATGATGAAATGCTGTTGGTTTAGTGGTGACACAACTGTAGTTATAGCAGTAGTAGTGTTTCAAATCATTTCAAATATAAGCATAAACTGTTGTAAAGTGTTAAAAGATGGAGTCGTGTGCACATTGCGCACTTCTATAACTGCTTTTTCTTAATCATTTGCTTCTGAAAATAAGAGCGAACAAGTCAAGACGCTAGTAAGGACTAAACAGGATCGTTTCACTGGGGACTGTAAATACAGTAAATACTACCACCATTAGCAACTTCCACAACTACCGCTGATAGTCTCTAAAGCAGTGGCTTTCAACCAGTGGTCCGGGGACCACCAGTGGTCCTTGGGAGAGTTCCAGGTGGTCCCCAGCTAAATGATGGAATGTTGGTTAACCGGATGTAACTCTTGCAGAGCGTAAAAATGAAACCAAAAGGACCCTTGTACGTGGGTCCATGTTTGCCTGTTTTGTTTCCCAATTCCAGCCTGCGGACAAAAGCAAAATAAATATTTAGTTTTGGGGTCTGTGGGTCTAAAATGTCCTCAAATGGTGGGCCGTGGTTCAAATTATGAACACATACATAGTGAGGCCCTGGTATCAAAATGGTAGCAAAAACACTGCTCTAAAGTACAGCTAGTGCCTGCAGGGTGAAGGACCGCTCTGAAACACATTGTGTACAGCTGGCCCGTAGTGACTGAATACTATTATTGACCTTCCTAGAACCTGAAATGAATATTTTTTGACATTACTGCACTTCTTGTTGAGCATTATGACTTTTATTACAGCTGTGACCGGTTCGTGGTCGGTCGGCAGAGGTCAGTAGGTGGACAAGCATTGGTTGGCTGGTTTAGTTGATGATGTATTGGTGATGTAATTGAGATATATTTATTTATTGTAGTTTTTTGTAGTAATGTCATGAGAATTATCCCCTGGAGGTGTCAGAGGTACTTGCCCTCCACTCACCCATTCAGCTCACACACAAGTAGGCCATGCCCTACACTTGCACTTGTGTGCAATGCGCAAGCTGGCACTTGTCACAGTGCAGTTCTTGTTGTGAAACTAGACCTGTCTCCACCGTCTTGGGCCAGGGTGAAGACTGTTACGTCACCCACAGGGTGATGTAACAGGCTTGTGGACGGACAAACGCATGCACAGACGGACGGACAGGGGGCGAAACACAGTCACCACCTTACGATGGAGACAATAATACCGAGTGTGTTAAATCAGTGGTTTTCAAACTTTTTGATACCAGCACAGCACCCACTATTTATTCAGAATTTGAGCCACGGACCACCATTTGATGACATTTTAGCCCCACAGACCCCAAAACTAAAGATTTCTTTTGCTTTTGCTGACAATTCCAGGCTGGATGTCGGAGAAAAACAGTCCAACATACAGATCAAAATGACCATTAATCTAATACATACTTACTCTAGTTATGTAGACTTGGACTAATTCACATGATGAATATTTTAACTCTTGAGAGTGCTCGAGAGTTACATCTGGTTATAACCTACTTAGCTGGGGACCACCTGGAACCCCCTCAGGGACCACTGGTGGTCCCCGGACCACCTGTTGAAAACCCCTGGTGTACAGGGTTTGATGAGGGTCGGGCCTTAATTTCCAGGCCTGTTGAAAGGACAGGTATCGGTCAAAATGCAGATTGACACTGAGGTGTGATGTCACAAGGCCTGATCGACTGATATGGATTTGTGACCCACTGACCGGCCTAACTGACAGACGGGTTTTGCAGGTTTTCAGCATAATCTGCAACCTGTAGTCGCAATAAATTACTATATAAATGTGACATGCCAAAAATAGGGAGGCCAGCTCATCATAGCATGTGGTGCTGGCTTGTCATATAATGTCAAAAGCTCCACAAGCTCCAGGGACTGTACAACAAAGCCCAGCACAGCATCAAGTCAACTGTTCAACCCCTCTCAAAGACTGTGGAAGGGCAAAGAGGCCTACTAGTCTGGGAGCCATGAGGGTGAACCTGGCTTTCGCCAGATTTCTTATTCTCAACTGATTACTACAGCTTGGGATCAGCTCTACAGAATTCAAGACGGTGCCCGGTGATATCCCCAGGCCATTTTTATTTATTAACCCTAATAAAAAAAAATCCAACCAATATATATATTATGGCATGTTGGCGATTTTGGGCATGAAGGAGATAATGTGCATTAATTAATAATAACGGATTCATCATAAATCAGATACATTGTGCATAATATCAATATTCACAACACTGCAAAAAGCTATATTTGGTGCATTTAGACCAAGTATTTTGCACGAGAAATACCATACTGGATGTTTTTGTATTTCGGGCAATACCAAAAAATGCTCAAGGGATTATCACCAGTAAATTCTTAACCCTTTGTGTGCTGAACACATTTGGTGTTCAAAGCATTATGTTACACTTAAGCTATTAAAAAATATCAGACCTACAAGCTCACAGCGCGCCACCAAGTGGCGCGTTGTTGTAGCTCTGATATTTTTGAAAGACTGTGAAAATGTGATGCAAATCGGGGATCCCTAGAACAAGACGTTTTCAGATGGGGGGTCCGCAGCCAATAATTCTGGGGGTCTTTGGCATGAAATATGTTGAGTGTCACTGACACAGGAACATAGATTTTTCAAAAAAACTAGAATCTGTCAGAAACTAGAAACAGAAACTAGAAACTAGTCAGAAACTAGAATCTAGTGTCAGAAAATACAATCAGGTGTCAAATAGAATATATGCTTAGATTTACGCATCATTTTTTTAAAAAAAAAAATCAGATCTGCATATCGCAGCACTCGGTGGCTTCCATCTGGCAAAAACAGAGTTCAGCCCCAAATCAACCATTGCAGGGCTTGACACTAACACTTGCCCGCTTGCCCGGGGCAAGTAAAAAAAAATGGTCAGGCAAGTGAAGACTGCTACCTGGTTGCCCGATCGGGCAAGTGTGCAACTTAGTGCACTATAACACAACACAAGATAAATTTGTCTTGAAGGCAGTCATTGCACTGTGCCTCTGTGTCTTTCCCTGCTTTCTAGCTATCCACAATTCCAGGCTGGATTTGGGAAACAAAACAGGCAAATTAACATACACATCAAAATGACCTAATCTTCTACATTCTCTAGTTGTGTAGACCTGGGCTAATTAAATGAATTTTAACTCTTGAGAGTGTAAAAATGAAACCAAATGGACCCGCAAGGGTCCATTTGGTTTCATTTTTACGTTCTCAAGAGTTACATCTGCAAAATTTACAATATATTTTTGGGGGGCAAGTGACCATGAGCTGAGGGCAAGTAGAATCTGACTTGCACTTGCCTGATGGGCAAGTGTCTCCAAGACCTTAGTGTCAACCCCTGCATTGGCTCCCCGACTATACGGTAGCATCAAGAGCAGCACGTACCACCAGGCTAAGGAACAGTTAACACCCGGCAGCCGCCAGGCTGCTGCAGGCATGGCATCAGTCTGTCAACAGGACAATGAGCAAGGCATGGGCCTTGCCCAGCGACGTGGTGAAAGGCGAATCTGTTCAACATCCTGATGACAGCCAATTCAATGATAAGCAAGGCCTTCAGGCACCTACTGTGGATTATACCAAGAATAGTTGACTTGGACTTCCTTGAACCACACAGGGACTATACGCACCTTACATGTTGCACTCACATAGTCACTTGTAACACTTTGATGTGACAAATAAAGTTGATTCTGGTTCTAAACCATGACCTTGCTGTCACCTAATTCCTAATTCCTTTGCCAAAATGTTGTATTTATTGACATAATTGGAGAAAATATATCAATTTGACTTTAGTCTTCTCGCAGGTTGCAGGATTTCAGTTAAATATGTACTGGTGATTAAAACAACACTAGCTATATGTAACTAAGAATCAGACATAGCTCAATCAGAGTTGACAGTGAGTAAGCAAAAGGGGAAGACTGTGTCACTCAATTTGTCCTACATGATACAGTACATAATACATGCATGTGACACTCGTATATATGTCTGTTCGTGCCCACACATGCGCGCACACACGGCCACCCACTCACCAAATTACTTTTGTGTGTTTGTGTTTGCAAAGTGCAATTTCCAATATCCTTGTATGATATCGCTTTAAAGGGATAGTTCTGTTTTTTGAAGTTAAGCAGTACGAAATACTTGGCATTAATATAGTGTTTGCTACTGTATTAATTGATGTCCAGAGTCCTGTGGTGGGAGTACTGCTCTGGTTTTGATGAAATATGAAGTACCGGTAGTTACAGTCATTTTGGGGGGGTTACTGGGGCCACGCAGTAAAAGTAAATGTATACAAAAAATGAGCTTCATTGATTCCCCATGTCATGAACTATACTTTTTGTGTACATACTGTATCACTACGCCCAAAAGGTAATTCCATATGATAGGGGGGTCGGAAATGAACAAAGGATGTGCTAATATTATCATATTATTTTTTACAAATAATTCAATACAAATGACACTTTTTTGGATTCATTTACTTTTACTGCGTGGCCCCAGTGACCCACACAAAATGACCGGAACTACTTAATATTCACTTAAAACCAGAGCAGAACTCCCACCACAGGCCACTATGGCAAGTAAATCATACAGCTAAACTAAACAAAAAACATGAACCATCCCTTTAAGGGCTAACCCCATTACATGGTCCTTTACAGTCCATAATAAGATTCTACTTCAACTGTTATGTGGTACGTACAAACTATAATGAAAAGGTAAATCAACAGCAGCACTAGATGGAATAAGTGGATTTCTGTCACACTCGTGCCCACTATCGTTGGCACAGTGCCCCGTAATTGCATTGCCAGATCCTAGATACTGTCAGTCAAGAAGTTCAAAATTAACGTGATTTCAGTGAGTTTTATTGCCGATGTTCAGCAACGATTCTGGGTCACATCTAAGGGAAATTTAATATCTGTCATGAAAATAAATTAATGTGTCTCAGTCCTTTCTGGCCATAGTCTGATGGAGGCTGGTGTTGTGTGCAGTTCTGGAATAAGATACTAAGATTGTTGAAATGTTACAAGTAAAAAAGCCTGAATTAAATGTGGTACTTGAGTAAAAGTGCAAATGTAATTGCAGTAAAATACACAGTAAAAGAAGCAAAGTAAAAGCATTTTCCCCCTGTATTTTCTAACTCCAAGAATATTCATAACAAATCACCATGAAATATGCAATCCAAGTAAATCTGTAGTGTAGCCAGCCGTGGTGTTTGATTAGATGTGCAGTTTGAGAGTAGTCCAAAGTAAATGGTGCATTTATCCAAGGCACTTTATACCAAGAATAACCAAAACATCAGAAGCAATATGTGTTATGGCCGGCGTCTTATAGCTACCTGATTATAGCAAAAAATATATATTTTTTTTTGACCTATTTGTTGTAATTATTTTTTAGACATTTTCAGACAAATATTTTCTACAGCCAAAATTCAGTGCACTAAGGATCACTAAGGATCTGGGTGTAAAGGATCCTGTATATGTATAATAGCCTACACATAGGTCCTACAGATACAATCTCAAAAGCATCACAATGCGACATGCATGTATAAAGCAGCCAAAGTATGTATGTTTTGTAATAATAATATGAAAATTAACTCTCATCCGCAAGTTACAGTGAGCATGTACTGTTGATAAGGTATTGTTGGTGCACAACACCATCATATAAAATCAATTAAGCTTAACATGTTTCTCATCAAGAGTCCTTGGTCTAAGGAATAGCCTAAATGGGTAACTTATTATTGCTATGGAAGGTATGGATATTTGACATCATCAGATGAGATAAAGCAAGAGTAGGCCAGAACACCAAAGATGTGCATACTACTGGTCACTGATTTACACTGGCTGAAAATGTCCAGCATTCTGGACCATTGTCTGAGCTACAGTATGAGAACAACTAAATTCTAAAATATACTAGACAGAATGACCTCTGCATGGCTCTGCACAACATCAGGTCACGGTCCATGTGTGTGTGTGTGTGTGTGTGTGTGTGTGTGTGTGTGTGTGTGTGTGTGTGTGTGTGTGTGTGTGTGTGTGTGTGTGTGTGTGTGCGTGCGTGCGTGCGTGCGTGCGTGTGTGTGTGTGCGTGTGTGTGCTTGCTTGCATGCATGAGCACATGTGTACATGCATGTGTAGTTGTGTACATATTCACTCTATGTCCATGTCCTGTCCCTGACTACCAGTACTTTGTAATACAATTTTCTCTTTCTATCTCACTCTCTTTCCATCCTCACTCCTCCTGCGTTCAATCTGTGTATTTCACTGGCCTACTTATCGTTTTGCTCTCCCTGAACCTATATTCGCTCAGCCTGCAGTCTCTTGTCCCTTGCTGTTACTCCCCTGTTTCCTCCCAGGTCTCCTTGCTGTTTAATCAATAAACTAGGAGCGCTGGGGTTTTGATCGATGGCCCAGACTGTCTGGGAATAGTCAGTCAGTCAGTCAGTCAGTCAGTCAGTCAGTCAGTCAGTCAGTCAGTCAGTCTGTGATTCTCTTGTCTTTTCTTTCTTGGTATTTCAGTAGAGCGCCAGCGAGTCCTGCCCATCTGATAACCCCTCCCACTTCCCACCTGGACTAAAATTAGCTCCCCTCCCCCTCCTACGTCTCACTCTACCATCACCAAATTCCCGGTGCTGCGCACACAGTATGCAGGTGTGAGCAAGTGCATGGCCATATGCATGCCCACACATAAACACAACACACACGCACACGCACACGCACACGCACATGCACACGCACACACACACACACACACACACACACACACACACACACACACACACACACACACACACGCACCATCACTATTCGTCCTTGACATCAAGCCACAGAGATTAATGACTTTCCTCCTAAAAGGCAGTTGTCTCCCTCTCCTCTCCTCTCCTCTCCTCTCCTCTCCTCTCCTCTCCTCTCCTCTCCTCTCCTCTCCTCTCCTCTCCTCTCCTCTCCTCTCCTCTCCTCTCCTCTCCTCTCCATTTAAAATGGGAGGACTGCATGTCCTTAATGAATTAATGGCACACTATAAACGCATCTGTGGCAGGCCAGCCAAACTCCATTAGGAGATAGCTTTGGCACAGATCAAGCATTCTCTCCTCTCCTCTCCTCTCCTCTCCTCTCCTCTCCTCTCCTCTCCTCTCCTCTCCTCTCCTCTCCTCTCCTCTCCTCTCCTCTCCTCTCCTCTCCTCTCCTCTCCTCTCCTCTCCAACCCATGAAATACCCACTTCCTTCACTCATTTGTCCTGTAGAGCAAGCAAAGAAATGTCACATTTTGCCAATTTATGCACATAATTTCCCTCAAGAGAGCCACTTAAGCGGTGGCACAAAGGAGGCGCATTAACCAACATCAAATACAATGCCATTCAACAGATCAAGAGCATGCTCAAACAGACGGCCACAAAGCAGTCTTGCAGATCTGTTTTAATCAGGTGCAGGATTCTGGTAATATATAAATTATTGTATTGTGAACATGTGCCATGAAATAATATGATTGATGATTGAATTTTTCAGGTGGGAGAATGTTCAGGGTTTATTTTGGAGATTTCTGGGGATTACCATTAAAAATGGCTATATGCATTCCAAGGCAAAGGCACTCGCTGACTGACAAACACTTCAGCTATAGCATATGCACCCATGTAAATGCACACACGCACATGCACACATGCACACAACACACACACACACACACACACACACACACACACACACACACACACACACACACACACACACACACACACACACACACACACACACACACACACACACACACACACACACACACACAGAAAGAGAGAGAGAGAGCAAAGTATAGGTCTAAGTCAAGCCCAGTCGTTGTTGGCAGTGACTGGCAGATGTAATCTCAGACATTCAGGGGGTGTAAATTTGATGCGTACGGGTGTGTGTGTGTGGGTGCGTGTGTACGCACGCACGTGCATAACATTAATCTCCCTTTAGAGATAAATGGAGCCAGAAAGATCATGCATTAAATCCAGGCTTTCAGTGGGCATATTTGCAATACGTTTATTTTAGGTTGACTTTGAGTTTTGATTCCATCACATTATTGCTACTGTGTTTTGCACCTTAATAAAACCCAAATGTAGGAGTCCACTGACCTAGTCATCCAGGCGCATGCCACATATAGACTCTGGCCTGTCAGCGCGTTGCATGTTTGAGTCCCAACAACCTACATCTTCACTAACGGCATGAAAGCCACAAGCAAATCTTCAACCAAACAAAGGAATAAAAACAAAGGCAGTAATGACCTGTGCATGCATATGTGGTGTGCACGTGCATGCGTGCATGCATGCGCGCACGCGTGTGTGTACAGTCACGTGTACATATAAACAGTGTGTGTTTACATTACGCTTCATGTGTGTTTGCAACTATGCATGTTGTCCTCTAGAATGTGCAAGAGATTGCAGTACTGTGGTCTTGGCTTAGTGGCTAATCATTGAGCTTAACCTCTACTGTGCTTCTGGACTGCTCTGCATTGACCCAATTCCCAGGACTTAAGTTACCAGCAGTCTCCCTAAGACCCTACATGCAACCCCTAATGCACCTACAAACACTTTGATGGTTTGTGTACAACCCTTGAACTATGATTGGCTGTATACAGTCACCAGTGGTAGACACCCTACTATACGCCAGTACTTGGGTTAAAGAGTAGTAAAGAGTTTAGCGAGAGATGTGTATGGATGAAATTTTTTGCTTTATCAGTGGAGTGGTGGATGCTGTCGATGTGATCTGGCACTGATTCATTGCTTTTTCGGCATTTCATAAAACAGTACTTTGGCACTCTTACTTGTAATGTACAGTATTATATTCTATTGGTGTTTGGGGCACCCCCAACTGCTTGGTGCCCTGTCTACAGGCTCCTAAAGTCTGCACATTAGGCCGCCCATGTTCTAAATCTTCCTGTGACTGCAATGCCGAGCTTTGTTTTACTCCTATAATAATGTGATGTGACAATAAAGACGACTATTATTATTCATTCTGTATGCAATCCACCCAGGCACCGTGTAGAGCGGAGTGGAACTATAGGACATTGGCTATGTCTGCATGTTAGAAAGATGGACTTTACTTAGAAACATGAGCAAACAGCAAAGACTAATATTTCTATGACATAAGTGTATTGGAACAAGGCACTGAACCTCAACTCTTGTTGAGTTTTGTGTACAAGCTTGTTCATCCCAGTGCGTGTCCTGTCCTGTCCACAGCCTGTGATATGATGTATAACTCCAACAGAGAATTCAACCTCTCTAGTCATAATCAAAGCCAAGAACGAACCAAAACAGAAGCTGTCATTTAGACAGAATGAGGGAGCCTCTAGTGTTCCTACCATCAGTCTTGGAAAGTAAAAAACAGAGGAGTGTTAGTTTGATCTATAGAACCCCTTGTTTGCTTTAAAACCAGACATGTATTCTCTGCAATATCCAGGTCTGAGAAGCACAGTGATGGTTAGAGCAGGGGAATTCCCCATCCAGCATATGGTATAATATCAAGATCCATCTGCAGTCAAGCCAGTTCGAGATGTGTTGTTATTTTTAAATACTGAAACAAATAGGAACAAAATTATTTGGAAAGGGGTGTACAGTATGTGCTATAGGCTAAGGCTATATGTACCGGTATGTACGTTCTAGCCAGAACCATTCCTACGTTGTTTTATTTTTGCCCTGTTCTCCAATTTCCAAGGGGCTTCTGGTTGGTCTGTGGGGGAGGTCAGAGCAGTGTTTTCCAATGTAAAACTATACTCACTTCCTTACTTGCCTACGTAATTATTGGTGATGTTTTGAAATATGAGTCAAATAGGATGCCAGACTTTAGTGAGAAAAAGAAAATGTAGTGAACTGGTCAGACTATTTATGTCCAATTGTCCATTAATAGTTGCACTTGCACATATAAATCAAGCAAATCGCAGTACTCATGCCGCTATGCACGTCACAAAACAAAAACATCACATGCTGAGTTGTATTATAGTTGATAATCTACTGTATGTATGTAAAAATTTAAAAATATTACTATTAACTTCTGAACAAATGTCACACCACAATGCCAACCGTAGCCTATATCGTGAGACTGATTCCCCTCATTGTGATTTGTATTGTTTAATTCATGAACTGTCACGCCTAGTAATAACCTGCTATTTAACAAATGGGAGGTTGGTTCATATTACAGTGTTTTTGATGCTTGTGGCCAAAAAATGACTGTTATGTTTGCTGAAGGTCAACGGTAATAGCTTATATAAAGATTATAGCAGAAATGACTCCTTGGTACTTGTCATCTCATTTCACCACGGTGTTAGTCCATTAAAGTATCCATCACAATCTTGTTAGCCTGTGGAGGGCCAGACGAACAACTGCTCAGTGGACAGCCTAATATAAGTTGGGTCGGTGAGCCCCACGTTCTGTGTGGCTTGGCCAACTAAACCTAACATTCAGATTATCCAAGTAAGTGTCAGGCAGAGAGACCGGCAGACTGGCAGCTGTGACCTTGTTATGGTAGAAACCAGTTCCTCTGGTATGGACTTCTTTATAAATGCAATTGAATATCATTGTCAGTAAATTACAGTGCAGCAGCAGCATCGACAGCACTACTACTTACCACAAGGTTTTCAATACTGCCACTATTATCATTCTCATCACCAATTTGGCAACTATCACGACTGTATCAACATTATAAACATCTTCATCTGCCCTGCTATAAATAGAGTCCATAGCGTCTTGTACACCTTGTGTGTAGAAAACACAATGGTTGTTATGTAACAATAACATGGGTATTCAAGACAGACAGACAGACAGACAGACAGACAGACAGACAGACAGACAGACAGGCACACACACCAGCACTCCCCTCACCGATCCAGTCATATACACCCTCCACCATCACACACATGCTGGCTTTAATACCATCAGTCCATCTCTCTTTACTACTCCCAGCAACACGCTTCAAAGCTTAATCACTGGAATTACTGTCATGCATCTCTCTTGCCACTGCTTTTCTTTTCAACCAAGCCATCACACAGTAAAATCCCTAGTGTTAGTTAATAGTTTATCACATTTAATTTAGCTTAACTCTAAGATTGTACAAAGGTGTCCAAATTGACATAACGGTCCATTTAGAGGATTTTATGCTGTACAGTTGTTGGAAGCACACGCACACAGATTTCAAATGCACACAGCAGGCTTACACACACACACACACACACACACACACACACACACACACACACACACACACACACACACACACACACACACACACACACTAAACAATATAGGAACCTTTTCAGGCACAATTGGTGGTCCCCGGACCACTGGTGGAAACCACTGAAGGCCAATGAGCATAGAAGAGGGCGGAAGAGCAGACACATCCAGATGGGAGGATGTGTAGGCTAGGGAATAGGCTATGGGGGGATTAACCATGAGATTTTCCACAGAAGTATGTGTCTATGCGTCATACTGGCGTCATTATGGTGTACAGTCTCATGTTGACGTACAGCATTGCCTCAAGTCAAGGGGTGGCAGACTCATTGTCCGTCTGCAGAAGGTGCGCAACGCCATTACCGCTTGTTTCATTCATAAATACCAGAGGATCGCCATCTCATTGTGGTGCCATCATTTCACAGTCGCAGCGACCCCCCCCCCCCCCCCCCCCCCACACACACACACACATACATACACACCCCTCAAAGCAATATGATAATCGCTACACCCTTCTCTCCCGCTGACAGCCCATAATATGACTGTACCACGCAATCTGTACAACACAGACAGGATATATCATTCATCATCACGACATAAGACAGACGGATATCGAAGATAATCGAACACAAATAAAACGATTGGGTTTATTATTCCCAAACGCCAACGGATTTAGAATCGAAGCGAACCGTTGTCTGTCCCATATTGGTCGTACCGGGATTCGCCTATAGCTGCGCACAACAGCCAGCAGTGGCAGAAGGAAGGCAGTGAGCCGTTACGCTAAGCGAATGCCAGCAACATCTAACCATAGCATCTCTGGATATGGGCGAATAGCAGCATCTCCATACCTGACCGAGAAGAATAACTTTGCTTTATAGGTTTGTCTTCAGAAGAGACGGTTGAGAAAAAGACAAACGCCGGAAGCGTCCTAGAGCATTTTGCACGATTCATGTAGAGCTCATGTCGTCCGATTTCCACCTCCACCACAGCACAGACTCTCTCTCTCTCTCTCTCTCTCTCTCTCTGAAGCCCCTTGATACCATACAAGAACGTGCACACATAGACATGAAAGGGAGCTTCCCCCCTGCCCTTTTACCAATCTGCCTTTCCCAACAACAAAATGATATAGGCGGCAGGCCTATTCTTGTGTGTGTTCAACAAACTTCTCCACTACACCGCGTCTCCACTGGCTAAAGAGTGCTGTGTTGCCTCCCGAAGATAGCTGACCTACAAGCTCTGAGAGAGTGCAGATCTGCCATTTATTAACGCTATTTTTTGTCCAAAAGTGCCCTCTTACGGGATTTCAGCCCCTGCCCCTGTACACTCTCTGCACGGCACTGGATGCCATAGGACGTGGGAGGTGTTATGTCCTCTTCCACTGTCCACAGACTCTACACTTGATTTTCCATCACTTCATACTGTTAGGCGTCGAATGGCATGTGTAATCAGCAGGCTATTTTCGCTCTATCGACCTGTATCCCCCCCCAACCCCCCCATATTATTATTTCTATTTATGTGCGTCACAATGCAGCTGTAGCATTGTGTACTGTATACTATAGGTTATAGAGGCTAATTCGTCTCGAATCTACGTGCAAAATGGGATAGGCTTATACTGGATTTTACATCAAAGCTATGGGCTATAATCAATTCTGTGAACAATGAAGACGTCATTAAAAACGAATCTCATAGACCTAGCCTATATATCAATGAACAGACGTAATGTAGGCTATACCTTATAGCCTAGCCAACAGCAATATTATGTTCTGTTTATATAATTATGTTATCATAGCCCATATAGGCCTATGGTATTACATCACAGGGAGCATGCATTAGGCCTCATAGTGTGTGTGGTTTGATATGTCCCAAAAACAGCTCCTGTAGGATTTTTGTGCTAAAAATCGATCTTATTGCAGAATGCAGATCATGGTCCAAACTATGAAAAAATGATTGGGTTCAAATTCTCCCATCCCCTGCAACAGTATGCTATCCAGTTAATGTCCTATTTTCACAATATTAGAATTATTTTATTATACAGTTTAAATCATTCTGAGATGGTTTGTTAAACTTCTCAAGTGGTCAGAAGACCACTTTCTAACTTTTGGTATAGGGGAGTTTCCTCACTTGGGACCTCCCGGACTGACCATTTTAATGAGATAATTATTATATTTGACTATGCAAATTATTTAAATAATTATGTGAAATAGAAAAATGTACATTGCGGAAATGGATTCTACAGGAAAAAAAATACATAAGGATCAACTGATTTTTTTTTAAATGAATTTATAGTTTTTTTCCCTGTTATATCAACACTTGTCAACACGTGCACAAATAACAGGGAAAATAATATTTGATAAAATGCTTTTTGTAGTTGATCCTTATATATTGTTCTTATAGAATCAATTTCTGCCATGCACATTTTTGTATTGTGTGTTTACAGTGTAAATGTAAAAAAGGTGTACAGGTATACTATATGATACCAAGTAAAGTAATTTCATCATAATTTAATCAAGTCTTACAAATAATCACTTCCGTTGCCAGTGTTCTTTTAGTGTTTTCTTTTAACCCAAAATGTGTGGTTCTCCAAATCAGCAGAATCCACTGACAGCGGTGGAGTTAACATTCAGCACCATGGAGAGCGTCTTTAATCAAACCATACAGTAGAAGCCATTGTGGCTACAGAGCTACAGCATCCCAGGGTCAAATCAATGCATCTACAATTCAGTGAAAAACAGCGAAAAATCAATGATTTGAAGTGTGGGCAGTCGAGACAGGGAACAGACTCTGAAATAATGGAACTTATTTTATTTCACAAAGTGCTTGAGGTCTGTAAAGTTCAATAACGTATCCACCCATGCCCCTGCCCGCACGCACGTACAAAGATTAGTACGACCTCCAACAAAGTTTTCAGGCCTGAAAATGGCGCCGCCTACCCTACCCTTTGTTTGTAGGCCTATACATGGCAGATTCATGGTATAACTCACCCTTCATCTATGCACTCACCAGCCATCCTCGTTGGCGTTTTCCTTCCCCTGTATGAGATGGAGAGCTGCAGAACTGCAAACAGTGCTGATGGTTAGGCAACCTGACAGCATGATTAGAAGTCGTATTGATCCCCCCTCCACCTCTCCTTCTGTCTAGTGGAAATAAGAAATCGGGATCACACATGACACTGAATAATGCTCTTCGGGTTTGCAGAATGTAGACGCCTGCATTAATCATAATTAAGTCTCAGTCTGAGAATGTGGAGAAAATATTGACCATGGCTAAAGGTCACTTATATGTTCGGAGTTGATGATGACCCAGAGTACGTAGCTATTAATCCAGAGAGGAATTTGCAATCTTGCAATTAGGCAAATACAACCAGGTGTCACTGATATTGGGTAGCCTGTGCATGCAATGTGTGCAGCCTAATTATTTTGTGTGATGTGTGCAACCGCATAAGGTTAGGTTGGGTTGCCTATATAATATGACCCAGTGTTGTGTGTGTTAATTTTGCATTTCTCCATCCTCGTCCTTGATGCTCTTCAGGGGTTAAAGTAAAAAAAAAATCTTGAGACTGAAAATGATCTTTTGCAAATAAGCACTGAGCTAATTAAATGACCCCTGTGAAATCCTCAGGACTGAAATCAGTACCCAGTACTGAGAACTTTAATCCCTGAGTCTTCAGCTCTTTGCTACCTTGCTATCTGCAGCCATTTCAAACTCTACTAGAAGGCCTTGGCCTGCACAAACACACTGTCACACACACACAGCCCCCCCCCCCCCCACACACACACACACACACACACAGCCCCCCCCCCCCTCACACACACGCGCGCGCAGACACACACGCACGCACGCACAGCAATAATTGGTTTCTCTGACCCATTTTTAATCAATAATTCTCGACTTCCATCGGCAGCTAAAGGGGACAAAACAAACGCTCAACAGACAGATCATCACACCAACCATTTCCAGATGGGTGCCTACCTCCCCTCATGGCAGTATGTGACCGTTGCCCGTCTCCATCAACCATTTTCTTGTGCATTATCCAGTGCACAGATATAAAAGGGCTCCAGTTGAGAGCCCCTGAAGCGTGAATGCAGAGCTAAATGCTGATACCAGCATGGGTGGTTAAGCTATCTGAATACCAGTCAACGTAGGCTATAGAACACAGATCGAGTGCAGAAGTCGAGGAACATTAATGTACAAATTGTGATGATAGATTTTTTGTGATGTGAAAAATATATGAATTCTTGTATGAACTATCCATCCTATGAAAAAATGACACTTTAAATGAAGAGCAGTAGGCTAGCTTGGCCCACAAAATATATCTCAAACAAATAATGGTAGGGCGACCCTACCGTTATTTGTTACACACACACAGTCAGTCTAGTGATTCATTAAATTTACAATGGTGGTTTTACTTATATTATTACTAGTGTGAAATACAGACATTTCATCAAAAGTTAATTTAGCTTTTATCACAAAGGGGTTGTCAGTTGTCCTGTAATAGCTATAGAAAGAATTGGGGAACTACTGTTTAGACTCAATAAAATCGCACTTCCCTCATTGTGAAGATTGACACTGAGTGTTCATTTCACCAAAATATGGATGATTGATTACTATACATTACAGGTTCATTCAGTCCCATTTACAAACTCAAGTGTTAAATGAAAAACGAGGATTGTACCGTTTACTGTAGGAAGCTAAATACTGTATATAGGCAACACAGTAGACTAGAGTATAGGCAAAGCAAAAAGGCATCAGTCTATTACCCAGTTATTAATCCAGATCGCACTTTTATTCCTTCACAGCTATGAGATGAAAATAAACTGTACAAAAACAAAAACCTGAAATGTACGTAAGAGCACAGTGTGGCAAAGAAACCAGTGGCACAGGAGCTCACCCACTAAACAAAAAGGCACAGTTAACATGGCTCTTGGGTTTGAGTGTTAAGACAAACAGTAATTCAGTTCATGTTTCTATCAATTCAACAGTTAAGTTATAACTCGTTAAAATAAATACTCCAGAAATACGCTTGGTTCATTTGAATGCTTGCCTGACCACTCCATTCCACAATCCCCAGTCTTTCTGAAGACTAAATAAAAAAAGGTGCACAGTCAGCGTTCTTTCCCAACATGCTTTTAAGCCGTTTATGTTAGTTAGTACAAGTGTTGGTGAGAATGGGAGTGTTGGGGGGAGGGTAGACAACATGGCTCAGATCAAAATGAATATATTCAATGAGATGAGATCGTATTACACAGAACACTGTTGCAGTGATTGTAGTGACAGTGAACCTGCCAGTGTCTGACGTAGAAATAATATTTATATTCACCATTTATATTCACCAGCTTATATTCACCATGTGTAGTTAGTTTAATAACATGACAGGGCTGATCGTTGACACATAAACATACATTATGCAACATTAAAACACTAGGTAAACACTCATACGTACAACAGTATGCAAAATATCAGACACACAGGTGACCAACACTCACACATAACCTCCGCATGTCCATCACTGGTTCTTGTCATGGTTGAAAGCCAGACTGGCAGCTTGACAGGGAACAAAAACAAGGACAGAAGACCGTTATAATCAGAACACAGTGTGAAGGTCATAATACAAACAGCAGTGATTAATTTGTGCCAGAGCTCTGCTCCGAAAACCTCCCTCCTGCACTCTGCTACCTATAGATGGGCTTCCTGGTCATAGATACTTCTATTTCTGGGACAATTTCTAAATAAAACATGGGTGTAATGATCACATTACAAGTACAGTACAAACAAAAAACACCTTTATTGCATAGCACCAGCAAAACAAGTTAACCACTCTTGGCGCTTTTGCCGTTGCAACTGGAACCAATATAATAACATATACTTGAAGCAATCGTTTAACTGCTACTTGTTGAGAGTTTAGTCTTTGGGTTTTATTTTTATTGGAATATTAATATCAATCACTATCTGATTGCTTTGGTGTGACCAAATAGAGACTGCCTAGTACAGAGTAGTAGTAGGACTGTTGCAGCGCATTGTCATCGGAGGAGGAGAACAATGACGACACACACTAAATAGCATTGATTTATTGTTCATACCGCTGTTGTATTTTATGCAGTATATAGTATAATCTCAGTTGGGTCGCGTATTGTATTGTTATGGCCTACATTGTGTGCAAACTGCTGCTGCAGAGATCTGTCACTGGACAATGGTGGTATTAAATTTAGTTCAAAATGACAATAATACAATAAAATAATACAACATATCCAGCAGTGTGTGTATGTGTGTGTGTGTGTGTGTGTGTGTGTGTGTGTGTGTGTCTCACCTTCTTTGGTGACATTCTCTGCGATGCCTTTGGCCTTCCCAGTCAGATCATGCACCATACTATCCATGGTGGCCTGGTGCTTCAGGAAGAAAGGTCTCACCACACGTGTGTATAAAATGGCCGAGCCATTCCAGGACACTGGAGCCATGCACCACAGCAGGAACATAGACTAACGTAGGGAGGGACGAAATAAAATAAAGTTGTAAAGAGAACTGAACAGTGGTGGAATGTAACCTTTGCATTACTTTGCACTGAAGTATAATTCGGAGATACGAGTACTTCACTTGAGTAATTCCAATTTTCAAAAATGTGTAAATACCAACTTGCCCTCAATGCCCACATACTGTATCTGACTAACTACCTATACAAATATAGGTAAAATCTCCTTCTACAGCACCGCCACCCAAGCATGGAATGCCCTGACCCTCTCCTTCAGAAAATCCTTGCATCTTTTAAACAGGTCTGACCACCCCCCTCATTGTACCGTATATACAGTGTTTCTATTCTTACTGTGTTGTTATGGATTTTTTGGGGATATTTTACATTTGATGATATTGAATTTTGTTGTTATTGTTCATGTCACGTCTATCAATTGATTGCATAGGTCGTAAATGGAAACACATTTTCTTTTTGTGCTATCCCTTTGGGAGTGAGGGTTTGACTGTACACTTGTTGCTGTTTAGACATTTTGTAGACTTTTTACTACATACATTTTGATACATTCCGGACTTTTACTTGTGGTGTAGTAGTTCTACATTGCAGTATTGATACTTTAATATATACTAAAACAAATGAGTACTTTTTCCCCCACCACTGAACAATACCAAACCTGTTCCGTTCCTCTGTGTTATGTACCTTGCCAACATAGTAGAAAGGGCACCAGGAGAGGAAGATGTCAGAAAAGTGTTCCACGATGCTGAACACGCCATAGACCACCCAGTATGTCAACCACTGTGTGTCGTCGTCCTTCTTGCTGCTCTCAATGGCCTTGATGCTAAGTGTACAAGAGAACAGCCTCAGTTATACTTCTGTCAGGTTGTCACTGTACCAACGCTCTAGGTCACTTTATAGGTACACACAAGGTTGTGTGCCTCAATAAAAATGTAACTACAAAAATGTAACTACAAGTGGTGGGTGATATCAGTTCATGTTACCATATTATCATTTGTGTTACCGGTGACAGTTGTTAATAGACTGTTTAGTGCTTCATCTAGCAAAGCATGTGTAAACCTACTGCATTTTAAATAGGCCTACATGCACAACACTGCCATCTAGTGTTGCAGCAGTGCTGCAGCAGCTCTGAAATTACACCCCCTGAAAGTGTACAAAGGAAGCTGTCAGTCATTTCTATTCTCCAAAATATGTTTGAAGATATCTTTAAAATTGCCATTTTTAAAGGACAACTTGTCTTTTGTTTTTTTCAACCAAGTTTCATGGTTTAGGTTGTTATTAGAGAAAGTAATAGATGGGCGGCAATTGTTTTACATTTGCTGCTTTCTTCATAACAAATACATATTTGTTTTTGTTTAAGTTTAAAGTGATTTCTTTTTTATTATCTGCAACAGTCCTCATAAACCCCAGGAAATTATAAAGGGCCACAGAAGTGCACTGTAATAAATAATTATAATAATAATAAATCACTTTAGAATTTTGTAAACAAATATGTATTTAATGTATTTAGGAATTAGGACCATGTTCAAATGTCAAATGCCAAAGCTAAAATCCCTAAAACTAAAGAAAGCAAGGAATGTAAAACAATTAACATCCATCTTTTACTTTAATAACAACCGAAAACATGAACCTTGGTTGAAAAAAACAACAGCAACAAAATTGTACTTTAATTTTTAATTCACACTAGCAGTAAGATTCATATGCTTTGACTAATTTGATTTTACAGTAGACAATTATTTCCACGACTGCAAAGACAGTGGATGATGTGAGTCAACAGTCCATCTATTCTAGAGAGAGAACAACAGGTAAAACCTGTACATTTTCATACCCCCACCAAAGGGTCACTGTGCAACTTCTTTGGTCCAAACGACTGCGAGGAGTTTCATGGTGACCTTTGGTGTGGTTTGGGCAATTGAATTCCAAGCGTAGAATCACTTGGGACGACTTGTGTCAACAAGACATATCACACCACTGGCACTGGAAAAATGCTAAAACCATCTTGACCCTTTGGTGCTGCTCAGCCAATGAATTCCTCACAAATGTCATTCGGCCAATCACTTGTTGCATCTTCACTATTTTCCATCACTTTTTATTTTCAAGGTTTCGAGTTTTTTTTTATTTTATTTGTCACTCCAGTGTTTATGTAGTCAATCAAATTGTTGTGACAAAGCACAGACAAAGCTGAGCATACGAGGGTCTAAAAAAATGTTTTATTTTAGCCAGAGCTAGTCCCAAAACAAGTCAAACAGTCCAACCATCTATCAATTTGTCTTTGCAAGTGCAGTCCATGCAAATAAATAAAGATTCTGCTAAATCGAAAGAATGTTGAATCAAATATTAAATAATTCATACTTACGAGAAGTAGGCTGGATAGACGAAGCCGATTAGGTTGCAGAGGAGTGACGCTCCATACCCAAAGAGAAGATACAGTCCAATGAGAGTCACAATAGCTAGAAACAGAAAGGAGGAAGCAAAAGGAGGAACCATGTCAGTGTCAAAAGACGGGAGGTGCAATAGACCTGCGCAGTGACGTCACCGCCCCGGTTCCGGAAGTGTTTTCCCCATTCATAATAATAATAATAATAGCTTGCATTTATATAGCGCTTTTCTGAGTACCCAAAGCGCTTTACATAGAGAACATCGGACAGGCTTTATTCAAAGGAACAAAACAACAATAAAAAATACATCAAGAAAGGCTAAAAAGGAAACAAAAGGGATCTAAGCTGGGCCGCAGTTGGGGAACGCAGTTCTGAACAAGTGGGTTTTGAGTGCTGATTTGAAGGATGTAAGAGAGGGGGCAGTTCTGAGGTGGATTGGTAGAGCGTTCCAGAGGTTGGGGGCTGAGACGTAGAAGGCCCTGTCCCCCCAGGCACGGTACCTGGCCTTGCGGACAGCTAGGAGGTTGGCTTCACTGGACCTGAGGGGACGGTGGGGGACATAGGGTTGGAGCAGATCTGAGAGGTAGGGGGGAGCCAGGTTATTGAGAGCTTTGAAGGTGGTAATCAGGATTTTGTAGTGTATTCTGTGTTTAACCGGGAGCCAGTGTAGGTCGTGGAGGACGGGAGTGATGTGGTCTCTGGAGCGTGTACTGGTGAGCAGACGGGCAGCTGAGTTTTGTACATGTTGGAGTTTGTTGAGGACTTTTGAGGTGGTGCCGTAGAGGATGCTGTTGCAGTAGTCAATCCGGGATGTGATGAAGTGTTTTCCCCATTCATTTTTCTCATAGACTTTTCAAAAATAATTTATATAAAGACGATTTCTCCGCGGACAAAGCCAACTCGGGTCGTGACAAATCATGATGACACACACAATATCATCATATAATGTCTAATTAGCAAGAAGTAGAAAACGGCAGGATACAACACTTTTTGTTTCGTTTTTCATCTTGGAAATGATTTGATCTTCCCAAAAGATTGTGTGTGTCATCATGATTTGTCACGACCGAGTTGGCTTTGTCCGCGTTGTAATCGTCTTTATATAAATTATTTTCGAAAAAGTCTGTGAGAAAAATGAATGGGGAAAACACTTCTTGAACCGGTTACTGGTACTGGCTATGGCAGTGATGTTCCATATTTGACATAATCAGCAGCGTGACTGTCACACACATGCACAAAGTACCGTATTTTCCGGACTTAAAAAGGCGCACTTAAAAGTCTTTAATTTTCTCAAAAATCCACAATGCGCCTTATAATCCAGTGCGCCTTATATATGGATTGTTTGACTGCAGGTGCTTCTATTCTATGTTAACTGTAGTAGCTTCTATTCTCTGCGCCTTATAATCCAGTGCGCCTTATATATGAAAACAGTTTTACAAGGTGCGCCTTATAATCCGGTGCGCCTTATAGTCCGGTGCGCCTTATAGTGCGGAAAATACGGTAAGTCACTCAGGAAACTCAGCGCAGTTGCTGGCGGCAAACCATAATAAATATAGCGCTCATTTTATCAATTTGTTAGTTGACTTGACTGAAACAGCATTGACAGCTAACATTATTGGTTTCCTCACGAATTCCCAGGAGTAGTCTATGACTACACCATTATAAAAACAGTAGTCCCGGGCAGTAGTAGACACAGCAGCTCTAAACACACATTGGGTTTGCTTTAGCTGTTAATTAATAGCTTGGTTGATCTTGACCAACAGGGGAAGCTCAACAGTGGTAGGGCACTTCTGCCTTCTCCAGCGAGTATCAACCACACATAATGCAATATAATGAATTTATATTAGGCATGTGCTCATGGATTCATGAATACACACGATGCACACATTTTCCTTTGACCATTTAGTGAGGCTTCACACAGACATATTTTATGTATGTAATAATGTGATATTGTCAATAAGGAACTAAAATCAATCAATCAATCGAGATCTACAGTATTGGAACACTCCATTTCATCACAAGCTAAAACCCTTATCCCTAACTTCTTTGCCTTTTATTTATTTAAAAAGGGTTTTGGAATAGTTTAAGATATCAATCTATTGACTTTGACAATCTAATCTATTGTGAGCTTGTAGACTGGCCATTTTAACTACAAAATATATATATATATTTTTAAAAGGCAATAAGTTAAGGGATAAGGGGTTTAGCGGTGATGAAAATCTAGGCCTAGATGTCAGGTAATACAGCCTTAGATGTCAGGTTACAGAGTAAGTATACAGTACACAGTCCAGTACAGTATGGCTGCCACCACAGAGCCTGTGGCTACCAGTGCTGTTTTCGTCACACCTGACTATAACTAAATTGACTTCGTCAGCGTCTCTTGTCACGACTAAGCTAGACTGAAAAGACTAAAACTGGACTAAAACTATCAACTTGTATCAAGAATAGAAATGACTAAAATATGGGACTCAAATGAATAAGCATTTCCTCAGAGTAGGTTAGAGGCATAAAGAACTGAACTACAAGACAAACTCATACACTGATATTCAAATTCATTGGCTATAGTTGCTGAAATGCATACATTCTTCTGAGGTGGCTTCATTTAACAGCATTGTGTTGATTTAATTTAAATAGTGACAAGAGTTTCCCTGTGTGTATATGCTACAGGGAAATTCCTGTATCTATAGCTGTGTAGTGTGGTCATGTGAAATATCATTGAGTAGACATCAAGTAAGTGAAACATTCCACAAATTGGCAATTCAGCATATACCTTGAGGGAGGCAAGAGGGTTCAGCTTATGGCTGCCACCACCACAGAACCTACAGTATGGCTACCACCACCACCACAGAACCTACAGTATGGCTACCACCACCACAGAACCTACAGTATGGCTACCACCACCACAGAACCTACAATATGGCTACCACCACCACAGAACCTGCAGTATGGCTACCACCACCACAGAACCTACAATATGGCTACCACCACCACAGAACCTACAATATGGCTACCACCACCACAGAACCTACAATATGGCTACCACCACCACAGAACCTACAGTATGGCTACCACCACCACAGAACCTACAGTATGGCTACCACCACCACAGAAGCTACAGTATGGCTACCACCACCACAGAACCTACAGTATGGCTACCACCACCACAGAACCTACAGTATGGCTACCACCACCACAGAACCTACAGTATGGCTGCCACCACCACAGAACCTACAATATGGCTACCACCACCACAGAACCTACAATATGGCTACCACCACCACAGAACCTACAGTATGGCTACCCCACAGAACCTACAGTATGGCTACCACCACAGAACCTACAGTATGGCTACCACCACAGAACCTACAGTATGGCTACCACCACCACAGAACCTACAGTATGGCTACCACCACCACAGAACCTACAATATGGCTCCCACCACAGAACCTGCAGTATGGCTACCACCACAGAACCTGCAGTATGGCTACCCCCACCACAGAACCTACAGTATGGCTACCACCACAGAACCTACAGTATGGCTACCACCACAGAACCTACAGTATGGCTACCACCACCACAGAACCTACAGTATGGCTACCACCACCACAGAACCTACAGTATGGCTACCACCACAGAACCTACAGTATGGCTACCACCACCACAGAACCTACAGTATGGCTACCACCACCACAGAACCTACAGTATGGCTACCACCACCACAGAACCTACAGTATGGCTGCCACCACCACCACCACAGAACCTACAATATGGCTACCACCACAGAACCTACAATATGGCTACCACCACCACCACCACAGAACCTACAGTATGGCTACCACCACCACAGAACCTACAGTATGGCTACCACCACCACAGAACCTACAGTATGGCTACCACCACCACAGAACCTACAGTATGGCTGCCACCACCACAGAACCTACAGTATGGCTACCCCCACCACAGAACCTACAGTATGGCTGCCACCACCACAGAACCTGCAGTATGGCTACCCCCACCACAGAACCTACAGTATGGCTGCCACCACCACAGAACCTACAGTATGGCTGCCACCACCACAGAACCTGCAGTATGGCTACCCCCACCACAGAACCTACAGTATGGCTGCCACCACCACCACAGAACCTGCAGTATGGCTACCCCCACCACAGAGCCTACAGTATGGCTGCCACCACAGAACCTGTGGCGTCCAGTGCTGTTCTCGTTAGGCCTGACCATAACTAAAATGACTTTGTCAGCGTCTCTTTTGTCACAACTACGCTAGACTAAAAAAAATAAGACTGGACTAAAACTATCAACTTGTATCAAGAATAGAAATGACTAAAATATGGGACTAAAATGAATAAGCATTTTGTCAAATATTGTTAGACTAAAATGGGACAAAAACTATCAAGAATAGAAATAGATAGTTAGAAATGACAACATGTGACTAAGAATATTTTTCCCCATTTTTTCCAAAGGACAGAAATGTGACTAAAACAAATAAGCATTCCATTCCAAAAGACTAAAGGGCGTTACAGACTGAACTGTCTGAAATGCACGCACGGCCACTCAGAGCCGACAGACAAGAATCGCATAGCTAGGAAAGAAAGCTCATAGGATTGAGGTCTAAAATATATCCTGGGCATGTGCAAGAAACAAGGATCTGCAAAACAAACAACAGTGGACACTGTGCCCACCGTCACACGCTTGCTCTATTGTGTGGCGTTTCTAAGCTCAAAAGAAATGCCGGTCCGTTGAAAATGAACTAGAAGGCGTGATTTATAACTACCCGTCTGCCCGTATGGGAAAAAAAAAACTTTATATGCGATCTCTTGAAAGTGGCAGCTTTCATACAAGCCACTTTACAAGAAAAATACTATGGATCTTATATCTGTTTTGCATGTCATGCATTATTCTTATTAATTACAAAATTATATGTCTCACTTTACAAAGAATACTATGGATCTTATATAACTTTATTCTCTTATATGAAAGGTGCCACTTTCAAGAGTTTGCCAGTGACTAAATCTAAAAAAGCCTGACAAAAACAACAATGGTGGCAACCACCACTACAGAACCTGTGGTTTGATAAGTCTGCAAGACTAAAGTCTTTTATCGATTTCACATTCCAACAACAGCACAAAATACATAGCTTGGCACCACTCATTAGCAAATACAGTATCTAACATGGCCATGTCAATCTCATCTGCTTTCATATTCAAATTAGAATGTGTAATGTTTCACCAATGGCGACAGAGGAACTGGTAGGACAGGATGTAGGCATACACAAACAGCTGTCGACGGAACCTGACACTGAAGGGCAACTGTTTGCATAGGGAAATCATCATTTGAGGCAACCCGTTTAAACAACCTATCAAAAGAAAAGCACACACCATAGCATGTATGAGCTACTAGCAGGAAATCAGCCAGAGTAAAGTGGTAATAGTTGTTATAATCCCATATAACCCCGACCAGTAGGTTACTAATCAAGTACCGGTAGGCTCTACTGGAGCAGAGATGTTGTTGTCAGCCACTGACCAACTGTTGGTGGTGTTGTCTGACTACCAGTATTAGTATTACTCTTAACGCTAACTCTAACCTCAGTCACACAGATCCCCTAAGTCTTAACCAGACACCGTAGTCAGTTTCACAATGATTTTGCTTCTGCGCCATAATTTCACTTCCATGATTCATTGCATGGTCTTGATGAGAAACCTATTGATGAGTAACCTTGATGAATAACTCAAATCTCAACCATTTTGGACACAAGACAGCTTGTGGGGGTCTCAATGTTACCGGGACCACCTTATGGATGCCCACACAGTATACAGTTGCATCACTCAAACAGGTGTGATTTCACTCAACCTTGTTCCAGGAGAAGGTCTCTAGACTGAATCTCCACACATCATTGTAGTCCTGCATAGGTTCCGAGGCACCAAATACTGTATGTACAATACTGTATGTTGAGCAATATTACTCAAGGGGGTACCATGCTACTTACAACATTACCCATTACTCCTTAAAAAAGTAATATTACTTATTACTTGGAATCAAGCGTAACATTTTACATAGTACTTCCACCTCCACACCCACCCGTACAACAGGGATGACCAACAACCTAATCCGTTTAGTCAGCTTCTTCTTTTAGAACTGAATAATTTCAAAAAGTCACAGTCTAAAATGTGAATATGCCAGCATGTACAAAGACAAATAAAGCAACAAATCATTAATCAACCATTCTGAAATGGTTGACTGAAAAATGAAAATTTTAAAAAGTAGTACAATACAAACGTATACCAAGAGAAGCTCTCTGGACTGAATCTCCACACATCATTGTAGTCCTGGATAGGATCCCAGCCACCGAATATGTATAGCTCTCGACTGGAGGTAAAGGCTGAATGAACTGAGCGTCCTTCTGGAAGAAGCTGTTTAAGAAGGTGTGTTCAGCCAGTGATTGGTCTGTGTGTGTTAATTAAAGGCCAGTCCATACAACTTGTAGAGGTCATTAGTTTGTCGAGTCTGGGTCAATCCTCCATGAATACCAGATTACTGACAGCACTCATTCAGATAGCCGCCCACTACCAAATAATGGCCCCGGTTATGGCACCATTTTGCATAATAACCACTTTGTCCAAATAACGGCCCTCGTCCGCATGACTGGCACTGCCCATGGGCCTGTTATTTGCAAACAGTGTAATTTATATTTTGTTGAATTACGTTGCTTGCACTGAAAATAAAATATCTTTCTGGACAGTATTTTATCTCACTCAGAAGTTCCCATATGCTAAGGCTTTTTGTAACGTATGGTTTGTCTTTTAAAAGGACATTCTTAAGGAATTTATGGCATTATTAAGTGCATTACTAAGCCGTGTACAGTATATTGTATATAGCGGCAACTCTATTACCAAACAGTTCTCTGGAAAGGTTGTTCAATTTGCTGCAGGACAACCAATTTGTGAAAGACTGTGGTGCAATCTTGCATTGGAGATACCTTAGAATCTACGCCAAGGAATCTAAGGTATCTCCACTGCAAGATTGCATCAGATTGTTTCAATCTAAAGCGTATGTTACCAAATAACAGCCCTCACTCAGATAGCCACACACTACCTAATAACAGCCCAGGTTCTGACACCATTTTGCGTAATAACCACCTCATCCAAATAATGGCCTAGTTCCTTATAAAAGCCTGTGGTCTGATTCGATTTTGCATATTAACAGCCCGGGCTACTATTTGGTAATCTACGGTACTCATGGTCTACGAGACACAGGCTGAGTGAAGCATCTCCGTTGATCTTAGGACGCAAAATAGGGATGTACAACAACACAATCTGTTTAGTCAGCTTCTTTTAGAACTGAACCGTTGTGAATTATAAGAAGAGTCACCGATCAATCTAAAAGACGATAAAATAAAACAACAATAATATGTGCCATTTACTATCTATAACTATCCCACACCCAAACTAACTAACTAAGAAGTGAATAATAATCAGAACTACGCTGTAGACTGTAACACATGTTAACCTTATTTCATTGATTGGTTAATTGATTTAAGTAGGCTATTTATTAACAGTCCACATGAACAGACAACTCAATATAATACTGTTACTGTGGTTAAGACACTGATAAAGGATTACACTCAGCATACAGTATACACAATGCCGATAGATTATACACTCAGGATATACCGGTACACAGACAGACTCATGACGTGATTATCTGAGCAGTTGGGTTCAATTGGGCAACACTTCTTGAGATTCTAACTCCCTTTTCTATGGAATTTCTAAACTTCACAGTAATTGGCAACATTGATGCATTTAAACGGAATGCAGAGAAAAAGGGATTAAAGCACGATTCTGTGGAAGAAAATACAAAATCTACTATATATAGTAAGGGACCACATGCAATAGAGTACATATACTGTACCTTTACGGTCCATTCTTCAAACAACTATTGACTGTTACATATAAACTGTTTGCTATTATATACAGTATTTGGTATTGTATTTTGCTAAATCTATTGAAGCAAACCACAAATAGTTATACAATACACATATACCAGCATGTGCAAAGGGAAATAAAGCAACAAATCAAAACAATCATTCTGAAATAGATTTCAAACTATAAAAATATTAGTATTAGCAGTCTATTAGTAGCCTATACTTGTAGACTATTGTGACCATGTCACTATAACAATGTTCCAGGTGCAGTGTTCCAGATGGAATCACAATCCGGTTTCAGATTATCACACATGGTGTGATCACAGTCACAGATGGTGTGGAACTTCCACAAATGATATGTGCAAAGGTAAATTATGATCCCAGAACAATGGGCCACCAATGCCTGTTGAAATGAATAAGTCCAGCAAGTCTTAAGGACTATGAGCGGTGGGAAAAGAAGCTTGCCTGTGCCTGTAATACACCTGTCATGTACAGAGCAATGAAAAGCACACACACACACACACACACACACACACACACACACACACACACACACACACGCACGCGCGCGCGCGCGCGCGCGCACACACACACACACACACACACACACACGTCATTCTAGAATCTTCCTCCATTTTAGCTTTGCACTATATATTTCAGGACATGTTAAAAATATACCCACTGCAGACAGACCAGCTGTTCTGCACAGGCAACTCAACTAGTTATAACATCCATAATATTCTGATGCGCACTGCATATTCAAAGTATATTGCAGGTGACGGCAGTCTTATGCATACCCATTGTGAACTTTGGTATTAAGTAGGGGTCATAAAATGAGCAAGCAAAGTGGCATGTCATAAAACCAACAGAGGACGGTTGTCTGCTAGAGCTGAGTAGGACATTCTGCTGCTGCAACTATACTTATGAGCCAAACTTAGTGTAGGAACAACTTATCATTTACCCTACATGATAAACAAGAATCAAGATACCAGAATATTGCATAATGTTGACTGACTGGACTACGACAACTCTATAGCCTTGTTACAAGTAACAAGACTTGGTTTTGTGACCGTGTCGTCTTGTATAAAACATATTGTACCCATGGCATGCTCTGCCAGCTCTTCCGAAGTATAAACTCACCCGATGCAATGTATTGTTTCTGGACTCCAGTTTTCTGCTCCAGCGTTGTCAACAGATCTGTCACGAAGTTCTTCTCATTCAGAAACGCGTCGTAACGGTCTTTCAGTTGAGTCAACATCTTCGGACCTCGTCAAACCTGCCTGTCCTAAAAAAAAGAAAGAAACAATTGTTTTATGGAGATAAAACTCCCACAATATTCAATATGTGCGCGCCCTAATGTGTAACAATGTAGCTTTGTATAGTACTATAGATTGTTTCCAAAACCTTTTAGATGAAGTTGCCCCAAGCCAAAGCGATGCTGACCGCCGAGTTGCCTTCTGGTTTGGTTACTAAAGGGACCAATCAGCGGGCCGTGCTTGGCAGAGCCTTAGAAATAGACAGAGTTGCGACATTGAGGGGACAGAAATAGTCTGGTCACGTGGTTCTAGTACTCGCGCGAGCCCATAAGCTCCAATGCATTCGGTAACTTCCGGCTGTCACTATTTGTTGTCACTATCCAATAGAAGTCTATGTAGAGCATAGATATATATCAATGATGTAGAGGAGCCGCCATTGCCCTGGCCCCATGAAGTGAACTAAGTTGGCGTAACTCTGTATTTCCAAGGCTCTGGTGCTTGGTTCTTCGTCGGAACAGCCAGTCGTGCCGTGATTGGCTATTAAAGGGGAATTTCACTGTTGTGATATTGAGGGGGCAGAATCTGGGCGCTCGAGCGCTGTTCATGCAGCCTGAATATAGTGTGGGTCAAACTGGAGTTGTAAATAAGCCTAGGACCCCTATGTTTTTTAACGAGTGCGTACGGGTATTTTTGACACGTGCAACATGCCAACTGTTTTAAAGTAGTGTACAGTAAGGACTATATGTTGTGCTACAAAACAATCTATGGTCATTAAAACTGTCTCTTGGGCCTGAGTCCAGCGGATTTCTGTCTGCTTCCGGACCAGGACTTGTCCCTATTTGTTGCCCCCATTCCCAATAGAAGTCTATGTAGAAGAGCTGTCATTGGACTGGCCCCATGAAGTGAACGAAGTTGGCATAACTCTGTCCATACTCTATGGCCGCTTTTGTCCGCTATGTCTCAAAAGTGTATTGAGCTACTGCTCCACATGTGACAACTAGGAAGAAATGTATTCAACTCAGGCAACAGTCCAGGGGTGAAAGTGGTTTGAAGTTCTTGCCGGGTCTATAGGAATCAGCATCCTGTGACGCGTTCAGGCCGCGGCGCGGCCGAAATTTTTTTTGGAGGTTCAAACTCCAAAGTGTCCCTAAAATGCATAGGAAAATGCTTTTTTGTGGCACTGTAAGCTAACCTAACCTAACCTGGAACATAATATAAAACACAGCAGGTCTGCCTTACACCTGCATTAGGCTCCCTATACTCCATTTCAGCATGATTAAACTGTTTTGTATTTGAGGCATTAGGCTGCACAAGAAATAGGTTTCATTTAAGATTTTATTTTGTTACAAACTACTGCAAAACAGCATTATTTCAACCCCAATAATACTGCTCTCAAGAGTCTACATCTGAATTAAGTAATTTTCAAGAGTCCACACAATTAGAATCTTAAAGGGGAATTCCACTCATTTTTCAATATTTTACTGTCATTAATATACCTTAGAGGTCATGATAAAGTTCCCCCATTCTGTGTTTCCTAGAAATGGAGGTCTGAAAAAAACCATTACCATGGTGAAATACAGCTTGACATCATCAAGATATGTTTCACCATGTTAATGAGTTTCCTTTTTTTCTGAGAGTGTACTCATGGTCCATTTGAAAACGATCTAAAATTGTTTGAGAAAGAATAACACCAGTAGCCGGGCTGTTGCCCAAGTCCACAGCATTTCTTTCTATGTCAGCTTCAGGACTTGTCCCTATTTGCTGTTGCTATTCTAAATAGAAGTCTATGTAGAAGAGCCTCCATTGGACTGACCACATGAAGTGAACGGAGTTTGCATAACTATCTATACTGTATAGATGGTGTAACTCTGTCGATACTCTGTCTCTGTGGCTCTTGCTGTGCTTCTAACCGACAAGAGGAGACTTCTCTCTGTACGGTGACAGGTTATTTAACCTAATATTTTATTAGACCCTGAGGGACCCTGCGTGAAATCTTTTCCCGGGTCCCAGACCCTGCGGGACCCCCCTCACTTTCACCCCTGGGCAACAGTCCAGCTTTAATGACCCTCAGGTCATGCCCACTTGCCCCACCCCATTAATTAATTACCATTAATTTTAACTTAATAGGTTGTGTTTAATTAATAAAAACAGCACTAACATGAAAGTAGGCTTACAAAATAATGCATGGTAGGGAAACCTTTTCATGGCAAGGACGCCAACATTTTGATAATAATAATAATAACCCCCAGTTTGATATGCACCACAGAAATCATGGACAGCCACAAGGGTGGTCCCAAACAAACATTTGTTGCAGTTTAATTTTCAGGTGCATTTGCAACCAAAATGGTTGTAAATTTTGAGCCGTGGCTTGAGAAAACCTCTGGCTTTTGCAACATAGTGATGTTTTTGCCAGAGTACACACACCATAGTCACTCACTTCACACTCATGTAAGCAGGATCCGCAATAAAAAATGTGCACTTGTCTAGGCACTTGCCCAATGCCCACCTGCCCAGTTGGGCAAGTGTTAGTGTCAACTCCTCTATCTCTAGGTCGTCCTCAGCAAGCCGGCATAATGTTATTTTTTGCGACATACTGTTTTAAAAGGATCCCTGGCTAATAAGACAAATATGCCTTAAAGCACTATAATTGCCTTCTATTACTAAAACATACTGATAAAAACACCTTCAATGCTTTATTTCTTTCATAAATAGAGAATCTTTCACTCAATAGAAGGTGCTCCGGTTGCAGGATGATGATGTCACATGAGCATGTTCAGCCATATATTCCATAGAGCTAGACACGTGACATCATCCTGCGCCAGGAGCAGGTCCTGTTGAGTAAAATATGCTGTATTTATGAAAGAAATAAGATGCCATTGGTGTTTTTATTTGTTTATTTTAGTTATATAGGGCAAGTATAATATTTTAAGTGGTGTTTATCTTATTAGTCAGGGATCCTTTTAAGCTTAGGCAAGGCTGTATCAAGCAAGCAGGATAGCACCAGAGGGAGTGCTACTAACCATGTCCAACCCAGATTTGGCACAAACAAGGGACTTAATTCCTTCCGCTCATATGCCACCAAAATGTGGAATGCCCTACCAACAGTCATAAAGGCATGCGAATCCCTTGACTCCTTCAAAACCGCTCTCAAAGGGCACCTACAGATGGCTGCAATTCTAAACTGGCCTCTGTAAAACTAAAATGTATATAAAATCCCCCCACCCACCCCGCCTCTCCTCATTGTACATTTCTCTTTTCCCTTTTTTACCCCCACTATGATTTTGCCTCCATGATTTGCTGCTTCTGATTTTACTGAAGTAGTTGTTTTGTATGTACGGTATTTGAATGCCTCAATGAAATGAACAAGTTGGCCACTATTGTAAACAAGTGTATGCTTAACTAGTGTGTCCAATCAGTTTTTCAGATTTGATGTAGTTGTACTTGAATTGTACTGTAATTCTCCAAGCTGTTATCAGTTTTGTAGCAGTGTGTACTTGACTTGTGCTGTAACTCTCATCTCTGTTAATAAAAATTTCATTCATTCATTCATTCATTCATTCATTCATTCATTCATTCATTCATTCATTCATTCAGGATAGCACAGTGACTGGTCAATGGGCAAGTCAATGGGCAAGTTACTGGGAAAATGTAGTAAGCTACACTTTGTTACCCTCGAAAAAATGTAGCTAAGCTACACTACAAGCTATCCCCAGAAAATTGTAGCAAGCTACACTACAAGCTACACAACAAAAGTAGCGTGATGTAGCTACATCAACACTATATACAGTATAAATAATATATCTCAACTTAATGTACAACCTTCTAAATAATTATAATAATAATAAAATAACATAAATAAAAAATCATAATAATATAAATAACAATCTAGGGGTGGGTTTGAACCTATGATGATGACATGTCTAAGTTTTGGGATGTACATATTAGAGGTTCTCTACCCATTAAAAATGGGCAGAAAATGGGCAGAATTTGAAAATGTGTGTGGGAAAATGTAGAAGCCTAAGCTACACTCCTTGTTACTCAAAACAAGTAGGCTAGTGTAACTTCACTACAAGTTACTCAAAAACGTAGTGTAGCTTCACTACAAGCTATTCCCAGAACAAATGTAGTAAGCTACACTACATGTTATGGGAAAATGCAGTTATGCTATGTAGCTTAGCTACTTGTAACAAGTTTACTGCCCATAACTGGACATACAAGGACATACAATGGTATAGACTAGAGTTTGTGCGTGTGTAGTTACCTTGCCACTTGCAACGTGTGTGTGTGTGTGTGTGTGTGTGTGTGTGTGTGTGTGTGTGTGTGTGTGTGTGTGTGTGTGTGTGTGTGTGTGTGTGTGTGTGTGTGTGTGTGTGTGTGTGTGTGTGTGTGTGTGTGTGTGTGTGTGTGTGTGTGCGTGCGTGCGTGCGTGCGTGCGTGCGTGCTATGAACCCTGCAGAGGCGCTGCAGTGCAGAATAGGAGTAGGCGTGGCGTCTTTCATCAGCTCTAGCCCTACTCCTTTTTTTTTGGATCACGAGTACTGAATGTCGTAGCCGCCACCAAGAAGAAGAAAATACAAGACGAGAAGAAACGCCAACATTTAAAGCTGGTAAGCAATTTGGAACGTAAACAAACGTCATATATTAGCGTCATCGCGTTCAGAGGAGCCACATCCATGCCATGCTGTTTTTGAGGCCTTAGTTGGTACTAGGATAGGCAGGCTAACTGGCTAATGTTGGCCGCTAAGGCCTCCAGTCACAGAACAGCCATTACATTCGTCGCGTTGCACGGAAATGTGTGGCACGTCGAATCCTGTGACTACCAAAACAGACACGGAGCCATCTAGTGTCAGAGTTGCGACATTGAGGGGTCAGAAACTGAACTAAAAAAAGACATTAAATAAAGTCATTTAGGATCATTGCAGGGGAATTCCACCCATTTTCAAAAAATTCCTGAGAGATACAAATGTGAACCAAATAGACCCGGTCTGAAAGAAAAATCATTAACATGGTGAAATACATCTTGATGTTGTCAGCAGATGTATTTCACCATGTTAATGATTTTTTTCAGACCTCCATTTTTAGGAAATAAAGAATTGGGGGAACTTTTATCATGTCCACACAACATCTCTAAGGTAAGGACATATTAAAATGTTGACAATGGGTTCCCTTTTAAGATCATTAAAGCTGGGCTGTTGCCTGAGTCCAATGCATCTCTGCCTAGTTTACGGTGCAGTACTATGCCCCTTTGAATGTCACGTCCCAATGCTGAAAAGAAGTCGAGAGCAGCCGCCATTAGACCTTTCCATGAGAGTGCACGGAGATGTCGTAGCTCTGTATATACTCTTGTCTAGGATCTGGTCCTGAGTTGCTATGGTCACTAGTTTGAGTGTAACGTGTGCGTGCGTGGGAGGAACTGCACGGAAAGCGCCGTTCTCTAAAATAGGGGGTGCGTTCACTTTCAAAAGCCGAAAAGAAGCGTTGCTTGCGATTTCGGGAATTATTGGTGTTTACCATAAGTTTGTTGTTGTTGTTGTACGTGGTTGTGTGTGTAACGTTTTGCAGTTGGAATGTCGAGTAATCGTGCAGTTGGCTTGCCAGGTAATAATAGGCCAATGCTGGTTGTGTAGGCCCCAGATCTCTACAACAAGTCAGTGATGATGGCCCAGCCCAGCTTTCACACTGCAGTGTACATTGCAATCGTGAGGGTTCATTCATTGGTTAACTGGTTTTAAGTAAGCAAATAAGCGTCCATTCGGTTAGCTTATTTTCTGTACATATTGAATTCCAAATGGCACGATTGCCATAATGCCACAGTCTAGGGAAGTCAACGCCCCCACGGAGACAGCTGTGCCGTAGGCTTATAGCAAACTTCAATGGACCATTGGAATCAATGGGCAGGCATTGGGCAAGCCGCAGGACAAAAAGTGAAAAAGACTGAATATAGGTCCTTATCATTTTCTATTATATTTCTGTACATGAACTGCCACCTTCATGAGATTTTCCCCTGTTAACTCAGAAAACAATCAGTCTCTTTCAACCCTTTAGATTGAATGGCCCCATTTTGATCGATCAAATTTTTATTTTTCGCATTCATTATGAATCAAAGTTCATGGAATGTTTGTTCTGTCAAATGCTTATGAAATTGTCCGATGTTATTCACCGGCGACCTTGTTAATTTGTTCACAAGTGCCCTTCATTTTTGTTCATTTAATTGTGCTTACCGCCCTTCAGCCTCAGGAGCAGTGAAGTGTCTTCATGGCAGTTCGGAGAGGACACATTAGGTACTTGAAAGTGAGTACCAGATCCCTGTTGCAATAAACAATGTATAAACATATATTTTTTTAAGATATGGTGTCTTTGTGGCTTTAAGTTCTCAGTCTTGAGATTTTCTTAAGCCCTTTTCATACCAAAGAGCAACTTCTTGGGTCCAAATGGATGCAAGAGTTGGCGCAAAATAGTCTTGACCCTTTGGTGTGATTATGATCGATTGACATACATGCATTGAAACGCTTAGGACAACGTTATTCGGAATGGATTGATTGCACTTCAAATCAAAAGCATAAGCAATTAAGTAAATGACAAGAGAAACAACGCAAATATTCTAATGCAAAGCAAATGCAAACCAGGAAATTCAGTTTTGGAATAAATGAGTAACCATGAGCCAAAAGAAAGCCTGGGTAGCTCCGACACCCAGGCTTTTATTTTCGTTCGCGTTGTGCGAAAACGGAAAGCCTGGACTAATTTGTTACCCATGGTGGCCTAGAGGGAGAAGTCAACCTTCCGGGGTGGGCGTTGCTCCAAATGATGTGATGTAGCACAGCAGTGGAGGGGCAGGGGATGATGACACGCTAGTGAGATCAAATCATATCAGCTCATCTGCCGTGTGGATCCCACGGCACCCCGCCCCCCCTAGGCCAAAATCATTTCAGGTTAGGCTAGGGTCTGGGTAACACTGCAATACATAGATGCGGCCGGAGTGTGTGTTTACAAGACTGTTGCACACAATGTCAGCAGTGTATAACTTGGTTTAAGTGCTAAACCCCATCTCCATCTCTGAGGTTCGACAGACTATTGAAATCAATGATTTTCAGGGTACAGACTGATTCTCAGTGATAATTGAATTGAATATACATTTTCTCCAAAGGAAGGCATGGCAGCTGACCAGAGATCCCCTCACACATACTTTCCCCACCAACATGGCCCATGTTTACTTGTTTTTAATACAGGACTCATTCATCCTCTTAGGCCCATCTGTCTTACCCCACTGGAATACCCAATCACGGCCATTCCATTGCATGAATGGAGTTCTGTCAGGTTTACAACACTACTAGTTTCCCATTCAGTCCTGATCCCATTTCAGCCACCGGCAACTATGTCCACTAGAACATGCAGATGGAAATGATCAATTAAAGGCTAACGTAAGACTGAGTGATGCATCCAAGTCACATTTCAGATTAGTGTACATTGGCACATTGAAATATGACCTAGAAATCATATTAAATTCAGTCTTGCTATTAAGTCATTAGTGTTACATTAATGACATTACACTTTGGCTGCTTTAGGCACTCACCCCAAAAAGATTTCTAAAAAAAAAAAAAAAGTCCCAAAAAAAGTGCTTTGGCGCCCCCTAGTGGCCAAAACTCGGGTATCTCGTTTTTAGTGTTACATTAATGACATTAACCACTACAAAAAAATCCAGCCTAAAACTTGAGGAAGTGTCATTTTTTTGTATGGATGTGCTTTCTCACTGCTCTCAGAATAGCAAAGTATGTTACTTTGTACTATTCGTGGGGAATGAAGAAAACATTTTAAATGTAATGGTTCATGTGCCCACAGGGACATGCCTGCTATGTTAATGCACTTATGCTTCGGTTTCCATATTCAGCGCTCTCCTTTAAAGTAGTGTTAAAGGGCAAGCTGAGGTGACGGACTGGGACAACGAGGTCAGCTATGGGTGTAGTTGACAGACAGCCTATGAAGTGCAGCAATGTGTTTTCTTGACTTGGTCAAGTTGACCAAAGTGTACTGTAGACAGCTGCGATTAAAATTTGGCTAGGTTGTGAGTGTTGGCAAGTAAGTCCGGCTCGACTGAGTTAAGTTTGCAGTGTTTCCGTATCATTGGTACTAGTTAATGTGTGTAATCAAGGTCATTTTCTCGGATGATCATAATTTAGTATGATATCATTCTCAGGAACACTGAGCAAATTCTGCATTCAGCTAGTGAACAGTTGATATGAAAATTCTATACTATGATAATACTATGCTCCCACTTGTCCATGTGCAGGAGGTGTATGACATGTCTAACGGTTACGAAGACCACATGGGAGGGGACGAGGGGAAAGATGCCAAGACCAACTTGATAGTGAACTACTTGCCTCAGAGCATGACGCAGGATGAGCTGCGAAGTCTCTTCAGTAGCATTGGTGAGGTGGAATCGGCCAAGCTCATTCGGGACAAAGTTGCAGGTATGACTTACTCAACATCCCATGGTGTGCTTCCCTGCACAGCTCAAGATTAGAACTCGGACAGACTCATTATCACAATAGGTTTTGAATGTCAAGGTACTTAGGGGGGCACTGTGCGTGCCCAACCTCTGGAAAAACCCTTTTCTGTTAGTTGTGGCCTTTATATCCAGCCCATTGTTTGTTCCATAATAATATTGCCACGTTGCGTTTGGCATTGCCAGTTGTTTTGGCTACACTTGTTCAATGTTGACTTAAATTGGTGTACAGGCCAGCTCTCTTCTGGCTCCTGCAGCCATAGTGTCTTCATTGTAAAAGCATAATTTATTTTTTATTCTTGGGTTATTTGTCAAAACTTATTGCATTCACCACCCCCACGGCTGCTGTTGCATTTATTCCAAAAACGATCTTCTTTAATTGAAGTCTTTTGTTTTGTTTGTACCGACTAGCATGAAATGTTTAGATTTACTTTGTTTGAATTATTTATTTATTCAGTATGCAGTTTTTTGTTTTTATTTTGTTTTTTGTTTTAACTATACAACTTTTTTTTGTTATTTTATTGTTTTCCTTTTTTTTCTCTAGGCCACAGTTTAGGGTACGGATTTGTTAACTATCTTAACCCTAGTGATGCAGACAGAGCTATCAATACACTGAATGGACTAAGGCTACAGTCCAAAACTATCAAGGTAACGTGCAATAAGGTGTTCTATTGTCAACCCAACGATGTCATGTCATGTAACTCCTGTGGCTCCTGTGCCGTGCGCTATCTAGCTAGTACATGTCAACCCAAGGGAATGGTACTGCTTTGATAGCTCGCCTACTGCCTTATTTAACAATAACAAAGTCTACAGAAGTTTACTTAACATTTTATTTCAATTTTGTTTTGATGCTTTGTTTCATTCTTTCAGAATTCATTTTATTCATTATGAATTCGGCTGCTATGATTTTCTTATGTACTTTTGATCATACTCACTTTGCACAGACCATGGCCTGGCATCTAGATCAGCTCAATCAGGGATTCAGACAGACTTGCCTTTTGTTTTTTCTCCTTTTTTATCATTACATTGTAAATCTAAAAGTATAAAAAATGTTTGCTATCAATAAAAAACACTGGATGTTAGTTACATGAATGCTAAACGACAACAACAAACATAGGCCAGTTGCTCCTTTTTATTTAAAAAAAAATAAAACCATTAGAGATTTTGGGGCTTGTGATGAATGTAAGTCATAAAATAAGCTGTTTATTTTGTTTGTGTGTGTACTGAGGCTTTTGATGCTTCCTGTTGCCAGGTGTCCTATGCACGGCCCAGCTCAGACACAATAAAGGACGCCAACCTGTATATCAGTGGCCTGCCTAAGTCCATGACCCAGAAAGATGTTGAAGACATGTTTGCCCGCTACGGACGTATAATAAACTCCCGCGTGCTTGTCGACCAGGCTTCGGGTAAGACAGCAGGGCCGGAGAATGAAGAAGGTATTGCTGTCTTATATGCACCGTACTGTCAGATCATTTCTCAATGTAGAAAAAAGGGTTCCACTCGGATACCAGCTCGTCTGAAATGAAATGTCTTAAATTTGTCTGCCTGCCTATTTTGACTATTTGTGGAATGTTTAGGATCTTGTATTTGATTTCACATGATTTACAAAATATGCTGTCCTTGTGCAACTTTTTAGTCATACTTTGTGTGCTACTATTACTGTCAATATTAGTTCATACTAAAAACAATGTATATCTGTTAGGCTGAGATTTGTTTTTTCATGGCTATGTATATGAAGCCTTTTTGAAGGCTAAAACATTAAATAGCTTGTAGTTGAATAGGCAGCATCTCTTCCATCACCTATTGCCTCCTCTCACTCAGGTCTGTCCCGCGGGGTGGCATTTATCCGCTTCGACAAGCGAGCCGAAGCAGAAGACGCTATCAAAGACCTCAATGGTCAGAAGCCACCTGGAGCCTCTGAGCCTATCACCGTCAAATTCGCCGCTAACCCAAACCAGGCAAAGAGCACTCAAATCATCTCCCAACTGTACCACAACCAGTCTCGACGCTTTGGAGGACCTTTGCATCACCAGCAACAGAGGTTCCGGTAAGGATATAAAATATTGACAGATGTGCAAAGACCACATAGATGGAGCATTATAAGCTGCTATTATCTTTGATAATAGCAGCTCTTCACTAGAGCCTAAGAGCCCTATTTTGGCAATGCCTTATCCATAAACAGCTTTTCTTATTATCATTTAACTTTTAAAATTGTTCAACTGGCCGATTTACATCAACATGTGAGTTGGTGTAACATTCATATACTATAATATCTGCAATCTTGCCCATGTCTCCTTATTTCCAGATTTTCCCCCATGAGTGTTGATCACATGGGTGGCATGGGTGGGGTGAGTGTGCCAGGAAACTCCACCTCAGGCTGGTGCATCTTCATCTACAATCTGGGCCAAGATGCTGACGAAGGCATACTCTGGCAGATGTTTGGGCCATTTGGTGCAGTCACCAATGTCAAGGTGATCCGAGACTTCAACACCAACAAGTGCAAGGGCTTTGGCTTCGTTACCATGACTAACTACGAAGAGGCGGCCATGGCCATCGCCAGCCTCAATGGCTACCGACTTGGAGACAAGATCCTGCAAGTGTCCTTCAAGACCACCAAGGGCCACAAATAGAGCGAGAGTTGGACAACTTTGAATGAGCAGGAGAGAGATGGACACAATGACAACCATGCGCTGACTTTCATTGCAGACAATAGAGGTATAAGTTGGCAAAGTTTGGCATAGCAAATTGGTTTTTAGTGTATTCTCACTCAAAGCGGAATTAATTCTTTGCATCTTTGTACTTGTCTAAAAAGTGCGTTTGTAGGTGCATTTTTTTCTTCTCTTCATTTATTTTCCTGTCTTTCGTTTTCTTACTACTTATACTTGGGAATGCTCTGAAATATAGTTGTAATTATGGGGCGGGGTGACCAATTTCATACTTTGGGAACGGATTTTCCTGTAAAGCTGTAGAATATTGTCCTTATGTGCTGCATTTGAAATAGTCATTATAGGGACCAGATGTGGGATGAAGGCCTGTATATGCCCTAAAATAGGCTTTCGCCAGTTTGCCGGAAGTGGACAATGAGTTACTAGATGGGAAAACGTTGCACACCTCTTCCCAATTGCCAGACATTTCATAGTTTCTTTGTGATGTGTCTGTTTACTGCAAAAAATATATATCACAAGAGACGAGTGTTTTGCTTGGAGGCATTGGTCAATATTTCCTTTTGTCTTTTTTTAATTTGAGATTACAGTGCTGTGTCCTGGACTCTTGGACCCTTTGTAGAAATAGATGCCTTAATTTATCAGAAAATCCCACCACCTAGCTCACAATGGCTCATGTCAATCCAGCTAGCAAAAGCACTTTTAACCGATCTGTTTTAGGCTATTAAGAATATCAGTCATTTTCAATGTTATCTTATGTTGTTGCCTCCCTTTCCTAGTGGTGCAGAATTTTAAAAATGGCCAGCTTATGAGGGGAAATATTTGTTTTTTGTTTCGTAATCCATATGGAGGGGTCTTTTTTAATACAGTATATAAAAACGTATCTCAAAAATGAGTCTTGTGACAAAGCACACCCCAAGTTAAACACTACGGAAGATGGACCAAAGATATGGGAAAAAAAAGTTCTGCCTGGATGTGTCAGAAATGAAAATTTGAGAAGCTAATTTTTTTTAGTTAATTCCCTGCCATTTTAAACAGCTACTAAAATTGAATCCTAAGAACACTTGGACAGTCTGGCCCTTTCTTAATTTCTTTCTTTTTCCTGCCTGTCTTTCGTTCTTTATTTTTATTTTTTGTTTTCTCTTTTTTCCCCCCACCTTGTTCTGCAGGTGTAGAATTCTAATCATCAGTTAAAAACTGAGCACTCATTTCAAGTTCAAGGAGAATGAATGGCCTTTAACATCTTTTTTCTTTCCTGCTTTCTGATAGATTTGCTTTATTTTCTTCTGTTTTGATTGTTTCACTTTGAAAATACAACCATTAAATTTTATTTCGTTTTGCTGAAAGTTTTGTTTGATTTATGGTTTTTTGTTTTGTTAATTTACCTATTTGATTAACTGTAGTGACTCATTTGTATGGGTGCTACCCATCATGCTGTCTTTGCTGAAGTGGGTCTCTGACTCAATGATTTGGATTCAGTAGGTGATCAGTATCCTAATAGGTTGCACCATTGTTCTCTTCCAAACGCCCAGCCCAAGTCAAGGAAAGGTTTTATGTCGCCGGCACTGAATGGCTAGAGAAGTTCATGATGTAAATGGGACGAAGATGATGTGCTCCCCATAGTTAAGATGGGGAGAGTGTCAACATCCCTTTGTGGTCAGGCCAATGATTATTAATTGGTTCAGAAATGAGCAGGGTGGAGAATTTATATTTCAGTAGTGGCTGCTGTTAACCATTCCAGTCAACAGCCAATCCTACAAAGTGACTTAGCTGTCCTTACATCTGAATGAGTATGTTTAAGTTGAAATAGAGAGGAAACAGGCTTTGGACAGTTGAGGTAAGCCTAAGGTCAGATTGATGCTAAATATAAGTTTCAATTAAGCGGTAATGAAACATGTTTCTTTCATGTTATTTCTCCAAAGTGCTGTCAAGATGCCTGAAGCCATTTTCCTTATTTTATTTCCTTTAGACCCACAGTAACCCTCAGCACCTGATTTCTAGGAATATTATTGGCACTTTTATGTATGCCTTTGTTAAAGCATCTTATCAGTTAAATACTGAGGAGATATGTGGTCTTTAAAGGACAACCCTAAGCAATTTAAGATTCACAGAATTAAATAGCTGTCTTAGTATTTTCTGACCCCTCCGTTGTGGTGATTGCCAGTTTAAAATCTGTAGCCCCTGAAGCAGAGTCTTTCTACCAGTAACCATGAAGCAAGTTATTTTTTTTATTTTGAAATTATTATCAACTATTTTTCATCTTTATGCAATCTTGCTCAGAGCAGGTAAGGTAAAGATCTGCTTAAATCAATTTGTCTTGGCCATTACATTTGTATTTGTTATTCTGATTATCATTTGTTCTTAACACAATGGGTTAGAATTTTCTCAGTAGTATAAGAAGGCAACGTTTGTTCAGGCCGGGTGGGGTCTTGGTATCCAAGGTACATTTCAGTCATTTTTATTTTGCCTTAGTGTTGGAAAGGCTCTGAGTACTTGACAGCAGGAAACGGTATAATTTATTTACCTGGATACACACGTATGTTATATTTGAGTGTTTTTTTTCCCCTCTGGAAGTTTTTACAACATGGGTTGTTGATTTTAACTTCAGACACAACAAGGCCTCAACAGTTTTAACATAATTTGACAAATTGTGTTTTAAGTTTTTCAGAGTTGAGGAAAAACTGTTTTATTTAGTGTGGTTTTGTTTGAAGGATTACTATAAAAGAAGGTGGACGGCCCAAAGGTGCACATCAGCACTTTTAAGTGTTCTAAATGCCCCAAATTCTGAGGTCTTTGAGATTTAAACTTGGTATATTTATTGGTTTTCATAATACAAAAATCCTACATGCCAAAATGGGACTATTTAATTGAATATACTGAAACATGTCCATGTGACTATTCAGTCACTTGAATTGTATTTGATGTGTGCCGTTATTGTGCTGTCCGTTAATTCATACTCCTTCAAATGTACTAACTTCATTTTGTATTTATTAATACCTGTTCATTTCAGTTGAATGGCGGCTGGTGAGTTCCAAATTTCTTTACAGGAGAGAAACCTTTTTTGTTTTTCTTTTTAAATAACAAATGGTAAACATTCTTGTTCCCTGTGACCTGTCAGACAGACAGAAAAAACAAAAACAATAAAAAAAAACTGGAAGCAATAATTGGCGTGGATTGTAGTCTTCTCTAAGAGAAATGGAAGAATATAGGTGACCTGACCTCAGGTGTGTAATGGAGGGGGGGCGCGGGGGGACGGTGTCCCCACACTTCTCTCACCTAAAAGATTTTTGGGGGCAAAAGTAGGCCTATGTCTTTTGTCTTGTCATTTACTTTTATGGATACAATTAGGCATTGTAAACAATCTTTCTCAATATCCTATACTTTTAATAACGTGTGCGTGTGTGTTGCGCAGGTGCCCGCAAATGCAAGTGTGCATGCACGTGTCTTAAAGGGGAATTCCACTCATTTCCAATATTTTACTATGTCATTAATACACCTTAGAGATGTTATGTGGACATGGTAAAATTCTGTGTTTCCTAGAAATGGAGGTCTAAAAAAATCACTAGCATGGTGAAATACATATTGATGACATCATCAAGATGTGTTTCACAATGTTAATGAGTTTCCATTTTTCTGAGAGTGTACAAATGTAACCAAATGGACCCTAGCGGGTCCATTTGATTCACATTTGTACACTCTCAGGAAAAAAATTAAAATGGGTCCCCTTTAAGAGGCGTCCCCCCACTACAACACTGCCTGACCTGCTATATAGCATTGTGGTCACGTGCTTTCCGGTTGGGTTTATGTATTCTCCTGTCCAGTGTAGAACTCCCCTTGATGGTGATATGTTGAGCAGCACTGTTTCCATAAAAATGTATATGGTACTGTAGATATGTGTAGAATCTATACTGCGCGACTGGTTGTGCGTTGGACTGGCGAGTGGGAGTCCCAGGTTCAATCCCCGCTTCCGCGTAATACTACACAAGCATTGATGATTATGTTTATTTTAGTGATGCACCGAATATTGGTCTGCAGAAAGGGTTTTATCAGAAAATGGCAAAAATTGTATTTTGTACTGTTTCCTATTATATTCAGTTTCGGTCAAGAAATTCCCTTTTGGTGCATCCCTAGTTTATTTCTTGATATACTCTTGTCTTGATTGTTTAAACACAACGTCATAGAGCCACTATGCTCCATAACTTGTTTGACCATATCACGGTTAACAAGCTCCATCCCTGGTCATTACTCACTGGCCCCTCTTAACTGAACAACACACTGGCTTGTATTTCACTTTATTTACTACTAACTACTAGACATCACAGCAGCTGATGTGCACTTCTTTCTTGTGCTGCATGTCATTATGCCGTAGTGCTGTTTAGACACAAATTAATAGTTTAAATATGCTGCGGGGTAGAGAGGTGGTCCTTATTGCAGAACTTAACTTTATCAGTAGCCAGATTTATATATCTTATACAGATGTATAGTTTTTAGTATGGAACATGTCTCGTTTTATTTCTTAGTATCAAATTACAAAAAAGAAAAAAAGCATATTTTCGTTGTCTTAGTTTATGATTTAGTCTTAGTCTTTTGAAAACACATTTAGTCTTTTTAGTCCCATTTAGTATTTTGAAATTAATTTTTGTTAGTCTAGTCTAGGAGCAGTCCACATGTGGACACTTTTTCTCTCTCACAAGCAGATTTCTCAATGTGAATAATTAGTGCACTATAACAGATGAAATAAAAACAAATGTTAGGAGAGCCAATTAATTTACAATGAAATGTCTTAGAGTGCTGGGCATTTCATTTAATTTCAATATAAACTTTATTACAGGCCCACAAAGTAAAAAGAGTAGAACACAGATGAAATAAAGTTAGTTAGGAGAGCCATTCATTTACAATTATTCTAATTTGTTTTTCTGACTAAAAACCTGTTTTCCAACCTTTTTCCTTCCTGGTTGGAAATTAAATTAAATGAGCCATTAGCTGGAACAATGGAGCTCATCTGGGCATGCAGGTGTGAACTTTTTAATGGGGGAGAATGGATGAGATTTTAGAGGTCTCACAGACCTTTTTATGGTCTTAATAGGAGGATCACTTTCTCAGTCCTGTTTCGCCCAGCCGACCATCGGCCACGGTGAAAAGCCACAGGCCCTGTGAAATCCTACTGAAATCCCCATGTAGGCTGATGTTGAACTTGCGTCCAACATCTGGGTCCAATTGACGCAGTATGGTGTGCCGTAAGTGAGGGAGCCCCTTGGGGACACTTTCTAACCAGAAGTTGATGGATGAATGGGATTTAATAATACCAGCACACAGATCATGAAAAAAACATCATGTAATAATGGCTAACTATACTGCGGTATTAAAATTGGCCATTTGGTCCAGAATGTATATCTCAAAATATATAGGCTAATGCTAGTAACATAGCGTTGAGACAGTTAACACAGGAGTTCCTTGAATTCATGGAAGCCAATAAATAATTTGATGACAAATTATAGAAAATGAGTACGGTAATTATTTAACTTAACAGACGGTCACAAGAACATAACTGTTATGCTGACGTGAATAATGAGGTAATTCATTCACCAAGTTTGGGTATCTGAATTCACAGTACACATTCTCAAACTCATTCTCTGCCGATACATACAGTACCTCTCAATGACTTACCAATTTTGAAACATGCTTTATTTACGTCATCTAGATCAGTGGTTTCTCATTGGCTGAACGATTACAAAATAAATATTAGCTTAAAGTAAATATAAAGTCTTCAGATAAAAGTTTACAGCCATCACAATAGAGGGGTTTCTCAAAAAAAAAAAAAAAAAAATAATGCCACATTTTGCCATCACAATAACAATAGTGGGGTTCCCACAGCAACCCACCAATGAGACAGATGACAGAAAGTGATATATAGAAACTAATGCAGAAATGTCCCATTCTCCCTACTTGCTCCAGTTCTGGGGCAGGGATCGGGGCTAGAAGCGAAAATGTTTACACACATTAGGGCCATTTCTGTTCCTCTCTAAAGTGATCACAATATACCCACTGTACATATTTTGGTGTTCATATATTGAAACGGGTAAGGTCCTAGTAAACCAAACAAACAAAACATGTATGCAGGATGTGGAGAGATATGTGTGTGAAGCTCTGCTGCCCAATGCACAATATCCAAACACAAATCATTACTCAAAACTGGCAAGATTAGGAATTGATTGTAATAAAAAGGCAATACCCATTACATTTTATATACATGTGGCAATTCATGCAGACATGAGGCAATAAAAGACGTGAGTTCTACTTCCGCTCAATATTTCAAGTAAAATAGGGTACTTATTCCATCTTCAATTCAGTTAAACTACTTACAGATGCCAGTAAATGTTTCCAAGAGCAGAGCGAGAGATAACCCATAATAAGCCCATGCCAAAACAAACAAACAAAACAAAGAAACTAAGTCACATTTTGTTCAATTGAAAGATGTTGAGCAATGTTCATTTCAGCTACTGAGCTGAAATCTGTCTTGAGACATTAGTTGACCTAGTGACAAGTAGCCTGGCCTAACCTGAAATGATTTTGGCCTAGGAGGGGTGTGGTGTCCAAACTTAGACGGCAGGTGAGCTGATCTGATTTGATCTCACCAATGTGTCGTCATCCGCGGCCCTCCCCCGCCCCCCCACTGCTGTGCTTATGTCATATCACTTGGAGCGATGCCTACCCTGAGAAGTTGACTCCCACTTCTAGGCCACCGTGGCTAACAAATTAGTCCAGGCTTTTGTGTTTTCATTCAACGCGGACGGGAATTAAAGCCCGGATGTCGAGGCTAAGTGACGCATAATGGACAAGATTGTGCCCCTAGGGGGCACAGGTCTCCACCGTCCGTGCTCAGGTTTCAAAGTGTTCTAGCAATATTGTGTCAACTATTCAGAACTGAAAAAAGGCTAAGAATTGATGATATTATTCTAATATATATAAAATACTAATGTCTTTTCTGAATTTGAGATTTTCATTTCAGTTGGAAATAAAAAATCATTCAAATGCACAAAGAGAGGGCGTTTTATACCCATGACCTATGACCTTCATACCTATGACCTCATCATGACGTCATCTCAAGCTTCTCAAGCTCAGGCTTCCTCCTAGAGACCTGTACCCAGGTCTCCACCGCCTGTGCTCAGGTTTGAACGTTATGATGAGATAACATTTTTATAACTAATTACCATTGAAAGTAAACAACATTTGTTAAAATCTTCATCTTTCTACCTTATATGATGCTGCTCATTACATCATCTTGTTTTCATTCAAGCTCAGGCTTTCTCATCATGACGTCATCTCAAGCTTCTCAATCTCAGGGGTCCTCCTAGAGTCTTGTACCCAGCTCTCCACCGTCTGGGCTCAGGTTTGAAGGTCTTCTAGTACTAGTGTATCAACTATAACCTCGTCATGACGCCATGACGGACGGCCTGCATGCACAGACAGACAGTTGTGGGACAGACACATTCGGGGACTGACGGGCTGCGTGTACAAACAGAGGGCGTTTTACACCCATGACCTATGACCTTCATACCTATGACCTCATCATGACGTCATCTCAAGCTTCTCAAGCTCAGTCTTCCTCCTAGAGACCCGTACCCAGGTCTCCACCGCCCGTATTCAGATTTGAACATTCACTGGTACTAGTGTATCAACTACAACATCGTGATGACGTCATGACAAACAGGCTGCGTGCACAAACAGTCGTGTGACGGACAGATTCGGGCGACGGACAGGCCGCGCGCACGGACGGAGGGCGTTTTATAGTCCCCACCTTCGGTGGAGACAACAAAAATCACACAAGTGGTGCCAATCTCAGCAGAACCAACCGTATGCACAGGATACAAATATCCCAGATATTCATAAGCACAATCGCATGGCGTAGTAACCCATTCCAACCTGGCCATAGCTGCTGCTTCCCCTACTCTTTCCAGTAACATTGTATGGCTCATCGACTTTTTTTTTCTGCAGTATCTACAATTCTGCATGTTTTGGGCTGATAAAGTATAGAAATGAACTTCAAATAAATTTTAGCCCGCCATTGCGCAACCAGTATACATAGGTTTTGGGATGGCACCCATTTGACAGATTATTCGACAGCCCTACCCCATTCCTCCATTCTCCTGTAGTACTTGGCCAGTTTGATAGAACATATGATGCTGGGGATGAAGAAGATCAGACACCAGGCCAGGCTGAACCAGAAAGTGTTCAGAGGTTCCATCATGTCGTCACAGATGATGCTCGCCAGTGAGTCAACAACCCTGGCCACTGCTTCACAGCGGCCCACTTGCTGCATCATGTTGGTCCACTCAGCATGGGTGACAGTTACATTGCCCAGTTGATGCTCAACAAATGCCCTGTGGTCAGTCTTAATATTCTGTGTTTTGTGGTTGATGAGCTCTTGAGCTTTTCCCATCATGTCCAGCACATTACTGATGGTTCTGTTGGTTTCACTCACATCTGATTGAAGATTCTCTATGATGATACTAAGATCATTTAGAGTGCCAGGCTTTAGCTTGTTCAGCTCCCGTTGTGCATCAGCAAAGGCATTGCCCGCATCCCGAATCCCTGTAGTAATAGAAGCACCGGCTTGATCTACTTTTTCATAAATTTCGAGAGCTGTTTTTATTGTCTCCACCGAAGGTGGAGGACTATAAAACGCCCTCCGTCCGTGCACGTCCTAAATCTGTCTGTGGCACGAGGAATCTGTCTGTCCCATGATTACAGCATGATGAGGTAATCATTATAAAAGGGATTGAAAAAGGCCCTCTGTCCGTGCACGTCCTAAGTCTGTCTGTTGCACGACTATCTGTCTTGAATCTGTACCTGGGTACAGGTCTCTAGGAGGAGATCTGAGCTTGAGATGACGTCATGATGAGGTCATGATGAAGGTGGGAACTATAAAACGCCCTCCGTCCGTGCACGAATCTGTCTGTCCCATGATTAAAGAATGATGAGGTAATCATTCTCTGTCCGTGCACGTCCTAAGTCTGTCTGTTGCACGACTATCTGTCTTGAATCTGTACCTGGGTACAGGTCTCTAGGAGGAGACCTGAGCCGAAGGTGGGGGACTATAAAACGCCCTCCGTCCGTGCAGGTCCTAAATCTGTCCGTGGCACGAGGAATCTGTCTGTCCCATGATTACAGCATGATGAGGTAATCATTATAAAAGGGATTGAAAAAGGCCCTCTGTCCGTGCACGTCCTAAGTCTGTCTGTTGCACGACTATCTGTCTTGAATCTGTACCTGGGTACAGGTCTCTAGGAGGAGATCTGAGCTTGAGATGACGTCATGATGAGGTCATGATGAAGGTGGGGACTATAAAACGCCCTCCGTCCATGCACGAATCTGTCTGTCCGATGATTAAAGAATGATGAGGTAATCATTCTCTGTCCGTGCACGTCCTAAGTCTGTCTGTTGCACGACTATCTGTCTTGAATCTGTACCTGGGTACAGGTCTCTAGGAGGAGACCTGAGCTGGAGATGACGTCATGATGAGGTCATAGGTAAGAGATACGGTGGAGATATAAGTGTGAAATAGAGATTTTTGTACGTAATGAAAAGAAGATGATGTAATACATAGCATATATAAGAAAGAAAGATGAGATTCTAAAAATATTGTTTAATAAAAATCAATAGGTAGTTAGAAGAATGTTGTCTTCTCATACAGTAGATGGAAATAAGAATGATTTGAGCATATATGATCGAGAGTGCACAGGGGAAGAATCTCAGAAATTATTAGTATTTCATAAAGGAGAATGGAATGAAAGCAAAGTTCATGAGAAGAGAGAAAAATTGACTTCGCAATCTTGGGGCAAAGACTTATCCATGAATGCTGAAGAAAGCTATGGGGTAGAATATCAGGAGTCATTGCTATTTCAAATAGGAAAGGAGAGTGAAAGCATAACTCGTCAGTTTCAGGAACAGAGACATCAGAGAAGAATTAAGGAGAGAAACAGAAAGAGAAAGTATCGGGAGAAGGAAATAGAAGAAAGGAAGAAACTTAGACAGAGACGATTAACTCCAACGAGATCATGTGAGTACCAATCACCGAAAGTGGACGTACTAAACATATTACATTCACGTCTGGGAAACATGAAGTTATTAATTATTGATGAAGCGTCAATGGTTGGAACAGATTTCTTATATCAGATTCACAGAAGACTTAAAAACATCACTGGCTCAAATTCTCCTTTTGGCAACATCAGCATTCTTGCAGTCGGTGACTTACATCAATTACCACCAGTCATGACAAACCAAGTTTTTGAGAACGGACGCAAGCGACCCTGACCATGTGACCATATGTCAGCCACGCTGAGGGAGCACGTTAGGAATGTGGAGGAAGAGAGGTCTCGGTGAAAGGCCCGCGGCCGAAAACAATGAAAATGTCAATACAGGTCCGCTACGAGGGCCCGGTATGGGGGGCCAACAAAAAACTGATCAGCAATATTAGCTCGATGACGAATCAGATTTTACATAAGTTTTTTTCAACCAATCCTTTTATATTTTATAATTGCATACTGGAATTTTGCATCAAAAGACATTTCTTTTTAACTTGTAAGGCACGTTACACTCATCAATATAAAGGACAGTTGACAGTTGACAATTTTATTTATTTTATTTTTTTGACTTCATTGAATGCATCAACAAATATATTCATTATTTTTATTATTTATTTTTTTTGAAAGTTTTTCCAAATGCTGCAAATATGACTAAAATTCATTTATATATAATCTTGATTACCTGGATTATTTTCTTTATTTTATTTTCTTCAGATAATATCAACACCATAAAGGCCTGTGTCCAACCTAAATGTGACTTGAATGTTTTGCCTATAATTTCATTGAATACATCGCAAACCAAGTGGACGGTTCAAGGTCGTGTACATAACAAGACGGAAATCATCAAATGGAGTAATGACAGAGGAATTGGAAGGCGTTTCTCATTTGAAATCATGGATGGAACAGCAGCAATAAAGGTCACGGCCTTTACCAAAGACGTGGACAAGTTCTTCTGTGTGGTGCAGGAGGGAAAGATTTATTTCATTTCGAAAGCGACAATAAAGGCAATGGATAAGCGGTTCTCCACATCTAAACAGAAATACGAAATTATACTCAACAACACATCTTGCATTGTACCCTGTGACGAGAATTCAAACATCCCCCAACTTAACTCTGATTTCATATTTACTTCGATCGCCGAACTAGCGAACAAACAACCGGATAGTTTCGTTAATGTCATTGGAATATGTAACAAAGCCAATGACGTGTCTTGTATCATAACGAAATATGGCAGAGAGACTTGCAGAAGAGAAATCACCCTGGTGGACAACAGCCGCAAAGAAGTAAAAGTCACCCTGTGGGCAAAGCAGGCAGAAGAATTCGATGGCTCCTCTAACCCGGTAGTGGAAATCAAAAGAGCTCACGTATCTGATTATGGAGGCCGATCTCTGTCAGCGTCATTTAGCGCGAAATTGATACTCAACCCACAGACACCACAAGCCATTCAACTCAAAAAGTGGTACGAAGACGAAGGCCGAAACTCAAGCATCCAATCCTTGACACAAATCCGGTCATCTGCGGGATCGGTGTCAGGAGTCATCGCCAAAGTCAACTGGAAAACAGTCAGAAATATGACAAAAGGAGCACAGATACAAGATCAATTAGCAGATTATTGCGTGACAGTGGCAACAGTCGTTGACATTCAATCTGAGAATTGCATATACCAAGCGTGCCCCCGTGAAGATTGCAACAAGAAGGTTCTGGAACTAGACAACGATAAATACCACTGTGAGAAATGCAACCTTGACTTTTCTGAATTCAAATACAGACTTTTACTAAAAGTCTGGATAGCTGACCTTAATTACCAACATTGGGTGACATGCTTCCATAACATCGCTGAGGTCCTCCTGGGTCACGACACAGACTCATTGAGAGTTCTGAGAGACACAAATGAGATCGCATTCAAGGAAGTCTTCAACAAAGCATTACTTACCACTCATATTTTCAAGTGCAGAACCAAGCTAGAGACGTACAACGACGAAATTTCGCCCAAAACCTCAATAGTGGAAATTCAACCAATGGACAGGGACGATATAACAAAAACTTAATCAACAATATTCGTCCAATGGCGAATCAGATTCTGATTAACTTTTTTTCACCCAATCCTTTCATCTTTTAAGATCGCATAATGTAATTTTACATAAAAGATCTGTTTTATTTAATATTGTAAGTCACGTTTAACTAAGGATCCACAACTACATTCCTTTTTTTTATTTTTATATTATTTTTATTTATTTTTTTTAATTCTGCACTTCCCCAAATCTATTTTTTTTCAACCAATCCTTTTATCTTTTTTGATTGGACAATTGAATTTCGCAAATGTGTGCCTATGACCACTATTTCTTTAATGGTAAATTTTTAATGCCAAATTTTATTTATTTTATTTTTTGGACTTTATTGAATGCATCAACAAATATATTCATTATTTTTACTCATTATTTTTTTTTCAAACTATTTCACAATTCTATTCGAATATTTGAATGATTTTTTATTTCCAAACGGAAATTAAATACAAATTTCAGATTCATTCATATTTTATATAAATTATATAAATTATAACAATATAAATTATAACAATAACATCAATTGTTAGCCTTTTTTTAAATTGTGAATAATTGACACATATGATATATTGATCTTACACTTCAACCCTTTTTTTTAAGAATGACATCATCAATATCGTCATTGCGTCCCGTGTGTGATTAGTGTTTTATATATATTAGAATAATATCATCATTTGCTGAGCCCGGACGGTGGAGACCTGTGCCCCGTAGGGGCACAATCTTGTTTTTATTAGATCGATGCTGTCGATCCAGCTGATGGCATGTGTATACCTGGTGAAGTTGATATCTGTGATCACTCCATAGAGCGCCTTGGACTGATTTTTAACAATGCTCAGCAAAGGAACCGGGGTAATGCTAACATTACTCAGGATCACATCTGTGTATTGCGACACATTGAGCTTCTCTTCCAGGTTCATAAGCTCATTCATGTGCAGTGTGGACCACAGAGACATGTTCTTCTGACAGTCACTGTAAACATCAGTGAGTGTGAGGTTCTTTTTCAGTCCTAGCATCAAACCTAACTCAAACCCAATCACATCTGGAGTGTCAATGATCTTTAACAGCTCTCCATCATTCCAGGGCTTACACACCAGAGCATACATGTTTCCTCCTGGAACAAACAGCATTAATACCACTCCCATGAACAACCAGGAGAACAACAAGACGAAACCTGCACTAATCAACAGGACGATGCCTCCACGGTGTGCAGTGAAAGAACGAAACCTTGGGTCTGCTTTAGGCTCTAGTCCCAGAGGACCCAGAAACAGACCCAGAACCAGACCCAGGGTGTTACACACTACGACGAAAAGAACCATATAACACAGGGCCAGACCTAGTGCCGATGCGATGTCTTTTGCTCTCTCAACATCTGAAGTGATCATGCTGATGGTTCTCTGTAGCTTCTGCAAACGGTCAGTCACATTGGTTGAGACAGAAACAAGGGAGTCATGGATCTCTTTTGAGAGCTGGGTTTTTGTGTCGTTCAGATTGTTCTTCATCGGCTGAACTACATTCCTGATGTCACGGGAGACCTTCCATGGAATGTTTTCCAAAAAGTGCTCTCCTTTCCGGATTAGAGAGGTCCAGTTTCCTGCCTGCACTACAGACTGGAAGTTACTAAGACTCTGGTTAATATAACTAAAGTTTATTTGTAACAATATCAGTTTGTTTGTAACAATATCAGCCAGCAAGAGTGAGGAGTTGAGGAGTTCCTCACATGTGTAATTTCCGAAGCATTCATTTTTAATGAATGCATATTCTAGATCATATTTTGCATCCTGAATATGTGTAAGAACCCCTTTATTGGGGTTTTTCGAGGCTTCCATCTCCACCTGCAGTTCATTCAGAAATTGTGATAAATTGTGTATGGCATTTGTGGTGTTGGCATGAATTAAATCGGTCATTCCAATCCATTGCAGGGTTGTGTTCACACTTCTCAAACTTGTTTGGATCTCTCCACCCAATGTAAAATGAATGTTGTCAATGTTTTTGGTCATCTCATCAATAACATTATTGCATCTTGCATTCATCATATCGTCAAATTGCTCCAATACAGCATTGGAATAACCATTGAGGTCATTTAAAATCTCAGAAATTTGGTCCAACCTCACTTTGAAAGCTCCGTTACTCTTGAACATGAAGATGTTCCCAACTAGTACTAAGACGGTGGTAGTTAAAAGACCACAATAGAGAGCTCTACGGTAAATGTTGGTTCTGGGGGTCTGTCTCTGGAACATTCTCCCACCACACCTTCCACAACATCGACAACATGCCATGATGCCACCGATCAATGGCATTAACACCATGTACATGATCCCTATGGCTACACACACCAAGAACCCTAACTCATACCATAACAACGCATTGATAGTGGATACTGATGACAGTGCGTCTTTATAATCACTCAGAAGTGCTACAGCCAAATTATACGGAAAATCCTTAGGTTGGATGGCGTTGAGGAAGTGCCGTGTCAGCACAGCAAAGAAACCCAAGTCCATAGCAGGAGACACCTCACCGCGGGATCCTTCCAGACCGAATATTCTTTGACAAATATTTTTCCTTTCATAGTTTACTTTAAATAACGTTGATGTTGTTTGCGATGATGTTATTCATGATATCATTATGTAGACTAGAACCAGAGAGACAGATATCATTTTGCGACCGCAGCTGATAGTAGAAGAGTCAAGACCGAGTAATGATTCATCTGTCTCCCAGTTGTTCTATTCCAAAAGTGGGATCTAGGGAGTGGGGGCCCGTAGCCTATATCATATTATATATATGACATATATATATACTGTATAATGCCCCCCTCCCCAATTTTACGCTCACGCGCCCACTTGCAAGGGCGTAGCGGGCGCGATTGATTCACGGTGGTCCTTAGTCTGCAATAGTCGTCCCTTGGGGTACTCCGATTGGACGGTTTAGATGATGACGTAATGGCCACGTAGAGGGACCTTTATGACTAATTTAAAATTGCTCAAAACTTTACTGTTTTCTACCAACATGAAGTGCTGCGCTCATTCAGGCAGGATGGGAAGAAGAGAGCAGTGCCTATATGCTCCTATACTTTTTGGACAATAGCAGTTTGGGAGGGGCTTAGCTAAAGGTCCATTGGCACTGTGATTATTTATCACGAGAACCACTCTAGAGGTGAGGTGAGGCTATGAGGGCTCCTGTTGTGCTACAAGTCAGACAATATTGCACATTCCTTACCATGCAATAGTATGTAGTGGTAACATTTGTTTTCTGTGTAGTTTCAACTAATAGGCAACATGCCAGGTAGCCTAAACGCTCTAGACTAAGAACAGGTATTATTAAGTAAACTCTGGTAAACTTCCGGCATAAAATGGAGACTGTCTACCTGGCTTTGTGGAACTGGAAATGACCCAGTCTGACTCTCAAAGGCCCAAAACCAGACGTCACACTCACACACCAACCCACAGGCCCCTGTTGTTGCCATCTCCCACCCGCTTCTACCGTTATCAAGCGATAATTGCCAGTAGGCTGCTTATCAGCACCATCTTAGCTTGCGGTTAGGTTTAGGGGTATGTTTAGAGAAGGGTGTAGCAATGTTTGTAGCAAAACCCTAGACCCCCCCAACAGTAACCCTAAATCCCTGAGGTTGAGGGTCGGGCATTTAGGATTAGGGTTACGGTTGGAGGGGGCTAGGGTTTTGTGCTACAACAAGCAGGGGCCTGTATGTGATGTCATCACATCAACTGTGAGGCACGTCCACTCATAGGCTAGGTCTGCAGCTGGACCCTTCTAATGTGCTCTCTGCTCTCTCAAACTCTGGGGTTGTCATTGATGTTTCCCTGTAGCTGTTGCAAAGTGTCTACCTGGCTGTGTGGAACTGGAAATGGAGTAGAAATACTGTACCCCTCGAAGCGCTGCCTGCCGCAGAGGAGCCCACCAGAATACTGAAGTAGCCTACTGATTAGAGATACTACCCCTCAGCACAAATCACCTGCTTGAGTTGAACTGTTGGAACCTGTAGAAGGAAGAACCTGAACTAAACCTATATGCTAAACCGTAACTGTTATACTCTGGAATCCTTTGTAGAAATACTCACCTACGAAAAGAATCCCTAAATATTTACATGAAATTATGAAGTTTGGCAGAACATATGATGCTGGGGATGAAGATCAGACATGGCCAGACAGAACCAGAAAGAGTTCAGAGACTCCACCACCATTCACAGACAATGATGGTCTCCACTGAATGAACAGCCCCTGCCACTGACTCACAGTGAGCCGCTGAGTCAGGTTGATCCACTCAGCATACAGTATGTAAAAGTGATATTACCGAACTGATGACCAAAACTCTCTGTTTTCATTCTGTGTGTGAAGTGGTTGATGAAGTCTAGCTTTAGTTTATTTAGACATTGATTTGCAACATTCAGATAAATGCCAGGCAGATAACCTGTTCAGTTTCATCAATATATTGTTGATGAGATACAGTGTTGGGACATGTGCACTACGTAACTTAATATATTACATAATATATTACCAAAATGCAGTAACTTGTAATATAAATATATTACTAAACAAAAACATTCTAATATATTATACTTTTCTTTCTGCATACTGCATTACTTTCAATATTACTTTCTGTCAATCTGTCTCATTGCAAGTGTTCTTGTGAAATTATCTTGACAACTGCAGAAGTTAAATAATTACTTATTTTCTATAATTTGTCATCAACTTATTTACTGGCTTCCATGGATTCAAGGAATACATTTAACTCCTGTGTTAAGGAGTGATTTTTTTTTTTTTTTTTTTTTTTTTTTTTTCTTTTTCAAGTTGGTTTCAAATGGATTTGACCAGAAAGCCAAGCTTGTACACATGCCACTGGCCTACACAATATTTGATTAATAGTGATACTAAATACTAATTATATATTTTGTAAAAAGTAATATGTAATAGTAATATCAATATATTACACTTGCTCAGACAGTATTGTAATATAATATATTGCTTTAAAATGATGGTAATAATTAATAAGTAATATATTAACCAGGTAAAGTAATATTCCCAACACTGTTGATGAGTTAGTTGCTTTGCCATAATTCTGAGATCAATGAATGCTGTCTATATTGTTTATCTGCTTCATAAACCTGTTGAAGGTGATATTTGTGGTCACATTATGAAGCTTCTTGATCTGGTCTTCAACATGGCTCAGAAACATGATGGGAGAGATGCTAACATTATCCAGGATCACATCTGTGTATTGTGACACGTTGAGATGCTTTTCCAGGTTTTTAAGATCATGTGCAGTGTGGATCACAGAGACATGTTCTTCTGACAGTGTAAACAGTGAGTGTGAGGTTGTTTTTCAGTCCCAGCAGTGAACCTAACCCCAACCCAATCAGACGTGGAATGTCAATGATCTTTAACAGGTCTCCATCATTACATGGCTCATGAAATACTAATCACCAACACAGTGTTTTGTTTCACTAGCAAAATCATTATCAAATAGGCTATCAGCTGTCCACCTCAGCCCACCCGTATAGCTATGCCAGTGACACAACATCAACAACAAGAGCCATACTGCCCTGATGATGTGCTCTGCTCTCTCAAGCTCTGACATGAGTTGTCATGATGTTTCCCTGTAGCATGATGTTTCCACTGGCACCAAAGTGCCAGTGGTCACGTTGGTTGAGACAGACACAAGGAAGTCATTGGTTACATTGGAGATCTGGGTTTTTCTTCCCTTCAGATTGGTTTTCATATCCCAAACTACATCCTTTATGTCACTGGTGACATTCTAGAATGTTATCTCTAGAAAGGAAAGGACTATCACTACTTTTAAGGCTCTAGAGGGAATTGGTAATCCATGGATAATCCACACGCTGGCTGTGTGGCAGAATTTAGTGAGGCTATATGGTTTAAGAAAATGTTAAAACTTTTCAGATGGTGTGCATTTGACACAGATTTTGCCCCGGAGACTTGAGATTCAAATCATGGATAGGGAAAGAGGTCACAACCTACATATGCTTTATACAGAGAAATTAAATTGACAGTTTCAGATCTCTACAGGTTAAATATGGTCTAGAGCAGAATGATTTTTACAGATACCTCCATGTGCGACACTATATCAACCAAGAATGTAAATTTAAATTTTCTCCGCAACCGAAAAAAATGCTGCTAAAAATGAAAGCACATTATATAATAATTAAAGAGAGATGGGAAAGGGACGCAGGTATCTCTATTTCAGAAGTATGGGAATGGATCTGGGAATTTCAATCTACCTCAATGTGCTCCAATGATTGGAGAGAGCACTGCTGGAAAAATGTTATTTGCTACTTTAAGACCCAGTACCAAGAAAAACATAAAGGTGATGATAGACCCATAGGATAGACCTTGTTGGAGGCAATGCAGGGCAAAGAGAGCCAATCATTATAATATTTTCTGCGAGTGTCCAAAGTTGGGGCCATTCTGGAAGGGTATCCACAATTCACTTTGTTCATCAATATTCAAATACCTTTAGATTTTCTACCTACTGGTTATACTGGTCTCTGTCCTCACTTTAAAGGGAATTTCCACCCATTTTCCACATTTTGCTGTCATTAATATATGATAGAGATGTTTTGTGAACATGATAAAAAACGTTCCCCCATTCTGTTTCCTAGAAATGGAGGTCTGAGAAAAAAAAAACATTAACATGGTGAAACACAACTTGATGACATCATCAAGTTGTGTTTCACCATGTTAATGGTTTTACTTTTAGGACCTTTTTTCTAAGAGTGCACAAATGGAACAAAACAGACCCGCTAGGGTCCTTTTGGTTTACATTTTTACACAGAAAATTGGTGGAATACCCCATTTAAATACAATTCCAATTCCGAAATAGTTGGGACATTGTAGAATACAATGATTTACAAATCCTCTTCAACCTATATTCAGTACAATACACTACAAATACAAGATATTTAATGTCCAAACTGATAAACTTTATTATTAATTTGATCTCTGCAACAAGTTTAAAAAAAAGTTGGGACAGGGTTAACAAAAGACTGGGAAAGGTGATGAAAGCACAAATAACACCTGTTATTAACATTCCACGGGTAAACAGGTCAATTTTAAACAGTTTAATATCGTGATTGGGTATAACAGGACCATCCCAGTCGTTCACAATCAAAGATGGGGCGAGGTTGACCACTTTGTGAAAAATTGTGTGAGAAAATCATCTAACGGTTTAAAAACAATGTTTCTCAACATTCAATTGCAAGGAATTTGGTGATTTTGTCATCTACAGTCCATAATATAATCAAAACGTTCAAATAATCTGAAGAACTTTCTATACTAAAGCGACAATGCCGAAAACCAACACCGAATACTTGTGACCTTTGATCCCTCAGGTGGCTCTGCATTAAAAACTGACATCATTGTGTATGGGATATTACTGTGTGGACTCAGGAACACTCAGAAAACCATTTTCAGTTTACATAGTTCGTCGCTACACCTGCAAGTGCAAGTTAAAACTACCATGCAAAGCAAAGCTATAAAGCAGAAAGGTTGGTTTGAAAAACAACCAGAAATGCCTTCTCTGGGTCCAATATCATTTGAAGTGGTCAGACACAGAGTGGAAAAGTGTGCTGTTGTCTGATGAGTCCACATTTCAACTTTTTGGGGGGGAAATTATGGATGTCATGTCCTCGGAGCAAAAGAGTAAAGACACTATTCAGATTGTTATTTTTACCAGTGCAAAGTTCAAAAGCCAGCATCTGAGATGGTATGAGGGTGTGTTGGTGACCATGGCATGGGCAGCTTACACATCTGTGACTGTGACACCCACCGTCAATGCTGAAAGGCATATCCAGGTAGCAGGCTGGCATCCAATCTTTTTCAGGGACGTCCCTGATTATTTCACCAAGACAATGCTAAGCCGCACATTCTGCACATGTTGCAACAGCGAGACTTCATAGTAAAAGAGTGTGGCTACCAGATTGACCTGCCTGCAGTCCAGATTGTCACCATTTGAAAGTGTATGGCACATTATGAAGAAAAAATGATGACATTCGAGACCCCGAAATGTTGAACAACTTAAGTCATACAAGAATGGTAAAGAATCAAGCCAGAATGGTAAAGAATTCTGCCTACAAACCTTCAAAAATTAGTGTCCTCAGTTTCCAAACATTTATAGAGTGTTGTTAGATGAAAAGGTTATGTAAAGCAGTGGTAAACATACCCCAGGCATGCCAACTTTTTTGATACGTGTTGCAGGGAGGGATCAATTTACAAAAGATTGTATAATTTCAAAAAAAGCTTAAACATTAAATATATTGTCTTTGTGGTGTACTCAACTGAATATAGGTTGAAAACGATTTACAAATCAATGCATTCTGTTTTTATTTACGTTTTACACAACGTCCCAAACTTTTCGGAATTGGTTATATGAGAGAGTTAAGTTACATAATAATATCGTAACTCCCAACTGTCGTGTATTGTAAATATTGTACATTACAGTACACAATGTCATTGGTAGTTGCTCCACAAAGCTCGAGTGGGGAGAAATAGTGTATACAAGGAGGTGAAAAGGGGAGAAAATCATATTTTACGGAGGACGGTTTTGAATTGCAGTAGTCCGTAGGTGCCCCTTGAGAGTGGTTCTGAAGGAGTCAAGGGATTTGCATGTCTTAATGACTGTTGCTAGGGCGTTCCACAGTTTGGTGTAATACTATTGTAACGTAATGGTTTCATACTGTCTGGTGAGGTCTCATCGATCTGGCCCATAGCTATACTGCTTAGAAGCAGTAGAGATGTAGACCAGAGCTAGGAGCCCCATAGGAAGTAAAGGTTTTTAAAAACTTCTTTGATTGAAATCTTGCATTGTCTGTATTTGACTAAGAAATCTATACTCACTCACTGAAGTAATGGACCTGTAAGGGTCCATTTAAACATTTAAATTACCTGATTTTCAATAATATAGACATTTAGAAAATGTAGAAGAATTGCTATTTTGACTAGTGCATTCTAGTGCATTTTGGAAGTGCCGCTAGTGCATTTTGGATTTTGTCACGTGGCAACACTGAACCATACTAGACAGATGATGACACATGAATAGTAATCAGTCATCACCCGATAATGTATGCACGAATAAATGAAGTTGTCCTCAGTGTTGTAGTGGGACTTTTAGAAGTGGGGGGAGGGGCACCTCTTAAAGGGGAATTCCACCCATTTTCATTTTTTTTCTGAGAGTGTACAAATGTGAACCAAATGGACCCTAGCGGGTCCATTTGGTTCCATTTGTACACTCTCAGAAAAAAGGATACTCATTAACATGGTGAAACACATCTTGCTGATGTCATCAAGATGTATTTCACCATGCTAATGATTTTTTTCAGACCTCCATTTCTAGGAAACACAGAATGGGGGAACTTTTTTACCATCTCCACAGAACATCTCTAAGGTACAGTATATTAATAGTTAGGGAAATATATGAAAATCTGGGAATAAATTCGTTACCAAGCAAACTCTGTCTAATAACATCTCCTAAAAAGTTGAAATTCAACTCCTGTGGGAAACCTAATAAAAAACTGCACAAAGTTGGTGTACCAACAGGCGATTTTCTAAAATTCGGAAATGTTTAATTTGGCCTTAAGTTACTTGTGAGGAGTCAAACTAGGGTTTTTTCATCAATCTGAGTTCATTTATAGCATCTGTTTTTCACTACAACCATTCCTTAGTGGAAAAACTGTCCCACACCTCATTACATTTACATAAACTTGTATTTTATTACAATTCGTTTAACATTAGTCAGAGCAAACAGTGATTCCATCCTATGGAATGCTTTATGAGTCAATGTGTGAATATACATCCTCAACAGTGTTGGGCAGTAACTAATTACTGTAATATTATTACTTTTTCCAGCAAGTAAAGATATTACTCTGCCAAAATGTGTAATATGTTACTCTGTCAAAACATGTCTAGTTACTCTTACTCTCTTTTACTACTTTTGAGCTTGTTGTTGCATGTGAAAATAGAACAGATTGGTAGTTAGTAGATCATGACCTACTCTACAAATTAACACAGTTTTCACTAAACGGATTGTGTTGTACATTTCTATTCCTTTGCGTGTGTTGGTGTGGGTGGGTAGGGAGGAAAGTAACATGTAATATTTAAAATCTAGTAATAAATAAAGTAATAGTATTACTTTTTCTAAGGGGTCATAAGTAAAGTAAAGATATTACTCTCCTAAGTAATATTGCCCAACACTGATCCTCAATGCCTTCATCATGAATAGCATTCTTATATTATTATTATATACCGGTATTCTTAATAGCAGGTAATGCCTTGACAGACTTCACAAGCTGAGATCCACTTGACGTCATTCTTCTTAAAGCTGCATCGTTGGCTGCTGCAATCTCCATGGCAATTGCAGCTTGCAAACTGGAGCAGCTCTTCAGGAGCCATTGGGAACTGGAACTGGCTAGAGTTGGAACTGGCTCATAACCATGAACACCAACTACCTATCCATTAGTGATGCGCGGGCCGGCTTTTTTTCACAACCCGCCCCAGTCCGCGCCGCCAATTGTACCAGCCCGTCCGCAGCAGCCCGCCCCGCAAAATTTTAATCAACGGCCCGCCCCAGCCCGAGGCCCGCAATTAAAGAAAAATGAAATAATGATTAGTGCATGTTCTTGTGAGTACCCCAAGCTTTAAAATACTATAGCAGCTATATAAATGATATTGTCATGGGCTGAATAAACAAGCATGCTGTTCAGAATGGTTCTGTAATGACAGTAAAATCGACAGTCTTGGCTCTAAATACCTATGTCTTTCTAAGACGCATGGAAAATAAATAAAAGGCGGCTGTCGGTGATGGATCGAAAACGATAAAACAAACTATGGACCGCACGAATGCCGCATCCTCCTTCATTCATTTAATCAGATGCAGACCAGCTTATATAGCCTACACCAGCAAAAATATGAACGTCTGAAGAGCATGCATGGACTTATTTTCCTCGCGACGGATTGTCCCTGTTCTAGCCTACAACTTCTTGTAGGCCTAGGCCTATATAACACGGCCATGCACTCAGCATTGCAATGTGAAATAACTCACAACACAGGTAAAAAAAAAAAAAAAAAAAAAAAAAACACCACAGCGCTCTCTCTGTCTCTGTCTCTCCCCCCATGTCCACCGAGGCTATTGATATTACAATATTACAATATATACAAAAAAGTTATATAAGTTGCATCCCGTAACTTGTTGTCATGTAGGCCTAAGACAGCGGCTAAAACATGCGTAGCCTATAGTCAACAGCGCTTCGTTTGCATTGATGAGCTGGCAGCTGCAATCAATAGTAGGCTATTAAATGCCCATAGCAAATATTTGATCATCAAGCCTCAATCATCGTAGCTTACGCGATGTACAATAGGCTACTTTTGAGGCGCGTTCTACCATCGTATCCTCTTGATGCGCAGATAACCCAATTATGCGATATACAAGACCACATTTGAGACGCGCTGTCAGCTTCGCTCTCTCTCTCTCTCTCTCTCTCTCTCTCTCTCTCTCTCTCTCTCTCTCTCTCTCTCTCTCTCTCTCTCTCTCTCTCTCTCTATCTCACTGTTCCACGGTGAAGTGTTGCTGTAGGTAATGCTGTACTAGGTCTGGTGTGTCCCACTCCATGAACATTCTCCGTCTTCTCAATGCAAGTTCTGGTAGTAAAAATAATTGCCCGTCATCACTAATTACCTGTCAATTTACGCCTTTTCGTCAGTATTTCAGGGGTTTTCAACAGGTGGTCTGAGGACCACCACTGAGAGGGTAAAACAAAACGAGAGCATGTGATTTCTTTGTTTTATTTTTTGCATGTGCAGCGGGGTCAGCCCGCCCCGCCCGCGGGGTGATAATTACTTAAAAATCATGAACCCGTCCGCCCGCCCCCCGCGGGGGTCCGCGGGGCCCGCCGGGTTCGGGCCGGCCCGCGCAACACTACTATCCATGGTTACTTGGGTCCAGAGACATGCTCTGTAGAAGGAGCCAGTTCCGAGTCTGTAGGTAGGCACGGAGCAAATAGAGTCTCCAGTGGTAGAGTCTCCAGTTTGTTCATCTCAGCCGCTGCCTTGTGTGAGAAGTTGCTGTATCGAACCTCACCCAGAGTAGTCCCTAGTATATGTAGAGGAAGATCGATGTACCAGCCTTAATCACTGTATATACTGTATGTCCCCTGCCCACAACCTGAAGAAGAATGCACTTGAAGGTTTGTTTCATTCAATATAGAAAAAAGCATTGATATAAATATTGGTATTATTACCTGTCAAACAGAGTTGTTTTACCATGACCAGCGATAGCAGAGACCATATCACACAAGGCGTGACAGAAAACCAGGTAACCTCTCTGTTTTTCAGTGAGAGCTTCTCGAATCCAGGTGACATCATAAGAGCCATTTGATGTCGTGAAGAAGAGTGGGTGTTTGGTGCCTGGGCTATGCACTAACATTACAGTACGTCTGTGTCAACTGCCCGAACCAGAAAATATAATATATGCAATGCATGTCCAACTATGTGAAAATACGTAAAACTAGTCAAAGCTCTTACTTTTAAGAGAGTCATAGCTAATAAAAGTATGTATGTTACTGACAAGGCAGACAATTGCTCTCACAACTAAATTGTCAGCATCAGTGTCACTTGGCTCCATAGTGATGTTAAGCTTCCAAAATGTTTAAGAGAGGAGGCGAATGAGCTGACTGTTTTTCTGGCATTTGTTCAAGAAATTTGCTTTTGGTGTTCAGTGTATGAGATCTGGTGGTTGATGGTGGATGGCTTCTGTATATATGGTGAGAACAAGGTCGGACTTGGCAGGAGATTGCCACCAGTGACCTAAGCTACTTGCAGCATCTTGGCCGGAACTCTCATCATTGTGGTCTTTGATGGTTACAACTTGCCAAAAGATCATGATCACATCCGCCATAGCAAGAAGTCATGCTATGATGCCCAGATTCAACCAGATCTGATACACCGGGCACCAAGAGCAAAGTTCTTGGACAATTGCCACAAAAAGAGTCAGCTCATTCACCTCCTCTCTTCAATATTTGGAAGCTTAACATCAACGTGGAGCCGGCTGACAATGATGCCGACACTTTAATTGTGAGAGAGCCATTGTCTGCTGCTACAGGTGGCTCTTTGGAAAGGTGGAGCTTTGACTAGTTTTATATATTTTATTATTTTTGCATAGTTGGGCATGCATTGCATATATTATTATATTTTCAGGTCCAGGCAGTTGACATATGGTAATGTTGGTGCACCATAGCCCAGGCACCAAACACCCACTCTTCATGACATCAAAGGGCTCTATGATGTCAGGAGGATTCGAGAAGCTCTCACTGAAAAACAGAGATGCTACCTGGTTTTCTGTCAAGCCTTCACTGGGTGTGATATGGTCTCTGCTATCGTTGGTCATGGTCAGTGGTCAGCAACCTGCGGCTCAGGAGCCGCATGCGGCTCCAGAACACAGCCCTAGTGGCTCAGTGGCTGTAGCATTATTACATACACACACTGGGGTGATCCACACCAAAATAATATAAACATTTCAGTCACCCAAAACGCGCTGCGCTGTCTGACAGTTGCCAGTTAATGTAGCACTTTAGCCCAGCAGTTATCAGAGGTGGAGCTTTCAATCTGAACCACCCATTTTCAAAGGTTTACTCAGTTTACTTTGTCATTAATATACCTTAGAGATGTTGTGTGGACTAGAAATGGAGTTCTGTAAAACTCCTTTATTTTTTTTATTTTTATTTTTTTTAGAAACTCCATTTCTGGAGAAAGGTTGTGTTTCACCATGTTAATGATTTTTCTTTGAGGACCTTTTTTTCTGAGAGTGTGCAAATGGAACCAAATGGACCCGCCAGGGTCCATTTGGTTCAGATTTGCACACTCTCAGGAAAAAAATAAATAAATAAAATGCGGCTCCAGACAGATTTTGAATTTAATTTTGGGTCGAAAATGGCTTTTTCAACATCTTGGGTTGCCGACCCCTGGTCATGGTAAAACAATTCTATTTGACAGGTACTCATACTAATATTTTGGGCTGGTACTGTGATCTTCCTCTACATGTACCAGGTACTACTCTAGGTGAAGTTCGATACAGCAACTTCTCATGCAAGGCAACGGCTGGGATGATCAAACTGAGAATCTACCTCCAACAGAGAGTGCCTCAGCACAATATTCGCTCCGTGCCTACCTACAGACTTGTGACTGGCTCCTTCTACAGCATGTCTCCGGACCGGATGGACAGTTCCAGTTCCAACTCTGGACCCCATGGCTCCTGAAGAGCTGCTCCAGTTTGCAAGCTGCAATTGCCATGGAGATTGCAGCAGTCAACGATGCAGCTTCAGGAATAATGACGTCAACTGCAATTCTCAGCTTGTGAAGTCTGTCAAGGCATTACCTGCTATTAAGAATATATACTGTACATATATAAGAATGCTATTCATGATGAAGGCATTGAGGATGAATATACACACATTGACTCATAAAGCATTCCACACAGTGAAATCACTGTTTTCTCTGACCAATGTTAAACGAATTGTAATAAACACAACTTTATGTAAATATAATAAGGTGTGGGGCAGTTTTTCCACTAAGGAAAGGTTGTACTGTAAAAAAAAAATGCTATAAATGAACTCAGAATGATGAAAAACCCTTAGTTTGACTCCTCACAAGTAACTTGAGGCCAAATTAAACATTTCCGAATTTTAGAAAATCGCATATTGGTACACCAACTTTGTGCAGTTTTTTATTAGGTTTCCCACAGGAGTTGAATTTCAACTTTTTAGGAGATGTTATTAGACACCTTTAGAAACACATTGGTGAAGAGTTTGCTTGGTAACGAATTTTTCCCAGATATGCCAAATATCTGGTAAAATTCCCTTACTATAATGATAACCTTGGAACAAAACCTTGAAAATGAGTGGAATTCCCCTTTAAGACATGCATGCGCATTTGCGTTCACCGGTGCAACACACACAGACTATTCACCGGTGCAACTACACACAGCGCTATTAAAACAAGTATTGCATATTGAGAGAAAGATTGTTTACAATGCTTAATTGTACCCATAGTAGCTTATCCAAGTAAATGACGAGACAAAAACCATAGCAGGGGTTGACGTCTCTGAGGCACTTGCCCATCGGGCAAGTGCAAGTCAGGTTCTACTTGCCCTCAGGTCATGGTCACTTGCCCCCCCAAAAATATATTGTAAATTTTGCATTTAAGTTTACTTCCTACTTGGGTGCTTTAAACCAGGGGTTTTCAACACGTGGTCCCTGAGAGGGTTCCAGGTGGTCCCCAGCTAAGTTGGTTAACCAGAGGTAACTCTTGAGAACGTAAAAATGAAACCAAATGGACCCTTGCGGGTCCATTTGGTTTCATTTTTACACTCTCAAGAGTTAAAATTCATCATCTTAATTAGCCCAGGTCTACACAACTAGAGAACGTAGAAGATTAATGGTCATTTTGATCTGTATGTTAATTTGCCTGTTTTGTGTCCCAAATCCAGCCTGGAATTGTGGACAAAAGCGCAATAAGTTGCATACTTGCCCGATCGGGCAACCAGGTAGCAGTCTTCACTTGCCCCACCATTTTTTTTACTTGCCCCGGGCAAGCGGGCAAGTGTTACTGTCAAGCCCTGCATAGGCCTATACTTTTGCCCCAAAAATATTTAAATGTGAGAAGTGGGGGGTCGCCGTCCCCCCGCGTCCCCCCTCCACTACACCCCTGGTTGTCCTTCCTGTGTGACCCGGATCGACATGACGCAGCTCTCTGACTCTGTGATGCTGTGAGCTGGTCGTCATGGTGAAAATAATGCCACATTTTGCCATCACAATAACAATAGTGGGGTTCCCACAGCAACCCACCAATGAGACGCATGTCAGAAAGTGATATATAGATTAGAAACTAATGCAGAAATGCAGAAAGTCCCATTCTCCCTACTTGCTCCAATTCTGGGGCAGGGATCGGGGCTAGAAGCGAAAATGTTTACACACATTAGGGCCATTTCTGTTCCTCTCTAAAGTGATCACAATATACCCACTGTAATACTTTGGTGTTCATATACAGTAAACGGGTAAGGTCCTAGTAAACCAAACAAACAAAACATGTACTGTATGCAGGATGTGGAGAAATGTATGTGTGAAGCTCTGCTGACCAATGCACAATATCCAAACACAAATCATTACTCAAAACTGGCAAGATTAGGAATTGATTATAATAAAAAAGGCACCTACTTACATTTTATATACATGTGGCAATTCATGCAGACATGAGGCAATAAAAGACGTGAGTTCCACTTCCGCTCAATATTTCAAGAAAAATAGGGTACTTATTCCATCTTTAATTCAGTTAAATTACTTACAAATGCCAGTAAATGTTTCCAAGAGCATCAGAGCCAGAGATAACCCATAATACGCCCATGCCAAAACAAACAAACAAAACAAAGAAACTAAGTCACATTTTGTTCAATTGAAAGATGTTGAGCAATGTTCATTTCAGCTACTGAGCTGAAATCTGTCTTGAGACATTAGTTGACCTAGTGACAAGTAGCCTGGCCTAACCTGAAATGATTTTGGTCTAGGAGGGGTGTGGTGCCATCCAAACTTGGACGGTAGATGCGCTGATCTGATTTGATCTCACCAATGTGTCGTCATCTGCGGCCCTCCCCCGCCACTCCACCGCCGTGCTATGTCATATCACTTGGAGCGATGCCTACCCTGAGAAGTTGACTTTCACTTCTAGGCCACCGTGGCTAACAAATTAGTCCAGGCTTTTGTGTTTTCATTCAACGCGGACGGGAATTAAAGCCCGGATGTCGAGGCTAAGTGACGCATAATGGACAAGATTGTGCCCCTAGGGGGCACAGGTCTCCACCGTCCGTGCTCAGGTTTCAAAGTGTTCTAGCAATATTGTGTCAACTATTCAGAACTGAAAAAAGGCTAAGAATTGATGATATTATTCTAATATATATAAAATACTAATGTCTTTTCTGAATTTGAGATTTCCATTTCATTTCAGTTGGAAATAAAAAATCATTCAAATGCACAAAGAGAGGCGTTTTATACCCATGACCTATGACCTTCATACCTATGACCTCATCATGACGTCATCTCAAGCTTCTCAAGCTCAGGCTTCCTCCTAGAGACCTGTACCCAGGTCTCCACCGCCTGTGCTCAGGTTTGAACGTTATGATCAGATAACATTTTTATAACTAATTACCATTGAAAGTAAACAACATTTGTTAAAATCTTCATCTTTCTACCTTATATGATGCTGCTCATTACATCATGTTGTTTTCATTCAAGCTCAGGCTTTCTCATCATGACGTCATCTCAAGCTTCTCAATCTCAGGGGTCCTCCTAGAGTCTTGTACCCAGCTCTCCACCGTCTGGGCTCAGGTTTGAAGGTCTTCTAGTACTAGTGTATCAACTATAACCTCGTCATGACGCCATGACGGACGGCCTGCATGCACAGACAGACAGTTGTGGGACAGACACATTCGGGGACTGACGGGCTGCGTGTACAAACAGAGGGCGTTTTACACCCATGACCTATGACCTTCATACCTATGACCTCATCATGACGTCATCTCAAGCTTCTCAAGCTCAGTCTTCCTCCTAGAGACCCGTACCCAGGTCTCCACCGCCCGTATTCAGATTTGAACATTCACTGGTACTAGTGTATCAACTACAACATCGTGATGACGTCATGACAAACAGGCGTGTGGCGGACAGATTCGGGCGACGGACAGGCCGCGCGCACGGACGGAGGGCGTTTTATAGTCCCCACCTTCGGTGGAGACAACAAAAATCACACAAGTGGTGCCAATCTCAGCAGAACCAACCGTATGCGCAGGATACAAATATCCCAGATATTCATTAGCACAATCGCATGGCGTAGTAACCCATTCCAACCTGGCCATAGCTGCTGCTTCCCCTACTCTTTCCAGTAACATTGTATGGCTCATCGACTTTTTTTCTCTGCAGTATCTACAATTCTGCATGTTTTGGGCTGATAAAGTATAGAAATGAACTTCAAATAAATTTTAGCCCGCCATTGCGCAACCAGTATACATAGGTTTTGGGATGGCACACATTTGACAGATTATTCGACAGCCCTACCCCATTCCTCCATTCTCCTGTAGTACTTGGCCAGTTTGATAGAACATATGATGCTGGGGATGAAGAAGATCAGACACCAGGCCAGGCTGAACCAGAAAGTGTTCAGAGGTTCCGTTATGTCATCACAGATGATGCTCACCAGTGAGTCAACAACCCTGGCCACTACTCCACAGCGGCCCACTTGCTGCATCATGTTGGTCCACTCAGCATGGATGACAGTTACATTGCCCAGTTGATGCTCAACAAATGCCCTGTGGTCAGTCTTAATATTCTGTGTTTTGTGGTTGATGAGGTCTTGAGCTTTTCCCATCATGTCCAGCACATTACTGATGGTTCTGTTGGTTTCACTCACATCTGATTGAAGATTCTCTATGATGGTAGTAAGATTATTTAGAGCGCCACGCTTTAGCTTGGACAGCTTCCCTTGTGCATCACCAAAAGCGAAGAACGCTTCCCGAATCCCTTGAGTAGCACTATCACCTTCTGGATGCAACCGCATGTATTCTTTGAGAGATGTTTTTATTTTTGTTAGATTGATGCTGTTGATCCAGCTCCTGTCCTGTGTATACCTGGTGAAGTTGATACCTGTGATCGCTTCATGGAGCGGCTCAAACTGATTTGTAACAAGGCTCAGCAAGCTAACCGGTGTAATGCTAACATTACTTAGGATCACATCTGTGTATTGCGAGGACACATTGAGCTTCTCTTCCAGGTTCATAAGCTCATTAATGTGCAGTGTGGACCACAGAGACATGTTCTTCTGACAGTCACTGTAAACATCACTGAGTGTGAGGTTGTTCTTCAGTCCTAGCATCGAACCTAACTCAAACCCAATCACATCTGGAGTGTCAATGATCTTTAACAGCTCTCCATCATTCCAGGGCTTACACACCAGAGCATACATGTTCCCTCCTGGAACAAACAGCATTAATACCACTCCCATGAACAACCAGGAGAATAACAAGACGAAACCTGCACTAATCAACAGGACGATGCCTCCACGGTGTGCAGTGAAAGAACGAAACCTTGGGTCTGCTTTAGGCTCTAGTCCCAGAGGACCCAGAAACAGACCCAGAACCAGACCCAGGGTGTTACATACAACGACGAAAAGAACCATATAACACAGGGCCAGGCCTAGTGCCCATGTGATGTCTTTTGCTCTCTCAACGTCAGAAGTGATCATGCTGATGGTTCTCTGTAGCTGCTGCAAACGGTCAGTCACATTGGTTGAGACAGAAACAAGGGAGTCATGGATCTCTTTTGAGATCTGGGTTTTTGTGTCGTTCAGATTGTTCTTCATCGGCTGAACTACATTCCTGATGTCACAGGAGACCTTCCAAGGAATGTTTTCCAAAAAGTGCTCTCCTTTCCGGATTAAAGAGGTCCAGTTTACTGCCTGCATTACAGACTGGAAGTTACTAAGACTCTGGTTAATATAACCAAAGTTTAACATGTTCGTAACACTATCAGCCAGCAAGAGTGAGGAGTTTAAGAGTTCCTCACACGTGTCATTTCCGGAGCATTCATCTAGAGTGAATGCAAATTCTAGTCTCTCTTTTGCTGTCTTAATATGATGAAGAACCCCTTCATGGGAGGGTTTCGAGACTTCCATATTCACCTGCAGTTCATTCAGAAATTGTGCTAAATTGTGTATGTCATTTGTGGTGTTGGCATGAATTAAATCGGTCATTCCAATCCATTGCAGGGTTGTGTTCACACTTCTCAAACTTGTTTGGATCTCTCTACCCAATGTAAATTGAATGGGGTCAATGTTTTTGGTCATCTCATCAATAACATTATTGCATCTGTGGCCAAATTGCTCCAATACAGCAGTGAAATATCCATTGAGTTCATTTAAAATCTCAGCAATTTGGTCCACCCTCACTTTGAAAGCTCCGTTACTCTTGAACATAAAGATGTTCCCAACTAGTACTAAGACGGTTGTAGTTGAGAGACCACAATAGAGAGCTCTATGGTAAATGTTGGTTCTGGGGGTCTGTCTCTGGAACATTCTCCCACCACACCTTCCACAGCATCGACAACATGCCATGATGCCACCGATCAATGGCATTAACACCATGTACATGATCCCTATGGCTACACACACCAAGAACCCTAACTCATACCATAACAACGCATTGATAGTGGCTACTGATGACAGTGCGTCTTTATAATCACTCAGAAGTGCTACAGCCAAATTATACGGAAAATCCTTAGGTTGGATGGCGTTGAGGAAGTGCCGTGTCAGCACAGCAAAGAAACCCAAGTCCATAGCAGGAGACACCTCACCTCGGGATCCTTCCAGACTGAATATTCTTTGACAAATATTTTTTCTTTCATAGTTTACTTTAAATAACGTTGATGTTGTTTGCGATGATGTTATTCATGATATCATTATGTAGACTAGAACCAGAGAGACAGAGATATCATTTTGCGACCGCAGCTGATAGTAGAAGAGTCAAGACCGAGTAATGATTCATCTGTCTCCCAGTTGTTCTATTCCAAAAGTGGGGTCTAGGGAGTGGTGACCCGTAGCCTATATCATATTATATATGACATATATATACTGTATAATGCCCCCCTCCCCAATTTTACGCGCCCTCTTGCAAGGGCGTAGCGGGCGCGATTGATTCACGGTGGTCCTTAGTCTGCAATCATCGTCGCTTGGGGTACTCCGATTGGACGGTTTAGATGATGACGTAATGGCCACGTAGAGGGACCTTTATGACTAATTTAAAATTGCTCAAAACTTTACTGTTTTCTACCATCACGGTTAACAAGCTCCATCCCTGGTCATTACTCACTGGCCCCTCTTAACTGAACAACACACTGGCTTGTATTTCACTTTATTTACTACTGACTACTAGACATCACAGCAGCTGATGTGCACTTCTTTCTTGTGCTGCATGTCATTATGCCGTAGTGCTGTTTAGACACAAATTAATAGTTTAAATATGCTGCGGGGTAGAGAGGTGGTCCTTATTGCAGAACTTAACTTTATCAGTAGCCAGGTTTATATATCTTATACAGATGTATAGTTTTTAGTATGGAACATGTCTCGTTTTATTTCTTAGTATCAAATTACAAAAAAGAAAAAAAGCATATTTCCGTTGTCTTAGTTTATGATCTTAGTCTTTTGAAAACACATTTAGTCTTTTTAGTCCCATTTAGTATTTTGAAATTAATTTTTGTTAGTCTAGTCTAGGAGCAGTCCACATGTGGACACTTTTTCTCTCTCACAAGCAGATTTCTCAATGTGAATAATTAGTGCACTAAATAACAGATGAAATAAAGTTAGTTAGGAGACCCAATTATACTCAACAAAAATTTAAACGCAACACTTTTGTTTTTGCTCCCATTTTTCATGGGATGGACTTAAAGACCTAAAATTCATTCCAGATATACAATATAACCATTTCTCTCAAACACTGTTCACAAATCTGCATAAATGTGTGATATTGAGAACTTCTGCTCAATATCATAATCCATCCCACCTCACAGGTGTGCCACATCAGGATGCAGGTGTGACATCATGATTAGTGCACAGGTGTACCTTAGACTGTCCACAACAAAAGGCCACTCTGAAATGTGCAGTTTCTTGTTTCTTTATTGGGGTTCTGAGGCCTCAGAACCAGTCAGTATCTGGTGTGACCACCATTTGCCTCATGCCGTGCAACACATCTTCTTCCCATAGAGTTTATCAGATTGTCAATTATGGCCTGTGAAATGTTGGTCCACTCCTCTTCCATGGCTATGTGAAGTTGTTGGATATTAGTGGGAACTGGTACGCACAGTCAAAATGGTAATAATGTGTTATTACCATTTTGACAGTGTGTTCTACGTGAGTTCTACTTCCGCTCAATATCTCAAGTAAAATAGGGTACTTATTCCATCTTCAATTCAGTTAAACTACTTACAGATGCCAGTAAATGTTTCCAAGAGCAGAGCGAGAGATAACCCATAATACGCCCATGCCAAAACAAACAAACAAAACAAAGAAACTAAGTCACATTTTGTTCAATTGAAAGATGTTGAGCAATGTTCATTTCAGCTACTGAGCTGAAATCTGTCTTGAGACATTAGTTGACCTAGTGACAAGTAGCCTGGCCTAACCTGAAATGATTTTGGCCTAGGAGGGGTGTGGTGCCATCCAAACTTGGACGGTAGATGCGCTGATCTGATTTGATCTCACCAATGTGTCGTCATCTGCGGCCCTCCCCCGCCACTCCACCGCCGTGCTATGTCATATCACTTGGAGCGATGCCTACCCTGAGAAGTTGACTCCCACTTCTAGGCCACCGTGGCTAACAAATTAGTTCAGGCTTTCCGTTTTCGTTCAACGCGGATGGGAATTAAAGCCTGATGTCGAGGCTAAGTGACGCATAATGGAAAATCACACAAGTGTTGCCAATCTCAGCAGAACCAACTGTATGCACAGGATACAAATATCCCAGATATTCATAAGCACTATCGCATGGCATAGTAACCCATTCCAACCTGCCCATACTGTAGCTGCTGCTTCCCCTACTCTTTCCAGTAACATTGCATGGCTCATCAACTTTTTTTCTCTGCAGTATCTACAATTCTGCGTGCTTTGGGCTGATAAAGTATAGAAATGAACTTCAAATAATTTTTAGCCCGTCATTGCGCGACCAGTATAGGTTTTGGGATGGCACACATTTGACAGATTATTCGACAGCCCTACCCCATTCCTCCATTCTCCTGTAGTACTTTGCCAGTTTGATAGAACATATGATGCTGGGGATGAAGAAGATCAAACACCAGGCCAGGCTGAACCAGAAAGTGTTCAGAGGTTCCATCATGTCATCACAGATGATGCTCGCCAGTGAGTCAACAACCCTGGCCACTGCTTCACAGCGGCCCACTTGCTGCATCATGTTGGTCCACTCAGCATGGGTGACGGTTACATTGCCCAGTTGATACTCAACAAATGCCCTGTGGTCAGTCTTAATATTCTGTGTTTTGTGGTTGATGAGGTCTTGAGCTTTCCCCATCATGTCCAGCACATTGCTGATGGTTCTGTTGGTTTCACTCACATCTGATTGAAGATTCTCTATGCCGGTAGTAAGACTATTTAGAGAGCCACGTATTAGGTCGCTCAGGCTCGCATGTGCATCATCAAAGTCAGTGGCCGCATCCCGAATCCCTTTAGTAATAGAAGCATTGTTTTCATTTACTTGCTTATAAATTTCGAGAGATGTTGCTATTTTTCTTAGATCGATGCTGTCGATCCAGCTGATGGCATGTGTATACCTGGTGAAGTTGATATCTGTGATCACTCCATAGAGTGCCTTGGACTGATTTTTAACAATGCTCAGCAAAGGAACCGGGGTAATGGTAACATTACTCAGGATCATATCTGTGTATTGGGACACATTGAGCTTCTCTTCCAGGTTTATAAGCTCATTCATGTGCAGTGTGGACCACAGAGACATGTTCTTCTGACAGTCACTGTAAACATCACTGAGTGTGAGGTTGTTCTTCAGTCCTAGCATCGAACCTAACTCAAACCCAATCACATCTGGAGTGTCAATGATCTTTAACAGCTCTCCATCATTCCAGGGCTTACACACCAGAGCATACATGTTTCCTCCTGGAACAAACAACATTAATACCACTCCCATGAACAGCCAGGAGAATAACAAGACGAAACCTGCACTAATCAACAGGACGATGCCTCCACGGTGTGCAGTGAAAGAACGAAACCTTGGGTCTGCTTTAGGCTCTAGTCCCAGAGGACCCAGAACCAGACCCAGGGTGTTACACACTACGACGAAAAGAACCATATAACAGAGGGCCAGGCCTAGTACCCATGCAATGTATTTTGCTCTCTCAACGTCTGAAGTGATCATGCTGATGGTTCTCTGTAGCTGCTGCAAAGGGTCAGTCACATTGGTTGAGACAGAAACAAGGGAGTCATGGATCTCTTTTGAGATCTGGGTTTTTGTGTCGTTCAGATTGTTCTTCATCAGCTGAACTACATTCCTGATGTCATGGGAGACCTTCCAAGGAATGTTTTCCAAAAAGTGCTCTCCTTTCCGGATTAGAGAGGTCCAGTTTACTGCCTGCACTACAGACTGGAAGTTACTAAGACTCTGGTTAATATAACTAAAGTTTATTTGTAACAATATCAGTTTGTTCGTAACACTATCAGCCAGCAAGAGTGAGGAGTTTAAGAGTTCCTCACACGTGTCATTTCCGGAGCATTCATCTAGAGTGAATGCAAATTCTAGTCTCTCTTTTGCTGTCTTAATATGATGAAGAACCCCTTCATGGTAGGGTTTCGAGACTTCCATATTCAGCTGCAGTTCATTCAGAAATTGTGCTAAATTGTGTATGTCATTTGTGGTGTTGGCATGAATTAAATCGGTCATTCCAATCCATTGCAGGGTTGTGTTCACACTTCTCAAACTTGTTTGGATCTCTCTACCCAATGTAAATTGAATGGGGTCAATGTTTTTGGTCATCTCATCAATAACATTATTGCATCTGTGGCCAAATTGCTCCAATACAGCAGTGAAATATCCATTGAGTTCATTTAAAATCTCAGCAATTTGGTCCACCCTCACTTTGAAAGCTCCGTTACTCTTGAACATAAAGATGTTCCCAACTAGTACTAAGACGGTGGTAGTTAAGAGACCACAATAGAGAGCTCTATGGTAAATGTTGGTTCTGGGGGTCTGTCTCTGGAACATTCTCCCACCACACCTTCCACAGCAGCGACAACATGCCATGATGCCACCGATCAATGGCATTAACACCATGTACATGATCCCTATGGCTGCACACAGCAAGAACCCTAACTCATACCATAACAACGCATTGATAGTGGCTACTGATGACAGTGCGTCTTTATAATCACTCAGAAGTGCTACAGCCAAATTATACGGAAAATCCTTAGGTTGGATGGCGTTGAGGAAGTGCCGTGTCAGCACAGCAAAGAAACCCAAGTCCATAGCAGGAGACACCTCACCGCGGGATCCTTCCAGACCGAATATTCTTTGACAAATATTTTTTCCTTTCATAGTTTACTTTAAATAACGTTGATGTTGTTTGCGATGATGTTATTCGTGATATCATTATGTAGACTAGAACCAGAGAGACAGATATCATTTTGCGACCGCAGCTGATAGTAGATGAGTCAAGACCGAGTAATGATTAATCTGTCTCCCAGTTCTATTCCAAAAGTGGGGTCTAGGGAGTGGGGACCCGTAGCCTATAGGGATCATATAATATGTCATATATATATATATACTATATATGCCCCCCTCCCCAATTTTACGCTCACGCGCCCACTTGCAAGGGCGTAGCGGGCGCGATTGATTCACGGTGGTCCTTAGTCTGCAATCGTCGTCCCTTGGGGTACTCCGATTGGACGGTTTAGATGATGACGTAATGGCCACGTAGAGAGACCTTTATAACTAATTTAAAATTGCTCAAAACTTTACTGTTTTCTACCAACGTGAAGTGCTGCGCTCATTCAGGCAGGATGGGAAGAAGAGAGCAGTGCCTATATGCTCCTATACTTTTTGGACAATAGCAGTTTGGGAGGGGCTTAGCTAAAGGTCCATTGGCACTGTGATTATTTCTCACGAGAACCACTCTAGAGGTGAGGTGAGGCTGAGGGCTCCTGTTGTGCTACAAGTCAGACAATATTGCACATTCCTTACCATGCAATAGTATGTAGTGGTAACATTTGTTTTCTGTGTAGTTTCAACTAATAGGCAACATGCCAGGTAGCCTAAACGCTCTAGACTAAGAACAGGTATTATTAAGTAAACTCTGGTAAACTTCCAGCATAAAATGGAGACTGTCTACCCGGCTTTGTGGAACTGGAAATGTCCCTGTCTGACTCCCAGAAGGCCCAAAACCAGACCCCGGATGTTACACACAACGTCAACGAGAACCATACAGCACAGCACCAGACCTACTGCCCTGATGATGTTCTCCAAGAGGCTCCAGCTGCAGACCTAGCCCAGGAGTGGATGTGCCTCACAGTTGATGTGATGACGTGACTCACACATCAACTCACAGGCCCCTGTTGTTGCCATCTCCCGCCCGCTTCTACCGTTATCAAGCGACAATTCCCAGTAGGCTGCTTATCAGCACCATCTTAGCTTGCGGTTAGGTTCAGGGTTAGGTTTAGAGAAGGGTGTAGCAATGTTTGTAGCAAAACCCTAGACCCCCCCAACAGTAACCCTAAATCCCTGAGGTTGAGGGTCGGGCATTTAGGATTAGGGTTACGGTTGGAGGGGGCTAGGGTTTTGTGCTACAACAAGCAGGGGCCTGTATGTGATGTCATCACATCAACTGTGAGGCACGTCCACTCATAGGCTAGGTCTGCAGCTGGACCCTTCTAATGTGCTCTCTGCTCTCTCAAACTCTGGGGTTGTCATTGATGTTTCCCTGTAGCTGTTGCAAAGTGTCTACCTGGTTGTGTGGAACTGGAAATGGAGTAGAAATACTGTACCCCTCAAAGCGCTGCCTGCCGCAGAGGAGCCCACCAGAATACTGAAGTAGCCTACTGATTAGAGATACTAGGCCTACTCCTCAGCACAAATCACCTGCTTGAGTTGAACTGTTGGAACCTGTAGAAGGAAGAACCCGAACTAAACCTATATGCTAAACCGTAACTGTTATACTCTGGAATCCTTTGAAGAATCCCTAAATATTTACATGGAATTATGAAGTTTGGCAGAACATATGATGCTGGGGATGAAGATCAGACATGGCCAGACAGAACCAGAAAGAGTTCAGAGACCACCATTCACAGACAATGATGGTCTCCACTGAATGAATGGCCCCTGCCACTGACTCCGCTGAGCCGCTGAGTCAGGTTGATCCACTCAGCATACAGTATGTAAAAGTGATATTACCGAACTGATGACAAAAACTCTCTGTTTTCATTCTGTGTGTGAAGTCGTTGATGAAGTCTAGCTTTAGTTTATTTAGACATTGATTTGCAACATTCAGATAAATGCCAGGCAGATAACCTGTTCAGTTTCATCAATATATTGTTGATGAGCAGTGTTGGGACATGTGCACTACGTAACTTAATATATTACATAATATATTACCAAAATGCAGTAACTTGTAATATAAATATATTACTAAACAAAAACATTCTAATATATTATACTTTTCTTTCTGCATACTGCATTACTTTCAATATTACTTTCTGTCAATCTGTCTCATCGCAAGTGTTCTTGTGAAATTATCTTGACAACTGCAGAAGTTAAATAATTACTTATTTTCTATAATTTGCCATCAACTTATTTACTGGCTTCCATGGATTCAAGGAATACATTTAACTCCTGTGTTAAGGAGTGATGTTTTTTTCAAGTTGGTTTCAAATGGATTTGACCAGAAAGCCAAGCTTTATTGTACGCCTGCCACTGGCCTACACAATATTTGATTAATAGAGATACTAAATACTAATTATATATTTTGTAAAAAAGTAATATGTAATAGTAATATCAATATATTACACATGCTCAGACAGTAATATTGTAATATAATGCTTTAAAATGATGGTAATAATTAATAAGTAATATATTAACCAGGTAAAGTAATATTCCCAACACTGTTGATGAGTTAGTTGCTTTGCCATAATTCTGAGATCAATGAATGCTGTCTATATTGTTTATCTGCTTCATAAACCTGTTGAAGGTGATATTTGTGGTCACATTATGAAGCTTCGTGATCTGGTCTTCAACATGGCTCAGAAACATGAGATGCTAATATCCAGGATCACACCTGTGTATTGTGACACATTGAGATGCTTTTCCAGGTTTTTAAGATCATGTGCAGTGTGGATCACAGAGACATGTTCTTCTGACAGTGTAAACAGTGAGTGTGAGGTTGTTTTTCAGTCCCAGCAGTGAAGCTAACCCCAACCCAATCAGACGTGGAATGTCAATGATCTTTAACAGGTCTCCATCATTACATGGCTCATGAAATACTAATCACCAACACAGTGTTTTGTTTCACTAGCAAAATCATTATCAAATAGGCTTCAGCTGTCCACCTCAGCCCACCCGTATACTGTAGCTATGCCAGTGACACAACATCAACAACAAGAGCCATACTGCCCTGATGATGTGCTCTGCTCTCTCAAGCTCTGACATGAGTTGTCATGATGTTTCCCTGTAGCATGATGTTTCCCTGTAGCATGATGTTTCCCTGTAGCATGATGTTTCCACTGGCACCAAAGTGCCAGTGGTCACGTTGGTTGAGACAGACACAAGGAAGTCATTGGTTACATTGGAGATCTGGGTTTTTCTTCCCTTCAGATTGTTTTTAATATCCCAAACTACATCCTTTATGTCACTGGTGACATTCTTTAGAATGTTATCTCTAGAAAGGAAAGGACTATATCACTACTTTTAAGGCTCTAGAGGGAATTGGTAATCCATGGATAATCCACACGCTGGCTGTGTGGCAGAATTTAGTGAGGCTATATGGTTTAAGAAAATGTTAAAACTTTTCAGATGGTGTGCATTTGACACAGATTTTGCCCTGGAGACTTGAGATTCAAATCATGGATAGGGAAAGAGGTCACAACCTACATATGCTTTATACAGAGAAATTAAATTGACAGTTTCAGATCTCTACAGGTTAAATATGGTCTAGAGCAGAATGATTTTTATAGATACCTCCAGGTGCGACACTATATCAACCAAGAATGTAAATTTAAAGATTTCTCCGCAACCGAAAAAAATGCTGCTAAAAATGAAAGCACATTATATAATAATTAAAGAGAGATGGGAAAGGGACGCAGGTATCTCTATTTCAGAAGTATGGGAATGGATCTGGGAATTTCAATCTACCTCAATGTGCTCCAATGATTGGAGAGAGCACTGCTGGAAAAATGTTATTCGCTACTAAGACCCCATACCAAGAAAAACATAAAGGTGATGATAGGCCTTAATTGTTGGAGGCAATGCAGGGCAAAGAGAGCCAATCATTATAATATTTTCTGCGAGTGTCCAAAGTTGGGGCCATTCTGGAAGGGTATCCACAATTCACTTTGTTCATCAATATTCAAATACCTTTAGATTTTCTAACCATATACCTGGGTATACTGGTCTCTGTCCTCACTTTAAAGGGAATTTCCACCCATTTTCCACATTTTGCATTTTGTCATTAATATATGATAGAGATGTTTTGTGAACATGATAAAAAAACGTTCCCCCATTCTGTTTCTTAGAAATGGAGGACTGAGGGGGAAAAAAAACATTAACATGGTGAAACACAACTTGATGAGATCATCAAGTTGTGTTTCACCATGTTAATGGTTTTACTTTTAGGACCATTTTTTCTAAGAGTGCACAAATGGAACAAAACAGAACCGCTAGGGTCCTTTTGGTTTACATTTTTACACAGAAAATTGGTGGAATACCCCATTTAAATACAATTCCAATTCGGAAATAGTTGGGACATTGTAGAATACAATGATTCACAAATCCTCTTCAACCTATATTCAGTACAATGCACTACAAATACAAGATATTTAATGTCCAAACTGATAAACTTTATTTTGAATTTGATCTCTGCAACAAGTTTAAAAAAAAGTTGGGACAGGGTTAACAAAAGACTGGGAAAGGTGATGAAAGCACAAATAACACCTGTTTGGAACATTCCACGGGTAAACAGGTCAATTTTAAACAGTTTAATATCGTGATTGGGTATAACAGGACCATCCCAGTCGTTCACAATCAAAGATGGGGCGAGGTTGACCACTTTGTGAAAAATTGTGTGAGAAAATCATCTAACGGTTTAAAAACAATGTTTCTCAACATTCAATTGCAAGGAATTTGGTGATTTCGTCATCTAAAGTCCATAATATAATCAAAACGTTCAAATAATCTGAAGAACTTTCTATACTAAAGCGACAATGCCGAAAACCAACACCGAATACTTGTGACCTTTGATCCCTCAGGTGGCTCTGCATTAAAAACTGACATCATTGTGTATGGGATATTACTGTGTGGACTCAGGAACACTCAGAAAACCATTTTCAGTTTACATAGTTCGTCGCTACACCTGCAAGTGCAAGTTAAAACTACCATGCAAAGCAAAGCTATAAAGCAGAAAGGTTGGTTTGAAAAACAACCAGAAAAACAACCAGAAATGCCTTCTCTGGGTCCAATATCATTTGAAGTGGTCAGACACAGAGTGGAAAAGTGTGCTGTTGTCTGATGAGTCCACATTTCAACTTTTTGGGGGGGAAATTATGGATGTCATGTCCTCGGAGCAAAAGAGTAAAGACACTATTCAGATTGTTATTTTTACCAGTGCAAAGTTCAAAAGCCAGCATCTGAGATGGTATGAGGGTGTGTTGGTGACCATGGCATGGGCAGCTTACACATCTGTGACTGTGACACCCACCGTCAATGCTGAAAGGCATATCCAGGTAGCAGGCTGGCATCCAATCTTTTTCAGGGACGTCCCTGATTATTTCACCAAGACAATGCTAAGCCGCACATTCTGCACATGTTGCAACAGCGAGACTTCATAGTAAAAGAGTGTGGCTACCAGATTGACCTGCCTGCAGTCCAGATTGTCACCATTTGAAAGTGTATGGCACATTATGAAGAAAAAATGATGACATTCGAGACCCCGAAATGTTGAACAACTTAAGTCATACAAGAATGGTAAAGAATCAAGCCAGAATGGTAAAGAATTCTGCCTACAAACCTTCAAAAAGTGTCCTCAGTTTCCAAACATTTATAGAGTGTTGTTAGATGAAAAGGTTATGTAAAGCAGTGGTAAACATACCCCAGGCATCCCAACTTTTTTGATACGTGTTGCAGGGAGGGATCAATTTACAAAAGATTGTATAATTTCAAAAAAGCTTAAACATTAAATATATTGTCTTTGTGGTGTACTCAACTGAATATAGGTTGAAAACAAATTACAAATCTGTTTTTATTTACGTTTTACACAACGTCCCAAACTTTTCGGAATTGGTTATATGAGAGAGTTAAGTTACATAATAATATCGTAACTCCCAACTGTCGTGTATTGTAAATATTGTACATTACAGTACACAATGTCATTGGTAGTTGCTCCACAAAGCTCGAGTGGGGAGAAATAGTGTATACAAGGAGGTGAAAAGGGGAGAAAATCATATTTTACGGAGGACGGTTTTGAATTGCAGTAGTCCGTAGGTGCCCCTTGAGAGTGGTTCTGAAGGAGTCAAGGGATTTGCATGTCTTAATGACTGTTGCTAGGGCGTTCCACAGTTTGGTGTAATACTATTGTAACGTAATGGTTTCATACTGTCTGGTGAGGTCTCATCGATCTGGCCCATAGCTATACTGCTTAGAAGCAGTAGAGATGTAGACCAGAGCTAGGAGCCCCATAGGAAGTAAAGGTTTTTAAAAACTTCTTTGATTGAAATCTTGCATTGTCTGTATTTGACTAAGAAATCTATACGCACTCACTGAAGTAATGGACCTGTAAGGGTCCATTTAAATTACCTGATTTTCAATAATATAGACATTTAGAAAATGTAGAAGAATTGCTATTTTGACTAGTGCATTCTAGTGCATTTTGGAAGTGCCGCTAGTGCATTTTGGATTTTGTCACGTGGCAACACTGAACCATACTAGACAGATGATGACACATGAATAGTAATCAGTCATCACCCGATAATGTATGCACGAATAAATGAAGTTGTCCTCAGTGTTGTAGTGGGACTTTTAGAAGTGGGGGGGCACCTCTTAAAGGGGAATTCCACCCATTTTCATTTTTTTTCTGAGAGTGTACAAATGGAACCAAATGGACTGTTACGACCCCTGGGTCGTTTATTGTTTATAGTTATGAATTGTTTTGCTTATGGTTATGATTTTGTTTTGTGTTAGTAGGCTGTTGCTATAGAATTAAATATATTTATATATAGTAGTCCATGTCACATGCTGTGTATATAAATATATTTATTCTCATGCATACATATACATGTATATAGAACCCCACAGGTAGATGCCTTAAGATACCTTTAGATAGGGCGCCATCTATTGGTATGTTTTTGTGCTCTCCTATATGTCCTCTGTAGGTCAGACTGACAGTCATCCCTCATTCGTCTGCCGGCTAGAGGGAGGCTGGCATCTCTATCAGGGTTTGATCGCCCCTGGTTGGTCCTGCTGGCCGGTTGGGCGTAGCCGATCACTCCGTCCACCTTACTTAGTCCAGTCTGATGCTGAACTCCAACGGGGAAACATCATTCCAGATCTTTCCCCCGAGCCGTCGCCTACTGTTGTGTTATGTTTGATTAGAGTTCCGTTATAGTTCTGTTGTGTTGAGCTTTGCTATTGTTGAGATTCTGTTTAAGTTTAAAACCCCTTCGGAAAGGGTTTTCTTATAGTTTAGTTTTGCCAAACATTGTCTTTCTTTTCTGTTTTTCTATTATTTGTACATATTGTAAAATAACGATTCATTGACCACAAAAAAAAAAAATAAGACTATAAAATAAACAACTTGTATTGTTTATACCCTGTTTAAGTCGCCTCCATTCAGGTTTAAACTCTTAAATACCCCTAGACAATAGAGTCCGTAACATATTTGGGGGCTTTCGTCCGTTTCAAACAAACAAACAAAAAGCATTTGGTTGGTTATGCCTATTGTTTGGTTTTTCTTTTTGTTTTGTTTTGTGGTGGTCAACGGTTCGAGGGAGTTCAAAAGTGAGTACGTTGCTCGTAGTGATTCGGCTTCAAAATGCGCTATTGTTATGGCCTCTGATCAGCAGGGCGCTAGTTCGGATGTTTTAACTTTGCAGGAGTTGCGAGAGTGCACTTATTGGGAGTTGTGTGGGCCATCGCTAAGCAATTTAACGTCGATCTACCAGAAGGTAATAGGAAAAAAGACGCTATATTTTCAGCTGTTGCAGAACAGTTGTTATTACGCGGTGTAATAGTAGAGATGATGTCAGAGCAACCAGAAGTGGTCCCCGACGCCTTGGATGAGACCGCGCAGGAGGGGGAGCGTTCTGCGCGCCCTGACCCAGAGCCGGTCGGACCGGGCGCCGGTGGTTCTGGGGAGGGGCTCTCTCAGGATCCACAGCTAGACCAAAAAGAGGGTGGGGGGAGTCCTCTGGACACAGGAGGGGTTTTGCGCCTCCGGGCAATGGAGCTTCAAATTGAACAAACTAAATTAGAAAATGAAAGGTGTAAGTTGGCTCAGCAGAGAAATGAGCTTGAATTATTTCGCCTGAGAGGCCAGGCCGGCTCCCAAGTGCCGGCTGCTTCGGCAGTGGCGTCTGCCCCCCACCACCACCAGTAAAGATCTCAACGGGCCTGAAAATTAAGGCCCGGCCCTACCCGGCCCTAACAGTTCAGGCCCTAGGCCCTACCCGGCCCTACTAAATGGAATAGATTTTAGGCCCTACCCGGCCCTAAACTGTCGGGTTTGGGCAAAATTTGAGAATTCGCCACAGATTAAAATTGAAATGGCAATCAGCACCACCTTCATAATAGGTAAATACAGAAAATAACTATTATTGTTACTATATTAAAATAATTCAATATATATTATTTTTTCATGGGGCCCGAGGCCCTACCCGGCCCTATTGATTAGGATAGATTTTCGGCCCTACCCGGCCCTAAATGTCGGGTCGGGCCTGTTCGGGTTCGGTCCTGGTCGGGTTCGGGCAGAGTTTGAGAACTCTAACCACCAGCACCAGCACCCTGACACGTCATCAAGGACCGCATTCAGAGAGACTACGTTTGACATTAGTAAGCAGATTGGCCTGGTACCTGCCTTTAAAGAAGGTGAGATTGAAGCTTATTTTCTTGCTTTTGAGAGAATCGCTATAGCGGTTAAATGGCCAAAGGAGTTTTGGAGTCTGCTCTTGCAATGTAAACTTTCTGGAAAAGCACTAGACATCTGTAGCGCGCTGTCTGTTGAAGAGAGTCTAGATTATGACAAGGTAAAGGACGCCATTCTCTCTGGATTCGAAAAGATCCCTGAATACTACCGCCAGACTTTTCGATCCACTGAGAAGGCTCCTAACCAGTCATATGTTGAATTTGGCCGTGAAAAGAAAGCACTTTTTAATAAGTGGTGTAAATCGAGCAACGTGCAAACTTTTGAACAGTTGAGTGAACTCATTTTGTTGGAAGAATTCAAAGCCTGTCTTCCTGATCGAATTGTAATTTATCTTGAGGAACAAAAAGTTGAGTCTATTTCTAAAGCCGCTTTGCGTGCTGATGAGTATGCTTTAACGCATCGGTATATTGAAGGTTCTGTGCGCCGTGAGTTTGTACTCGGAAATAACAATAGAAAGCAGCAGCAGCAACAACACAAACAGCCGCAGCAGCCGAGAAGTCCACCACGGTCTTCCGGGTCTACGTTAGCCTGACTTCAGTCTGAATTGTCATTCCGTTTCACTTCTTGAATCACAAAGAAAAAATAAGGTAGTATTTTTAAGGTGCTGATTCAGGGCTGAGCCAGGCTAGGTCTACGTCTGACACTCGTGCTTGCTTCTATTGTCATGATTCGAGTCACTTGATCGCGCAGTGCCCTAAAGTACCACAAAAGCAACAGAAAGAGAATCAAAATGTCAGAAAACCAAAGAGTGTGGGTTTTGTGCGGTCGCTTCCTCTGTCTGTTCCCGAGTCAGTCAAACATGTCCGGGGAAATACAGAAGAATGCTTTAAACCGTTTATGTTGAAAGGTTCTGTATCACTGTCTGGGAATGAAAAAGAAAGTGTTCCGATCACGATTTTGCGTGATACTGGAGCCTCACAATCGCTCATGTTAAAAAGTGTTCTCCCTTTCTCTGACAGTTCTTTCTGCGGCTCGGATGCGTTGGTTTTGGGCGTGGAAATGGCTTCCTCGCGTACGCCCTTGCATGCTGTCCATTTGTGCTCTCCTCTCATCTCTGGCTTTGTGCAGGTTGGTCTGCGGGATGTTTTGCCTATTGATGGGGTGGATTTAATTCTGGGGAATGATCTAGCCGGGGAAAAAGTGTTTCCTACTCTGCAGGTGGTTGAAAAGCCGGTTGTTGATGAAACTGTGCCGCTATGCGGGGGACCACCCACTGTGTTTCCTGCATGCGCCGTCACTCGCGCACAGGCACGAAAGTTTGGTGATTTGACATTGGATGACACATTTTTGTGTTCAGAGAAGCCATTGTGTGGTCCCTCACGAAAACGCCATAGAAAGGCTAGGGATAGTGTTTTGCCAGTTCAGCCTGACTTTGTGTTCAATGTCGATAGAGAAACGTTTGTGCACGCGCAAAAGAATGACTCCTCTCTCTCTCTGTGTTGGGCTGCAGCTCGCTCTAATGCGGCTGCCGGTGAGCCTGGTGCATATAGCATAGAGGACGATATTCTGATGCGTAATTGGTATCCCGCTGCTGTTGGTAATCTGGGCTCGAACGTGGTTCGGCAAATTGTGGTGCCTCAGGGTTTCCGAGACCAAATCCTTGGTTTGGCCCATGATAGTGTCGCTGGTCATTTGGGCATTCGCAAAACGTACAATCGCATTTTGCGTTATTTTTTTTGGCCATGTCTAAAAAAAATCAGTTACTGCATTTTGTCGCAGTTGCCATGTGTGCCAAATGACCGGGAAACCGAACCAGGTTATTCCACCAGCACCGTTGAAACCAATTCCTGCTATTGGTGAACCTTTTGAGCATATTGTCATTGATTGTGTTGGCCCTTTGCCAAAAACCAAATCAGGTCACCAATTTATCTTTACCGTGATGTGTGCGGCAACGCGCTACCCAGAAGCGTTCCCATTACGCACTATAAAAGTGAAGCAAATCATTAAAGCGCTCACGAGCTTTTTCTCTACTTTCGGATTTTGCCGTGTCATACAAAGTGACCAAGGCAGCAATTTCATGTCTAAAGTCTTTTCTCAAGTGGTTTCTATATTGGGCATTGAACACAGAAAGTCTAGTCCTTTTCATTGCGAGTCCCAAGGCTGTTTGGAGCGTTTTCATCAGTCGATAAAACGAATGATGAAAACGTATTGCTATGAGACTGGTAATGCCTGGGATGAGGGTTTGCCATTCTTGATGCTGGCTGCGAGGGAAAGTGTGCAAGAGAGCTTGGGTTTCAGCCCCGCAGAGTTGGTATTTGGCCATAATGTGCGTGGTCCACTACGCGCATTTCGGGAAGGTTTGTTGGCCAAGGCGAAGTTGCCTGATACTAATGTTTTGGATTATGTAGCGGGGTTCCGGGAGCGGCTGCACAAAGCGAGAGAGGTGGCGAGCAGCATGCTAGGGAAAACTCAGGGCAAAATGAAAAAGCAATTCGACAAGAAAGCTGTGCAGAGGGACTTTGCAGTGGGGCAGCAAGTGCTTGTTTTGCTCCCACTCCTTGGTTCAGCTTTTCAGGCTAAATTCAGTGGTCCATACGTGGTGGACAAAAAATTGAGTGAAACCGATTATGTAATTCTCACACCCGACAGGCGAAAAAAGAGCCGGGTTTGTCACATAAACATGTTGAAGCCATATGTAGCACGCGGCGAGAGTGAAACTCCCCCTGTGCCCACAGTCGTCGCATCCGTGTCTGTAGCGCCCTCGCTCTATTCCCCCGAGAGCGACGGCTTGAAAAATAAAGTTTCTTCTGGTTCACGTCTGGAAAACTCTGACATATTGGCTGATTTACCGCATTTTCTGCAGCATTTGGGTTCTGGTGCACGAGCAGACATAATTTCTCTCATTAATGAAAACGCTGGTCTGTTTTCAGACACCCCGTCCTGCACAACAGCTCTCTCTCATGACATCATTGTGACTGACATCCTCCGATTAAACAGCATGCCTATAGAGTCAATCCCACCAAGCGCGCGCTGCTGAAAAAAGAGGTTGATTATTTACTGGAGAACGGGTTGGCTGTGCCCAGCAGCAGTGCATGGTCCAGTCCCTGTATTTTGGTGCCCAAACCAGACGGGACTCAGCGTTTTTGCACCGATTATCGCAAAGTCAACAATGTCACAAAGGCTGACAGTTTCCCATTGCCCAGGGTGGTTGATTTGGTTGATCGGGTGGGTGCTGCGAAATATGTCACCAAATTGGATTTGTTGCGTGGTTTCTGGCAAGTCCCTTTGAGTCCACGTGCATCAGAGGTTTCCGCATTTGTGACTCCAGATGGGTTGTATGAATATACAGTGATGCCGTTTGGGTTGCGCAATGCGCCGGCAACGTTTCAAAGGTTAATGAACAAAGTGTTAAAGGGCGTTGAAAATTGTGGAATTTATTTGGACGACATCGCTTGTTTTAACTCTTCGTGGTCCGGTCACGTTCAGACATTAAAGGAGGTTTTTGGGCGTTTGCGGGAAGCAAATCTGGCATTAAATCTGTCGAAGTGCGAATTTGGCTGTGCAACCGTCACTTATCTTGGCAAACAAGTCGGCCAGGGTCAAGTGCGCGCCATTGACGCAAAAATAAAAGCCATCGTTGATTTTCCAGTCCCCAAGTCCAGGCGAGAGCTCCGCAGGTTCCTGGGTATGGCGGGTTATTACCGGGGTTTTTTGTAAGAACTTTGCTACCGTGACTGCGCCTTTGACTTCCCTAACCAGTAACAAAAAGGTTTTCAGGTGGTCGCCCGCATGTCAGCAGGCGTTCGAGTCGTGCAAGGCCCTCCTCTGCAGCACTCCAGTCCTCGCAGCGCCAGACTTCAACCAACCATTCAAGCTCGAAGTCGATGCCAGCGCGAGTGGAGCCGGGGCTGTGCTCCTCCAAGAGGATAGTAGCGGTATTGACCACCCGATTTGTTATTTTTCCAAAAAATTCAATTCGGCCCAAGGTAATTATAGCACGATTGAAAAAGAGGCTTTAGCCTTGTTGTTGGCATTGCAATTTTTTGAAGTCTATGTGGGCTCTAGTCCACTGCCAGTTGCAGTTTATACTGACCATAACCCACTTGTTTTTCTGCAACAGATGCAAAATTCCAACCAGAGATTAATGAGGTGGTCTTTATTGCTACAGGACTTCAACGTGGATGTCCGCCACAAGAAGGGGCTTGATAATGTCCTGGCGGATGCGCTCTCCAGGGTTTAGGTAAACTCTCTCTGGGAAGAAATTCCTGGGGGAGGAATTTCTTTCCTGGGGGGGGGGGGGGGTGTTACGACCCCTGGGTCGTTTATTGTTTATAGTTATGAATTGTTTTGCTTATGGTTATGATTTTGTTTTGTGTTAGTAGGCTGTTGCTATAGAATTAAATATATTTATATATAGTAGTCCATGTCACATGCTGTGTATATAAATATATTTATTCTCATGCATACATATACATGTATATAGAACCCCACAGGTAGATGCCTTAAGATACCTTTAGATAGGGCGCCATCTATTGGTATGTTTTTGTGCTCTCCTATATGTCCTCTGTAGGTCAGACTGACAGTCATCCCTCATTCGTCTGCCGGCTAGAGGGAGGCTGGCATCTCTATCAGGGTTTGATCGCCCCTGGTTGGTCCTGCTGGTCGGTTGGGCGTAGCCGATCACTCCGTCCACCTTACTTAGTCCAATCTGATGCTGAACTCCAACGGGGAAACATCATTCCAGATCTTTCCCCCGAGCCGTCGCCTACTGTTGTGTTATGTTTGATTAGAGTTCCGTTATAAGTTCTGTTGTGTTTAGCGTTTGTTATAATTGAGATTTGTTTAAGTTTAAAACCCCTTCGGAAAGGGTTTTCTTATAGTTTAGTTTTGCCAAACATTGTCTTTCTTTTCTGTTTTTCTATTATTTGTACATATTGTAAAATAACGATTCATTGACCACAAAAAAAAAAATAAGACTATAAAATAAACAACTTGTATTGTTTATACCCTGTTTAAGTCGCCTCCATTCAGGTTTAAACTCTTAAATACCCCTAGACAATAGAGTCCGTAACATGGACCCGCTAGGGTCCATTTGGTTCACATTTGAAACTCATTAACATGGTGAAACACATCTTGATGATGTCATCAAGATGTATTTCACCATGCTAATGATTTTTTTCAGACCTCCATTTCTAGGAAGCACAGAATGGGGGAACTTTTTTACCATCTCCACAGAACATCTCTAAGGTACAGTATATTAATAGTTAGGGAAATATATGAAAATCTGGGAATAAATTAGTTACCAAGCAAACTCTGTCTAATAACATCTCCTAAAAAGTTGAAATTCAACTCCTGTGGGAAACCTAATAAACTGCACAAAGTTGGTGAAATGTAATTTGGCCTTAAGTTACTTGTGAGGAGTCAAACTAGGGGTTTTTCATCAATCTGAGTTCATTTATAGCATCTGTTTTTCACTACAACCATTCCTTAGTGGAAACACTGGCCCACACCTCATTACATTTACATAAACTTGTATTTTATTACAATTCGTTTAACATTAGTCAGAGCAGACAGTGATTCCATCCTATGCAATGCTTTATGAGTCAATGTGTGAATATACATCCTCAACAGTGTTGGGCAGTAACTAATTACTGTAATATTATTACTTTTTCCAGCAAGTAAAGATATTAGGCTACTCTGCCAAAATGTGTAATATGTTACTCTGTCAAAACATGTCTAGTTACTCTTACTCTCTTTTACTACTTTTGAGCTTGTTGTTGCATGTGAAAATAGAACAGATTTACAAGGTAGCAACAGAGATCCATGGTAGTTAGTAGATCATGACCTACTCTACAAATTAACACAGTTTTCACTAAACGGATTGTGTTGTACATTTCTATTCCTTTGCGTGTGTTGGTGTGGGTGGGTAGGGAGAAAGTAACATGTAATATTTAAAATCTAGTAATAAATAAAGTAATAGTATTACTTTTTCTAAGGGGTCATAAGTAAAGTAAAGATATTACTCTCCTAAGTAATATTGCTCAACACTGATCCTCAATGCCTTCATCATGAATAGCATTCTTATATTATTATTATATACCGGTATTCTTAATAGCAGGTAATGCCTTGACAGACTTCACAAGCTGAGATCCACTTGACGTCATTCTTCTTAAAGCTGCATCGTTGGCTGCTGCAATCTCCATGGCAATTGCAGCTTGCAAACTGGAGCAGCTCTTCAGGAGCCATTGGGAACTGGAACTGGCTAGAGTTGGAACTGGCTCATAACCATGAACACCAACTACCTATCCATGGTTACTGGGGTCCAGAGACATGCTCTGTAGAAGGAGCCAGTTCCGAGTCTGTAGGTAGGCACGGAGCAAATAGAGTCTCCAGTGGTAGAGTCTCCAGTTTGTTCATCTCAGCCGCTGCCTTGTGTGAGAAGTTGCTGTATCGAACCTCACCCAGAGTAGTCCCTAGTATATGTAGAGGAAGATCGATGTACCAGCCTTAATCACTGTATATACTGTATGTCCCCTGCCCAAAACCTGAAGAAGAATGCACTTGAAGGTTTGTTTCATTCAATATAGAAAAAAGCATTGATATAAATATTGGTATTATTACCTGTCAAACAGAGTTGTTTTACCATGACCAGCGATAGCAGAGACCATAAGGCGTGACAGAAAACCAGGTAACCTCTCTGTTTTTCAGTGAGAGCTTCTCGAATCCAGGTGACATCATAAGAGCCATTTGATGTCGTGAAGAAGAGTGGGTGTTTGGTGCCTGGGCTATGCACTAACATTATAGTACGTCTGTGTCAACTGCCCGAACCAGAAAATATAATATATGCAATGCATCTCCAACTATGTAAAAATACGTAAAACTAGTCAAAGCTCTTACTTTTAAGAGAGTCATAGCTAATAAAAGTATGTATGTTACTGACAAGGCAGACAATTGCTCTCACAACTAAATTGTCAGCATCAGTGTCACTTGGCTCCATAGTGATGTTAAGCTTCCAAAATCTTTAAGAGAGGAGGTGAATGAGCTGACTGTTTTTCTGGCATTTGTTCAAGAAATTTGCTTTTGGTGTTCAGTGTATGAGATCTGGTGGTTGATGGTGGATGGCTTCTCTATATGGTGAGAACAAGGTCGGACTTGGCAGGAGATTGCCACCAGTGACCTAAGCTACTTGCAGCATCTTGGCCGGAACTCTCATCATTGTGGTCTTTGATGGTTACAACTTGCCAAAAGATCATGATCACATCCGCCATAGCAAGAAGTCATGCTATGATGCCCAGATTCAACCAGATCTGATACACTGGGCACCAAGAGCAAAGTTCTTGGACAACTGCCACAAAAAGAGTCAGCTCATTCACCCCCTCTCTTCAATATTTGGAAGCTTAACATCAACGTGGAGCCGGCTGACAATGATGCCGACACTTTAATTGTGAGAGAGCCATTGTCTGCTGCTACAGGTGGCTCCTTGGAAAGGTGGAGCTTTGACTAGTTTTATATATTTTATTATTTTTGCATAGTTGGGCATGCATTGCATATATTATTATATTTTCAGGTCCAGGCAGTTGACATATGGTAATGTTGGTGCACCATAGCCCAGGCACCAAACACCCACTCTTCATGACATCAAAGGGCTCTATGATGTCAGGAGGATTCGAGAAGCTCTCACTGAAAAACAGAGATGCTACCTGGTTTTCTGTCAAGCCTTCACTGGGTGTGATATGGTCTCTGCTATCGTTGGTCATGGTCAGTGGTCAGCAACCTGCGGCTCAGGAGCCGCATGCGGCTCCAGAACACAGCCCTAGTGGCTCAGTGGCTGTAGCATTATTACATACACACACTGGGGTGATCCACACCAAAATAATATAAACATTTCAGTCACCCAAAACGCGCTGCGCTGTCTGACAGTTGCCAGTTAATGTAGCACTTTAGCCCAGCAGTTATCAGAGGTGGAGCTTTCAATCTGAACCACCCATTTTCAAAGGTTTACTCAGTTTACTTTGTCATTAATATACCTCAGAGATGTTGTGTGGACTAGAAATGGAGTTCTGTAAAACTCCTTTATTTTTTATTTTTTTATTTTTTTAGAAACTCCATTTCTGGAGAAAGGTTGTGTTTCACCATGTTAATGATTTTTCTTTGAGGACCTTTTTTTCTGAGAGTGTGCAAATGGAACCAAATGGACCCGCCAGGGTCCATTTGGTTCAGATTTGCACACTCTCAGGAAAAAAATATATGAATAAAATGCGGCTCCAGACAGATTTTGAATTTAATTTTGGTTCGAAAATGGCTTTTTCAACATCTTGGGTTGCCGACCCCTGGTCATGGTAAAACAATTCTATTTGACAGGTACTCATACTAATATTTTGGGCTGGTACTGTGATCTTCCTCTACATGTACCAGGTACTACTCTGGGTGAAGTTCGATACAGCAACTTCTCATGCAAGGCAACGGCTGGGATGATCAAGCTGAGAATCTACCTCCAACAGAGAGTGCCTCAGCACAATATTCGCTCCGTGCCTACCTATAGACTTGTGACTGGCTCCTTCTACAGCATGTCTCCGGACCGGATGGACAGTTCCAGTTCCAACTCTGGACCCCATGGCTCCTGAAGAGCTGCTCCAGTTTGCAAGCTGCAATTGCCATGGAGATTGCAGCAGTCAACGATGCAGCTTCAGGAATAATGACGTCAAGTGCATCTCAGCTTGTGAAGTCTGTCAAGGCATTACCTGCTATTAAGAATATATACATATATAAGAATGCTATTCATGATGAAAGCATTGAGGATGAATATACACACATTGACTCATAAAGCATTCCACACAGTGAAATCACTGTTTTCTCTGACCAATGTTAAACGAATTGTAATAAACACAACTTTATATAAATATAATAAGGTGTGGGGCAGTTTTTCCACTAAGGAAAGGTTGTACTGTAAAAAAAAATGCTATAAATGAACTCAGAATGATGAAAAACCCCTAGTTTGACTCCTCACAAGTAACTTGAGGCCAAATTAAACATTTCCGAATTTTAGAAAATCGCCTATTGGTACACCAACTTTGTGCAGTTTTTTATTAGGTTTCCCACAGGAGTTGAATTTCAACTTTTTAGGAGATGTTATTAGACACCTTTAGAAACACATTGGTGAAGAGTTTGCTTGGTAACGAATTTATTCCCAGATATGCCAAATATCTGGTAAAATTCCCTTACTATAATGATAACCTTGGAACAAAACCTTGAAAATGAGTGGAATTCCCCTTTAAGACATGCATGCGCATTTGCGTTCACCGGTGCAACACACACAGACGCGCTATTAAAACAAGTATTGCATATTGAGAGAAAGATTGTTTACAATGCTTAATTGTACCCATAGTAGCCTATCCAAGTAAATGACAAGACAAAAAACATAGCAGGGGTTGACACTAAGGTCTCTGAGGCACTTGCCCATCGGGCAAGTGCAAGTCAGGTTCTACTTGCCCTCAGGTCATGGTCACTTGCCCCCCCAAAAATATATTGTAAATTTTGCATTTAAGTTTACTTCCTACTTGGGTGCTTTAAACCAGGGGTTTTCAACACGTGGTCCCTGAGAGGGTTCCAGGTGGTCCCCAGCTAAGTTGGTTAACCAGAGGTAACTCTTGAGAACGTAAAAATGAAACCAAATGGACCCTTGCGGGTCCATTTGGTTTCATTTTTACACTCTCAAGAGTTAAAATTCATCATCTTAATTAGCCCAGGTCTACACAACTAGAGAATGTAGAAGATTAATGGTCATTTTGATCTGTATGTTAATTTGCCTGTTTTGTGTCCCAAATCCAGCCTGGAATTGTGGACAAAAGCGCAATAAGTTGCATACTTGCCCGATCGGGCAACCAGGTAGCAGTCTTCACTTGCCCCACCATTTTTTTTACTTGCCCCGGGCAAGCGGGCAAGTGTTAGTGTCAAGCCCTGCATAGGCCTATACTTTTGCCCCAAAAATATTTAAATGTGAGAAGTGGGGGGTCGCCGTCCCCCCGCGTCCCCCCTCCACTACACCCCTGGTTGTCCTTCCTGTGTGACCCGGATCGACATGACGTAGCTCTCTGACTCTGTGATGCTGTGAGCTGGTCGTCATGGTGACGACCAATAGTGGGGTTCCGACAGCAACCCACCAATGAGACAGATGTCAGAAAGTGATATATAGATTAGAAACTAATGCAGAAATGCAGAAAGTCCCATTCTCCCTACTTGCTCCAGTTCTGGGGCTAGAAGCGAAAATGTTTACACACATTAGGGCCATTTCTGTTCCTCTCTAAAGTGATCACAATTTACCCACTGTACATATTTTGGTGTTCATATATTGAAACGGGTAAGGTCCTAGTAAACCAAACAAACAAAACATGTATGCAGGATGTGGAGAGATATGTATGTGTGAAGCTCTGCTGACCAATGCACAATATCCAAACACAAATCATTACTCAAAACTGGCAAGATTAGGAATTGATTATAATAAAAAAGGCACCTACTTACATTTTATATACATGTGGCAATTCATGCAGACATGAGGCAATAAAAGACGTGAGTTCCACTTCCGCTCAATATTTCAAGAAAAATAGGGTACTTATTCCATCTTTAATTCAGGTAAATTATCAGAGCCAGAGATAACACATAATAAGCCCATGCCAAAACAAACAAACAAACAAACAAAACAAATAAAGTCACATTTTTTCAATTGAGCAATGTTAATTTCAGCTACTGAGCTGAAATCTGTCTTGAGACATTAGTTGACCTAGTGACACGTAGCCTGGCCTATACCTGAAATGATTTTGGCCTAGGAGGGGTTTGGTGCCATCCAAACTTGGACGGCAGATGAGCTGATCTGATTTGATCTCACCAATGTGTCGGCCTAGCCTCATGACATCATGGCTAGGCAAGGCTTACTTACTTACTTACTTAATGTGTCGTCATCCGCGGCCCTCCCCCGCCCCTCCACCGCCGTGCTATGTCATATCACTTGGAGCGATGCCTACCCTGAGAAGTTGACTCCCACTTCTAGGCCACCGTGGCTAACAAATTAGTCCAGGCTTTCCGTTTTCGTTCAACGCGGACGGGAATTAAAGCCTGGATGTCGAGGCTAAGTGACGCATAATGGAAAATCACTCAAGTGGTGCCAATCTCAGCAGAACCAACCGTATGCACAGGATACAAATATCCCAAATATTCATAAGCACAATCGCGTGGCGTAGTAACCCATTCCAACCTGCCCATAGCTGCTGCTTCCCCTACTCTTTCCAGTAACATTGCATGGCTCATCAAGTTTTTTTCTCTGCAGTATCTACAATTCTGCGTGTTTTGGGCTGATAAAGTATAGAAATTAACTTCAAATAAATTTTAGCCCGCCATTGCGCGACCAGTATACAGTAGGTTTTGGGATGGCACACATTTGACAGATTATTCGACAGCCCTACCCCATTCCTCCATTCTCCTGTAGTACTTTGCCAGTTTGATAGAACATATGATGCTGGGGATGAAGAAGATCAGACACCAGGCCAGGCTGAACCAGAAAGTGTTCAGAGGTTCCATCATGTCGTCACAGATGATGCTCACCAGTGAGTCAACAACCCTGGCCACTGCTTCACAGCGGCCCACTTGCTGCATCATGTTGGTCCACTCAGCGTGGGTGACAGTTACATTGCCCAGTTGATGCTCAACAAATGCCCTGTGGTCAGTCTTAATATTCTGTGTTTTGTGGTTGATGAGCTCTTGAGCTTTTCCCATCATGTCCAGCACATTACTGATGGTTCTGTTGGTTTCACTCACATCTGATTGAAGATTCTCTATGACGATATTAAGATTTTTTAGAGTGCCATCCTTTAGGTTGTTCAGCTCCACTTTTACATCACCAAAGTAATTGCCCGCATCCCGAATTCCTGGAGTAATAACCTCCTCGCCTTTGTATCTTAGATAAGTGTGGAGAGATTTTCTTGTTTCTGTTAGATCGATGCTGTCGATCCAGCTGATGGCATGTGTATACCTGGCGAAGTTGATATCTGTGATCACTCCATAGAGTGCCTTGGACTGATTTTTAACAATGCTCAGCAAAGGAACCGGGGTAATGCTAACATTACTCAGGATCACATCTGTGTATTGCGAGGACACATTGAGCTTCTCTTCCAGGTTTATAAGCTCATTCATGTGCAGTGTGGACCACAGAGACATGTTCTTCTGACAGTCACTGTAAACATCACTGAGTGTGAGGTTGTTCTTCAGTCCCAGCAATGAACCTAACTCAAACCCAATCACATCTGGAGTGTCAATGATCTTTAACAGTTCTCCATCATTCCAGGGCTTACACACCAGAGCATACATGTTCCCTCCTGGAACAAACAGCATTAATACCACTCCCATGAACAACCAGGAGAATAACAAGACGAAACCTGCACTAATCAACAGGACGATGCCTCCACGGTGTGCAGTGAAAAAACGAAACCTTGGGTCTGCTTTAGGCTCTAGTCCCAGAGGACCCAGAACCAGACCCAGGGTGTTACACACTACGACGAAAAGAACCATATAACACAGGGCCAGGCCTAGTGCCCATGCGATGTCTTTTGCTCTCTCAACGTCTGAAGTGATCATGCTGATGGTTCTCTGTAGCTGCTGCAAAGGGTCAGTCACATTGGTTGAGACAGAAACAAGGGAGTCATGGATCTCTTTTGAGAGCTGGGTTTTTGTGTCGTTCAGATTGTTCTTCATCAGCTGAACTACATTCCTGATGTCATGGGAGACCTTCCATGGAATGTTTTCCAAAAAGTCCTCTCCTTTCCGGATTAGAGAGGTCCAGTTTCCTGCCTGCACTACAGACTGGAAGTTACTAAGACTCTGGTTAATATAACTAAAGTTTATTTGTAACATGTTTGTAACACTATCAGCCAGCAATAGTGAGGAGTTTAAGAGTTCCTCACACGTGTCATTTCCGGAGCATTCATCTAGAGTGAATGCAAATTCTAGTCTCTCTTTTGCTGTCTTAATACGACGAAGAACCCCTTCATGGTAGGGTTTCGAGACTTCCATCTTCACCTGCAATTCATTCAGAAATTGTGCTAAATTGTGTATGTTATTTCTGGTGTTGGCATGAATTAAATCGGTCATTCCAATCCATTGCAGGGTTGTGTTCACACTTCTCAAACTTGTTTGGATCTCTCTACCCAATGTAAATTGAATGGGGTCAATGTTTTTGGTCATCTCATCAATAACATTATTGCATCTGTGGCCAAATTGCTCCAATACAGCAGTGAAATATCCATTGAGTTCATTTAAAATCTCAGCAATTTGGTCCACCCTCACTTTGAAAGCTCCGTTACTCTTGAACATAAAGATGTTCCCAACTAGTACTAAGACGGTTGTAGTTAAGAGACCACAATAGAGAGCTCTATGGTAAATGTTGGTTCTGGGGGTCTGTCTCTGGAACATTCTCCCACCACACCTTCCACAGCATCGACAACATGCCATGATGCCACCGATCAATGGCATTAACACCATGTACATGATCCCTATGGCTGCACACAGCAAGAACCCTAACTCATACCATAACAACGCATTGATAGTGGCTACTGATGACAGTGCGTCTTTATAATCACTCAGAAGTGCTACAGCCAAATTATACGGAAAATCCTTAGGTTGGATGGCGTTGAGGAAGTGCCGTGTCAGCACAGCAAAGAAACCCAAGTCCATAGCAGGAGACACCTCACCTCGGGATCCTTCCAGACTGAATATTCTTTGACAAATATTTTTCCTTTCATAGTTTACTTTAAATAACGTTGATGTTGTTTGCGATGATGTTATTCATGATATCATTATGTAGACTAGAACCAGAGAGACAGAGATATCATTTTGCGACCGCAGCTGATAGTAGAAGAGTCAAGACCGAGTAATGATTCATCTGTCTCCCAGTTGTTCTATTCCAAAAGTGGGGTCTAGGGAGTGGGGACCCGTAGCCTATATCATATTATATATGACATATATATATACTGTATAATGCCCCCCTCCCCAATTTTACGCGCCCTCTTGCAAGGCCGTAGCGGGCGCGATTGATTCACGGTGGTCCTTAGTCTGCAATCATCGTCGCTTGGGGTACTCCGATTGGACGGTTTAGATGATGACGTAATGGCCACGTAGAGGGACCTTTATGACTAATTTAAAATTGCTCAAAACTTTACTGTTTTCTACCATCACGGTTAACAAGCTCCATCCCTGGTCATTACTCACTGGCCCCTCTTAACTGAACAACACACTGGCTTGTATTTCACTTTATTTACTACTGACTACTAGACATCACAGCAGCTGATGTGCACTTCTTTCTTGTGCTGCATGTCATTATGCCGTAGTGCTGTTTAGACACAAATTAATAGTTTAAATATGCTGCGGGGTAGAGAGGTGGTCCTTATTGCAGAACTTAACTTTATCAGTAGCCAGGTTTATATATCTTATACAGATGTATAGCTTTTAGTATGGAACATGTCTCGTTTTATTTCTTAGTATCAAATTACAAAAAAGAAAAAAAGCATATTTCCGTTGTCTTAGTTTATGATCTTAGTCTTTTGAAAACACATTTAGTCTTTTTAGTCCCATTTAGTATTTTGAAATTAATTTTTGTTAGTCTAGTCTAGGAGCAGTCCACATGTGGACACTTTTTCTCTCTCACAAGCAGATTTCTCAATGTGAATAATTAGTGCACTAAATAACAGATGAAATAAAGTTAGTTAGGAGAGCCAATTATACTCAACAAAAATTTAAACGCAACACTTTTGTTTTTGCTCCCATTTTTCATGGGATGGACTTAAAGACCTAAAATTCATTCCAGATATACAATATAACCATTTCTCTCAAACACTGTTCACAAATCTGCATAAATGTGTGATATTGAGAACTTCTGCTCAATATCATAATCCATCCCACCTCACAGGTGTGCCACATCAGGATGCAGGTGTGACATCATGATTAGTGCACAGGTGTACCTTAGACTGTCCACAACAAAAGGCCACTCTGAAATGTGCAGTTTCTTGTTTCTTTATTGGGGTTCTGAGGCCTCAGAACCAGTCAGTATCTGGTGTGACCACCATTTGCCTCATGCCGTGCAACACATCTTCTTCCCATAGAGTTTATCAGATTGTCAATTATGGCCTGTGAAATGTTGGTCCACTCCTCGTCCATGGCTATGTGAAGTTGTTGGATATTAGTGGGAACTGGTACGCACAGTCAAAATGGTAATAATGTGGTAATATTGTGTTATTACCATTTTGACAGTGTGTACCAGTTCCCACTAATATCCAGCAACTTCACATAGCCATGGAAGAGGAGTGGACCAACATTTCACAGGCCATAATTGACAATCTGATAAACTCTATGGGAAGAAGATGTGTTGCACGGCATGAGGCAAATGGTGGTCACACCAGATACTGACTGGTTCTGAGGCCTCAGAACCCCAATAAAGAAACAAAAAACTGCACATTTCAGAGTGGCCTTTTGTTGTGGACAGTCTAAGGTACACCTGTGCACTAATCATGATGTCACACCTGCATCCTGATGTGGCACACCTGTGAGGTGGGGTGGATATTTCATCAAAGCAGAAGTGCTCAATATCACACATTTATGCAGATTTGTGAACAGTGTTTGAGAGAAATGGTTATATTGTATATCTGGAATGAATTTTAGGTCTTTAAGTCCATCCCATGAAAAATGGGAGCAAAAACAAAAGTGTTGCGTTTAAATTTTTGTTGAGTATAATTTACAATCATTCTAAATACCTGTTTTCCAACCTTTTTCCTTCCTGGCTGGAAATTCAATTGGAATGTAAATGAGCCATTAGCTGGAACAATGGAGCTCATCTGGGCATGCAGGTGTGAACTTTTTAAGGGGGGAGAATGGATGAGATTTTAGAGGTCTCAGAGACCTTTTTATAGTCCTAATAGGAGGATTCACTTTCTCGGTCCTGCTGTGCCCAGCCGACCATCGGCCACGGTGAAAAGCCACAGGCCCTGTGAAATCCTACTGAAATCCCCATGTAGGCTGCAGCCTTGCAGCCTACACAGAGATCACGCCCCTGCACTACATAACTTAATATATTACATAATATATTACCAAAATGCAGTAATGTGTAATATAAATATGTGACTAAACCCCACCCACGTTGAGTCATCTCGGGGAAATGAAGTTGTCAGTAGAGGGGTCTAAACTTGATTTTCTCTTATTTTTTATTTTCTGTGAAAAATGACCTGAAGCAACTTTATTAGTTGTTTCATACTAAAGCATACATGAGGTGAATGTTAGACCTTAAAACGCAGTGTAAACATGTTATAATTGAATTAATGTGAACTGTAATGACAGTTCTGACCATTATTACCTCATTCCTCCGGGCCGCGATCGGGCCGTTAGCTTAATTAGCTTAAAATGCTAACGGTTGTAATCTGATAAGTGCCTCTAGTTCTGTAAATATGCGATACTTGTTTGTGTGTGCATGAATAAGGAGACGCAAGACAACAGTGTGCACACTAGTATGACTGTATTAGAACTGACCGGCATGCAGTAGTAAACATGACAACTTCCTCTAAGCTGCTGGGGCATACCATTCTGAGGGGGGTGTTCCCACTCCCTGTAACATCTCCCCTTTTGTAGATGAAAATGAATGCATTGCAGAACTCTAGTGCAAGTACATTTACAAAACAAAGTCACCTTTAGTGCAAACCAAAAATTAGTGCAAATTGAAAAGCTTAGTGCAAACCAAAACTCAATGTCACATTTCCATTACTTTTTTTTTTTTTTTACAATTCACCCCAGGAACAAACATTCTACTATATGCAGACAGTGTGAATACAGTACAGTTTTTTTTTTTTTTTTTTTTTTTTTTTTTTAACAAAACCGCACACACACAAAAAAACGTTTTTTGCTCTTCTTTTTTTTTTTTTTCTTCTCAAGAATCCAGTCCCTCCTATAAGTCCAGTCTGTCAGGCACCTTTACCAGCCGTCCGCTGGCTGTCCTGTGCACTGGCGCAGGCGGGGGGCCAGGCGACACAGGTGGTTGGTCAGCAGTAGGCTGGTGCACCTCACTCCGTCGCGGTGACCTGACAACCCGAGCACCCGTGCCAGAGTCATTAGTGTCCGCTGCGTCGACGAGTGGACCGCTGGCTTGCCCCTTGGACGGGCTGCTGTGCTGCTCAGCGTGGCACTCCGTGTCCCTCTCCGCTGGCCGCAGATCCACCCGGTTACGGCGGTAGAGTGTCCCTTCAACCTCCACCAGGTACGATCGGGGCCCCACCAGCTGCAGGCAGACTCCTCTTCGCCACCTGCCCGTCCTGTCTCCAGGCAGTGGTTTCATCCTGATGTCCTGTCCAATGCTCAGCTCAGGCAGATCCCTGGCTGATTTATCATACCAGAGTTTGGCTGTCTGGTGCTTCAGCCGTAGCTTGTCCGGGACCCCAGTGATCACTCTCGGCTCCAAAAGTGTGTCAGCAACTGGCAGTGGTGTCCTCAGTCTACGAGACATCAGTCTCTGTGCAGGGCTGCTGAGCATGCCCTCCGTTGGCGTGTTCCTCCACTGTAAGATGGCCAGCCACGGGTCATTACCCGCACTGGCTGCTTTCTTGCATAGGCCTTTCACTATCTTCACAGCTGACTCAGCCTTTCCATTGGATTTAGGGTATCTTGGTGAGGACTTGATGTGTTCAAAGTCCCATTCTCTTGCAAACCTCCTGAACGTTTCGCAGTCAAACTGAGACCCACAATCACTGATCACGCGGTCTGGCTGACCGTGGCGTGCAAATTGGGCCTTGCACCTCAGCACTGTAGTCTCCGCCGAAAGATCTGGGAGCAGCTCTATTTCCCAGAAATCAGAATAATGATCGACCATGATCAGAAAGTCCTTGCCAGCTTGTTTGAATAGATCCATGCTGAGTATTTGCCATGGCCGTGTTGGGAGTGCATGGGACATCATCGTCTCCCGCTGTTGTTCGTGTGCATATTCGTTGCATGCCGAGCACTGGCTCACAAAGTCCTTGATCTCACCGTGCATGTTGGGCCAGTATAGCGTGTCTCTGGCCTGCCTGTAGCAGGCATCTCCACCTACATGGCTGGCATGAATGCGTTTCAACATTTCCGTGCGCAATGACTTGGGCACAATGACGCGCTGGTTTTTGAAGAGCACGCCATCCTGAGCACTGATCTCGTCCCTGATCGACCAGTACTCCCTGATCGCCAGGGGTGTATCCTCACGGCAATCTGGCCAGCCCTGGAGCACAACCGCCTGCAGCAACTGAAGACTTCCATCCTCCCGTGTGTGTCGCTTTATCTGGTCCAGCCGCTGCCTGGTAACATTGAGGTATTCGGCCTGATTGATTTGTTCAGCATCCACCTGCGCCTTCTGCAGGCAGCAGATAGTTTGTTTCGTATATTTCGCTCCAACCCCCTGCGCTGGGGTCGTGGCCCTGCTCAGAGTGTCACTGATGTGCATGTCAGGCCCCGGTTTGTAGACCACATTGAGGTTGTATGCTTGAAGTGTGAGCAACATGCTCTGGAGACGTTTGGGCGCTGTGAGAAGGGGCTTGTTGAATATTGAGATGAGTGGCTTGTGGTCCGTTTCTGCCGTTATCTCACCCCGCCCATACAAATAATAATGAAAGCGCTGGCACGCAAACACTATGCTCAGACATTCTTTTTCTATTTGTGCGTAGTTCTGCTCAGTCTGAGTAAGTGCTCGCGACGCAAAACTCACCGGCTGATTTTCCTGCAGCAAGCAGCAGCCCAGTCCCTTCTGGCTTGCGTCACTCTGAATGGTGACCGGCTTGGTCACGTCGTAGTATCGCAAGATCGGGGCTGCGGTAACAAGTCGCTTGACCTCTTCAACCGCGGCCTCATGCTTGGGAAGCCAATGCCACGGGACGTCCTTGTCCAATAGCCTCCGTAGTGGCTCACATACCTCGGAGAGGCGGGGCATGAACCTGGCCAGGTATGTGACAAATCCGATAAATCGCTGCACGGCCTTGGCGTCTTCCGGGTGAGGCATGTCACGGACCGCCCTGATTTTCTCCGGGTCGGCTCTGAGTCCCTCTGCTGACAGAATGTGTCCATGAAACTTGACCTCTCTGACCCTAAACTGCAGTTTCTTTAAGCTCAGCCTCAGCTTAACCTCCCTGCACCTCTGCATGAGTGCTAACAGTTTGGTGTCGTGGTCCTGTATTGCCTGCTCATCTGTCTCCCCGCACCCCACGATCAAAATGTCGTCCGCGATAGGTTCTACCCCGCTCAGCCCCGCTAGAAGTTCATGCTGTTTTCTCTGGTATATTTCTGGGGCCACGGACACCCCAAATGGCAATTTTAACCAGCGCTTCCTGCCCCAAGGTGTCCAGAATGTGGTGGTGTAGCTACTCTCCTCGTCGAGTTTACACTGCAAAAAGGCATCCCGTGCATCTACGAGTGTGAACACGCGTGCCTTGGGCAACTTGCACAACACATCCTCAAGTGTCGGCATTATATAGTGAGACCTCTTTAAGGCCTGGTTCAGGGACTTGGGGTCTATGCAAATTCTTAGCTTCTCTGGCTGTTTGACGATCACCATATTGCTAATCCACTCAGTGGGCTCTGTAACTGAGGTTAAATGGCCGTCCCTCTCATACTTGTCTAACTGAGCCTTGACTGCATCTCTGAGAGCCACCGGGACGTTGCGTGGGGAAGCCTGCACTGGAGCCACATCTGCGCGCAGCTCGAAATGAACATCCCCTGGTAGTGACTCAACTGGCTCATTGAAGACGTCATTGAAAGATTGTACAAGGTGCTGCCTAGTTAGTGGCTCTGTGGCGCTGTGACTCACCACGAGAAGTTCCTCTGGGATGGTGAAGCGCATCAGACCTAAGCGCTCACTGGTTTCACCTGACAACAAGGGCCTCTGCCCGCTCCGTACAATTTCAAACTGCAGCTTGTGTGTTTTGCCCCTCACTACACACTCTGTTTGAAATATGCCTACTGAGTGCATTGACTGCCCTGAATACAGCACTAACCTGGTCTGGCTAGGTAATAGCTTCGCCTCAGGAGCAAGTCTCCTCATGTCTTTTATGCTCATGACATCACATGTTGCCCCTGAATCTAGCTGGCATCTCTGAAAACCCCCATTCATTTTGATATTGGCAAACCATTTCTTCCCACGCCCCTGAACTGACCCTATGCTCTCTGCTGTGTATATGTGAGCCTCTGTGTCAGACCTGTCCATGTCCTCCTCGTGCATTTCGGCATCTGCGGCATGTAGTTGACGTGTGGCTTGGGCTCTTTTCATACAGACCTTGGCGAAGTGATTTGCAGTGCCACAGTGGCGGCAGTTCTTCCCAAATGCTGGGCAGGATTCACGTCCACGCCTGTGCATGTTGCCGCAGAATCTGCACGTAGAACTCTCGTTGGCTCCTGGGGTCTGATGCTGAATCCTGTCGGAGCGTTCCTGCCTGGGTGGCGCTCGTGGACGACGACCATCCGTTGCATGCACTGTTTCTAGGGACCTGTCCTGTGTGATCGCTTGCATCCTCATATCTGTCATCTCTGCGGCTCGACACATTTCTATGGCTGATGTCAGTGTGAGGTCCCTCTGTCTGAGTAGACGGCGGCGCACATTCTCATCAGTCACGCCCAGCACCAGTCTGTCTCTTATTAACTCCTCTCTGAGTTGCCCATACTCACAGGAAGCTGCCTTCTCTCTTAGCTTTGTTACAAATAAATCAATGGGCTCTCCTTCCTCTTGCTTGCAACAGCCAAAAACATACCTCTCAAATATGACATTTCTGGCTGGCTTGAAATATTCCTCCAAGGCATCAAGAATAGCTTTAACGTCCTTCTCTTGATCTTCTGTAAGTCCCAAGTTATGCTTGTAGATATGGCGACATTCACTGCCCATTAGTCTTCGTAGTGTTGCTGCTTGTACCTCCTTTGCCTTCTCTTTTAATCCTGTCGCAAGCAAATAATCTTCAAATTCTCCTTTGAAGTTGTCCCAATTACTTGCCAGGTCGCCGCTCATCTTCATCTCCTCCGGTGGTGGTATGTTTACTGCCATGATGGACGGTGATCACTTGCGGTAGCTTGTTGCTAACAGGTGTATTGCCGGTCTGTGTCTTCTCCGTCTGTCCTTGTTTTCTTCTTATTTTCGTCGCGTTGGGCCCCGCACTGAAGCATAATATTGCACGCTTAGCTACAGTCGGGTTCAGCAGCTTCTGACACCATGTTTGTGTGTGCATGAATAAGGAGACGCAAGACAACAGTGTGCACACTAGTATGACTGTATTAGAACTGACCGGCATGCAGTAGTAAACATGACAACTTCCTCTAAGCTGCTGGGGCATACCATTCTGAGGGGGGTGTTCCCACTCCCTGTAACAACGCCCGCCGTCATCAACAGAACGCGGACTTCGCGTGATTTTGAGCTCAAATAACAGCCAGGTGGCATTCCACATAACCTATTAGTAGCGACGTTCTGTTAGTAAATCCATGTATAAAATATCAAAACATTGGATTCTTCTTCGTGGCGTTTTTTTAGAGCCGGAACTACGTCACTATTCTCAGAGGAAACAGACAAAGGGTTGCCATGTTGGCTTGTTGGCTTGTTTTCCGTCCATGTTAACCAACATTTTATTGGATATTATCCTCATCTGTTTCTGGTGACTACTATGTGTGATTGTATAATAATGGCAAAAAATCACCCTAGATACATAGTATTTATAATGATAATGCATCACAATTATTGTTGTTGTTCCATTCATGCATACAAACAATGGACTGTGGGGATGGTTATCTAAAAAAAAACGTGGAGTAAGTACCTGCAAATTGGCCAATGTACTCAATGTCCATAACAATTAAACTGTAGTAGGCTACTGTTGGCATTCCTGCACAGCATACTATTAATTATAGACATACAGTACATGTGCCTAGCAGGGTTATTATAGTTATGGCTTTTTCATTCTACTTTAGTTTTAATTGTTTTTTTTCCTACTAGTTTTTACTTTAAGAAAAAAGTTATCGTTTTTTCGTTAGTTTTAGTTAACTATAAAAACCCGGATGCCTAGTAGTATTTTTCAACTATACAATATTATTGGACTTTTTGGCGTTATTGGCTTACTTCTCTCCAAATACTTGGCAACAACAGAGAACAGACGGAGAGAGAAGAGAGTCAAGTTGGAGTTGGAAATACGTTCTATACAACGAGGGCGGCGCAAATAAGACAAACAACTAAAGTCTCTGGATGTTTATCTTTTATTATTACTACAAAACGATCTAAAATAAAGAGATCTAGGTGGACCGTTGCTGAGTTCAATGCATTTCTGCATAGACCTACTTTCGGTCCAGGACTTGTCTTTATTTGTTGACCCATTCTCAATACAAGTTTATACAACATACCCGCGGTAAATAATAAAAATAAGAGTCGCGTTATTTGTAGACTTAATAAGAACCAAAGTGCAGTACATTATGAACATTAACCACGTTATGTTGTTTAATAGATTACGTTTTAAACATTTTGGAACAAGAGAAGCTGTTGTTGTTGTGAACATCTGGGATAGGCTCTGGCCATTGTCACCTTCTTGAAAGTGGGACATTAACACATTGTGAACCACTAGATCAATACAACAAAAGCAAATACTTAATTTAATATGCATTAACCACTGTATGAATGGACACTAGTTAAAGGGGAATTCTACCCATTTTCTGTTACTGTCAATATACCTTTTTTCCTAGAAATGGAGGTCTGGGGGAAAAAAAAACATTAGCATGGTGAAACACAACTTCACGACAATAGAGTTGTGTTTCACCATGTACACTTGTATAATGGTTACTATGTATAAGTATCCTTTTAAAGTAAAAATAGCCGTATAAAGGCGAAATGTATTACTATATTCATTTTAGCTACTATTATTAGGCTACTATTCAAACACCTTGACTCAACAATGCCCCCCCAGTATTGAGGAGGTGTTCCCATGCCCAAACTGTTCAACTGTTCAGCAAAGAAGAGGAAACAGCGCCCCCCTCAATGCCCAGACCAAGAACTACATCTTTAAAAGCCAAATTCTCAAATTCCTGTTTCTCTGCAAGACATTACTCTATAAACCATATCTCAAAAACTGGTGGGTCAAATTGCACAACCAATATGTCAAATTGTAGCTATGACTCTCTGCTTTCACATGACATGATAAAACAAAAATGAGAATTTCCTCAAAGACTCAACCTGGGTGGTGCTGGGACACATATATTAGGCTTTGGAGGTGAAATAAAAATGGCTGTTGCAGCGAAGTGCCGCAATGACCTGTGTCCTGGGGACACTTTTTCCATATCTCTTTCCATATCTCTTTCCATCCAGCACCTGTTTAAAACACGTCACGTGACCTCACAACGCTGCGTCCAAAGTACGCAGTTCGCAGTATGGTGTGCCCAGTGCTTAAGGCTGTGAAGCACACAAATTATAGCCGAAAAAGTATGCAGTCTCGAATGCCATGTTTGGAATTTTTGAATGGCTGTGCAAGGCTTGACACTAACACTTGCCCACTTGCCCGGGGCAAGTAAAAAAAATGGTGGGGCAAGTGAAGACTGCTACCTGGTTGCCCGATCGGGCAAGTGTGCACCCATGACAACACAGGATGAATTTGTCTTGAAGGCAGTCATTGCACTTTCCCTGCTTTCTAGCTATCCACAATTCCAGGCTGGATTTGGGAGACAAAACAGGCAAATTAACACATCAAAATGACTAATTAAGATGATGAATTTTTAACTCTTGAGAGTGTAAAAATGAAACCAAATGGACCCGCAAGGGTCCATTTGGTTTCATTTTTACATTCTCAAGAGTTACATCTGGTTAACCAACTTAACTGGGGACCACCTGGAACCTGGGGGGGAAGTGACCATGACCTGAGGGCAAGTAGAACCTGACTAGCACTTGGCCGATGGGCGAGACCTTAGTGTCAACCCCTGGGCTGTGGATGGGAAATAAAAATGTCTGTTGCGGCGAGACCTGCGTCCTGGGGACGCACAGCCTTGCGGCAGAAAGACGTTGCGTGAACTTGCGTCCAACATCACTTTCGATCCAGAAAAACACATCACTTGACCTCAAGACACTGCGTCCAAATGACGCAGTTCACAGTATGGTGTGCCGTAAGTGAGGGAGCCCCTTGGGGACACTTTCTAACCAGAAGTTGATGGATGAATGGGATTTAATAATACCAGCACACAGACCATGAAAAAAAAACATCATGTAATAATGGCTAACTATACTGCGGTATTAAAATTGGCCATTTGGTCCAAAATGTATATCTCAAAATATATAGGCTAATGCTAGTAACATAGCGTACTCAGCTATGATGACAAATTATAGAAAATGAATACAGTAATTATTTAACAGACGGTCACAAGAACATAACTGTTATGCTGACGTGAATAATGACGTAATTCAAGTTTGGGTATCTGAATTCACAGTACACATTCTCAAACTCATTCTCTGCCGATACAGTACCTCTCAATGACCTACCAATTTTGAAACATGCTTTATTTACGTCATCTAGATCAGTGGTTTCTCATTGGCTGAACGATTACAAAATAAATATTAGCTTAAAGTATATATAAAGTCTTCAGATAAAAGTTTACAGCCATCACAATATGGGGTTGCCTCTAGAAAAAATAATGCCACATTTTGCCATCACAATAACAATAGTGGTTTTCCCACAGCAACCCACTAATGAGACAGATGACAGAAAGTGATATATAGAAACTAATGCAGAAATGCAGAAAGTCCCATTCTCCCTACTTGCTCCAGTTCTGGGGCAGGGATCGGGGCTAGAAGCGAAAATGTTTACACACATTAGGGCCATTTCTGTTCCTCTCTAAAGTGATCACAATATACCCACTGTACATATTTTGGTGTTCATATATTCAAATGGGTAAGGTCCTAGTAAACCAAACAAACAAAACATGCATGCAGGATGTGGAGAGATATGTGTGAAGCTCTGCTGCCCAATGCACAATATCCAAACACAAAGCATTACTCAAAACTGGCAAGATTAGGAATTGATTATAATAAAAAGGCAATACCCATTACATTTTATATACATGTGGCAATTCATGCAGACATGAGGCAATAAAAGACGTGAGTTCCACTTCCGCTCAATATTTCAAGAAAAATAGGGTACTTATTCCATCTTTAATTCAGTTAAATTACTTACAAATGCCAGTAAATGTTTCCAAGAGCATCAGAGGCAGAGATAACCCATAATAAGCCCATGCCAAAACAAACAAACAAAACAAAGAAACTAAGTCACATTTTGTTCAATTGAAAGATGTTGAGCAATGTTCATTTCAGCTACTGAGCTGAAATCTGTCTTGAGACATTAGTTGACCTAGTGACAAGTAACCTGAAATGATTTTGGCCTAGGAGGGGTGTGGTGCCATCCAAACTTGGACGGCAGATGAGCTGATCTGATTTGATCTCACCAATGTGTCGTCATCCGCGGCCCTCACCCGCCCCTCCACCGCCGTGCTATGTCATATCATTTGGAGCGATGCCTATGGATACATCCACATCATCAACACCTGCCCCTTATACAGACCACCCTCAGAGGCCGGCCTCTTCGACCTGGGACCAGAGATGTTGGCATGGCTCCACAGCACGAAGTTGGACCTCTGACGTTACACGAAAGAAGAAGAAGAAGAGCGATGCCTACCCTGAGAAGTTGACCTCCACTTCTAGGCCACCGTGGCTAACAAATTAGTTCCAGGCTCTCCGTTTTCGTTCAACGTGGATGGGAATTAAAGCCTGGATGTCGAGGCTAAGTGACGCATAATGGAAAATCACACAAGTGATGCCAATCTCAGCAGAACCAACTGTATGCACAGGATACAAATATCCCAGATATTCATAAGCACAATCGCATGGCGTAGTAACCCATTCCAACCTGCCCTTAGCTGCTGCTTCCCCTACTCTTTCCAGTAACATTGTATGGCTCATCAACTTTTTTTCTCTGCAGTATCTACAATTCTGCATGTTTTGGGCTGATAAAGTATTGAAATGAACTTCAAATAAGTTTTAGCCCACCATTGCGCAACCAGTATAGGTTTTGGGATGGCGCACATTTGACAGATTATTCGACAGCCCTACCCCATTCCTCCATTCTCCTGTAGTACTTGGCCAGTTTGATAGAACATATGATGCTGGGGATGAAGAAGATCAGACACCAGGCCAGGCTGAACCAGAAAGTGTTCAGAGGTTCCATCATGTCGTCACAGATGATGCTCGCCAGTGAGTCAACAACCCTGGCCACTGCTTCACAGCGGCCCACTTGCTGCATCATGTTGGTCCACTCAGCATGGGTGACAGTTACATTGCCCAGTTGATGCTCAACAAATGCCTTGTGGTCAGTCTTAATATTCTGTGTTTTGTGGTTGATGAGCTCTTGAGCTTTTCCCATCATGTCCAGCACATTACTGATGGTTCTGTTGGTTTCACTCACATCTGATTGAAGATTCTCTATGACGATACTAAGCTTATTTAGAATGCCACTCTTTAGGTTGTCCAGCTTTCCTTGTGCATCACCAAAGGCATAGGCCGCATTCCGAATCCCTATAGTCTCAGTAAGACCATCTGGCCTGGTTCTTTCATACTTTCTGAGAGATTCTTTTGTTTTTGTTAGATTGATGCTGTCGATCCAGCTGATGGCATGTGTATACCTGGCGAAGTTGATATCTGTGATCACTCCATAGAGTGCCTTGGACTGATTTTTAACAATGCTCAGCAAAGGAACCGGGGTAATGGTAACATTACTCAGGATCATATCTGTGTATTGGGACACATTGAGCTTCTCTTCCAGGTTTATAAGCTCATTCATGTGCAGCGTGGACCACAGAGACATGTTCTTCTGACAGTCACTGTAAACATCACTGAGTGTGAGGTTGTTCTTCAGTCCCAGCATTGAACCTAACTTAAACCCAATCACATGTGGAATGTCAATGATCTTTAACAGCTCTCCATCATTCCAGGGCTTACACACCAGAGCATACATGTTCCCTCCTGGAACAAACAGCATTAATACGACTCCCATGAACAACCAGGAGAATAACAAGACGAAACCTGCACTAATCAACAGGACGATGCCTCCACGGTGTGCAGTGAAAGAACGAAACCTTGGGTCTGCTTTAGGCTCTAGTCCCAGAGGACCCAGAACCAGACCCAGGGTGTTACATACAACGACGAAAAGAACCATATAACACAGGGCCAGGCCTAGTGCCCATGCGATGTCTTTTGCTCTCTCAACGTCTGAAGTGATCATGCTGATGGTTCTCTGTAGCTGCTGCAAACGGTCAGTCACATTGGTTGAGACAGAAACAAGGGAGTCATGGATCTCTTTTGAGATCTGGGTTTTTGTGTCGTTCAGATTGTTCTTCATCGGCTGAACTACATTCCTGATGTCACAGGAGACCTTCCAAGGAATGTTTTCCAAAAAGTGCTCTCCTTTCCGGATTAAAGAGGTCCAGTTTACTGCCTGCATTACAGACTGGAAGTTACTAAGACTCTGGTTAATATAACCAAAGTTTAACATGTTCGTAACAATATCAGCCAGCAAGAGTGAGGAGTTTAGGAGTTCCTCACACGTGTCATTTCCGAAGCATTCATTCTCTCTGAAGGCCTCTTCTAGATTCTCTTTTGCCTCATCAATATAATAAAGAACCCCTTTCCTTGGGACTTTCATCTCCTTCTGCATCTCATTCAGAAATTGTGGTAAATTGTGTATGTAATTTGTGGTGTTGGCATGAATTAAATCAGTCATTCCAATCCATTGCAGGGTTGTGTTCACACTTCTCAAACTTGTTTGGATCTCTCCACCCAATGTAAAATGAATGGTGTCAATGTTTTTGGTCATGTCATCAACAACATTATTGCATCTTGCATTCATCATGTGGTCAAATTGCTCCAATACAGCAGTGAAATATCCATTGAGGTCATTTAAAATCTCAGCAATTTGGTCCACCCTCACTTTGAAAGCTCCGTTACTCTTGAACATGAAGATGTTCCCAACTAGTACTAAGACGGTGGTAGTTAAGAGACAACAATAGAGAGCTCTACGGTAAATGTTGGTTCTGGGGGTCTGTCTCTGGAACATTCTCCCACCACACCTTCCACAACAGCGACAACATGCCATGATGCCACCGATCAATGGCATTAACACCATGTACATGATCCCTATGGCTGCACACACCAAGAACCCTAACTCATACCATAATAATGCATTGATAGTGGCTACTGATGACAGTGCGTCTTTATAATCACTCAGAAGTGCTACAGCCAAATGATATGGAAAATCATTTGGTTGGATGGCGTTGAGGAAGTGCCGTGTCAGCACAGCAAAGAAACCCAAGTCCATAGCAGGAGACACCTCAGTGTTGTCTTGATGGGGAACTCAGTTCATTCAGCATTCTTCATGTTGGCTAATACACTTCAGGATCCTTCCAGACCGAATATTCTTCGACAAATATTTTTTTCTTTCATAGTTTACTTTAAATAACGTTGATGTTGTTTGCGATGATGTTATTCATGATATCATTATGTAGACTAGAACCAGAGAGACAGAGATATCATTTTGCGACCGCAGCTGATAGTAGATGAGTCAAGACCGATAATGATTCATCTGTCTCCCAGGGGCCTGTAGCCTATAGGGATCATATAATATGTCATATTATATATATATATATATATATATATATATATATATATATATATATATATATATATATATATATATGTATATATATATATATATATATATATATATATATATATATATATGTATATATATATATATATATATATATGTATATATATATATATATATATATATGTATATATATATATATATATATATATATATATATATATATATATATATATATATATATACTCAACAAAAATTTAAACGCAACACTTTTGTTTTTGCTCCCATTTTTCATGGGATGGACTTAAAGACCTAAAATTCATTCCAGATATACAATATAACCATTTCTCTCAAACACTGTTCACAAATCTGCATAAATGTGTGATATTGAGCACTTCTGCTTTGATGAAATATCCACCCCACCTCACAGGTGTGCCACATCAGGATGCAGGTGTGACATCATGATTAGTGCACAGGTGTACCTTAGACTGTCCACAACAAAAGGCCACTCTGAAATGTGCAGTTTTTTGTTTCTTTATTGGGGTTCTGAGGCCTCAGAACCAGTCAGTATCTGGTGTGACCACCATTTGCCTCATGCAGTGCAACACATCTTCCCATAGAGTTTATCAGATTGTCAATTATGGCCTGTGAAATGTTGGTCCACTCCTCTTCCATGGCTATGTGAAGTTGCTGGATATTAGTGGTACATGCTGTAAAAATGGTAATAACACAATATTACCACATTATTAACATTTTGACAGTGCATACCAGAGAGCACAAGGGGGATTCACGGGGACTTTTAGTATGTCATTCCTAAAGGTATTCTGAACATATCCTGAAATTTTCAGCTTGTTACTAATTTGTTCCGGGTTTGATCACATTTTGAGCTAATGCTCTTGGACTATACCCTCTCAGGAAAAATGGGTCTGAAAGAAAAATCATTAACATGGTGAAATACATCTTGGTGATGTCATCAGATGTATTTCACCATGTTAATGATTTTTTCAGACCTCCATTTTTAGGAAATACAGAATTGGGGGAACTTTTTTATCATGTCCACACAACAGGTATATTAATGACATATTAAAATGTTGAAAATGGGTGGTCTTCACCTTTAATTTGATAATGTCTCAAGGGCCAAATGAAATTACATGGCGGGCCAAATTTGGCCCGCGGCCCGCGGGCCAGAGTTTGACACCCATGGCCTATATGCTCCTATACTTTTGGACAATAGCAGTTTGGGAGGGGCTTAGCTAAAGGTCCATTGGCACTGGGATTATTTCTCACGAGAACCACTCTAGAGGTGAGGTGAGGCTGAGGGCTCCTATGTTGGGCTGCAAGTCAGACAATATTGCACATTCCTTACCATGCAATAGTATGTAGTGGTAACTTTTGTTTTTTGTGTAGTTTCAACTAATAGGCAACATGCCAGGTAGCCTAAACGCTCTAGACTAAGAACAGGTATTATTAGTAAACTTCCGGTATAAAATGGAGACTGTGTACCTGGCTGTGTGGAACTGGAAATGTCCCAGTCTTACTCTCAGGAGGCCCAAAACCAGACCCAGGATGTTACCCAGGATAGCACCAGACCTACTGCCCTGAAGATGTACTCCAAGAGGCTCCAGCTGCAGACCTAGCCCAGGAGTGGACGTGCCTCACAGTTGATGTGATGACGTCAACCCACAGGCCCCTGTTGTTGCCATGTCAGTCCCACCCGCTTCTACCGTTATCAAGCGATAATTCCCAGTAGGCTGCTTATCAGCACCATCTTAGCTTGCGGTTAGGTTTAGGGGTGGGTGTAGCAATGTTTGTAGCAAAACCCTAGACCCCCCCAACAGTAACCCTAAATCCCTGAGGTTGAGGGTCGGGCATTTAGGATTAGGGTTACGGTTGGAGGGGGCTAGGGTTTTGTCCTACAACAAGCAGGGGCCTGTATGTGATGTCATCACATCAACTGTGAGGCACGTCCACTCCTAGGCTAGGTCTGCAGCTGGACCCTTCTCATGTGCTCAAACTCTGGGGTTGTCATTGATGTTTCCCTGTAGCTGTAGCTGTTGCAAAGTGCCTTCCTGGCTGTGTGGAACTGGAAATGGAGTAGAAATACTGTACCCCTCGAAGCGCTGCCTGCCGCAGAGGAGCCCACCAGAATACTCAAGTAGCCTACTGATTAGAGATACTACCCCTCAGCACAAACCGCCTGCTTGAGTTGAACTGTTGGAACCTGTAGAAGGAAGAACCTGAACTAATCCTATATGCTAAACCGTAACTGTTATACTCTGGAATCCTTTGTAGAAATACTCACCTACGAAAAGAATCCCTAAATATTTACATGAAATTATGAAGTTTGACAGAACATATGATCCTGGGGATGAAGATCAGACATGGCCAGACAGAACCAGAAAGAGTTCAGACTCCACCACCATTCACAGACAATGGGTGCAATTCTCAATCACTGTGGTGTAGCAGGTATGGTGTAAGTCTTTTCATTGGCTGCATGGCAGCAAATCAGGTCTGGGGCCTTGGGGTAGGCCGAAAGCCTATACCACCAGCCCTGGGCCTGAGCTTACCAAATTATTACCCAGAATAATTAAAACCTGCAAGTCAAAAGGTCCAGAAATCACCTGACCCCCCCAATTAAAAATGTTACTGTACTCCCCGGCTTTGTTCATCATGAGTTGAAGCGCTTGATGACTGGTTTTAATTATTATGGATAATTATTTGGTAGGCCCAGGCCCAGGCCTGGTGGTATAGCCTTTCGGGCCTACCTCAAGGCCTCAGACCTGATTCGCTGCCATGCAGCCAATGAGCACGGCCCCAAACCTGATTTGCTGCCATGCAGCCAATGAGAGGACTTACACCATACCTGGCAACACCACAGCGATCAGGAATTGCACCCAATGATGGTCTCCACTGAATGAACAGCCCCTGCCACTGACTCACAGTGGCTGCCACTGAGTCAGGTTGATCCACTCAGCATACAGTATGTAAAAGTGATATTACCGAACTGATGACCAAAACTCTCTGTTTTCATTCTGTGTGTGAAGTGGTTGATGAAGTCTAGCTTTAGTTTATTTAGACATTGATTCGCAACATTCAGATAAATGCCAGGCAGATAACCTGTTCAGTTTCATCAATATATTGTTGATGAGTTAGTTGCTTTGCCATAATTCTGAGATCAATGAATGCTGTCTATATTGTTTATCTGCTTCATAAACCTGTTGAAGGTGATATTTGTGGTCACATTATGAAGCTTCTTGATCTGGTCTTCAACATGGCTCAGAAACATGATGGGAGAGATGCTAAAATTATCCAGGATCACATCTGTGTATTGTGACACGTTGAGATGCTTTTCCAGGTTTTTAAGGTCATGTGCAGTGTGGATCACAGAGACATGTTCTTCTGACAGTGTAAACAGTGAGTGTGAGGTTGTTTTTCAGTCCCAGCAGTGAACCTAACCCCAACCCAATCAGACGTGGAATGTCAATGATCTTTAACAGGTCTCCATCATTACATGGCTCATGAAATACTAATCACCAACACAGTGTTTTGTTTCACTAGCAAAATCATTATCAAATAGGCTATCAGCTGTCCACCTCAGCCCACCCGTATAGCTATGCCAGTGACACAACGTCAACAACAAGAAGAGCCATATACTGCCCTGATGATGTTCTCTGCGCTCTCAGACATGAGTTGTCATGATGTTTCCCTGTAGCTGTTGCAAAGTGCCAGTGGTCACGTTGGTTGAGACAGACACAAGGAAGTCATTGGTTACATTGGAGATCTGGGTTTTTCTTCCCTTCAGATTGGTTTTCATATCCCAAACTACATCCTTTATGTCACTGGTGACATTCTAGAATGTTATCTCTAGAAAGGAAAGGACTATCACTACTTTTAAGGCTCTAGAGGGAATTGGTAATCCATGGATAATCCACACGCTGGCTGTGTGGCAGAATTTAGTGAGGCTATATGGTTTAAGAAAATGTTAAAACTTTTCAGATGGTGTGCATTTGACACAGATTTTGCCACTAATAGAGGAGACTTGAGATTCAAATCATGGATAGGGAAAGAGGTCACAACCTACATATCCTTTATACAGAGAAATTAAATTGACAGTTTCAGATCTCCACAGGTTAAATATGGTCAGAATGATTTTATAGATACCTCCAGGTGCGACACAATATCAACCAAGAATGTAAATTTAAAGATTTCTCCGCAACCAAAAAATGCTGCTAAAAATGAAAGCACATCATATAATAAAGAGAGATGGGAAAGGGACCCAGGTATCGCTATTTCAGAAGTATGGGAATGGATCTGGGAATTTCAATCTACCTCAATGTGCTCCAATGATTGGAGAGAGCACTGCTGGAAAAATGTTATTCGCTACTAAGACCCGATACCAAGAAAAACATAAAGGTGATGATAGGCCTTGTTGGAGGCAATGCAGGGCAAAGAGAGCCAATCATTATAATATTTTCTGAGAGTGTCCAAAGTTGGGGTCATTCTGGAAGGGTATCCACAATTCACTTTGTTCATCAATATTCAAATACCTTTAGATTTTCTAACCATATACCTGGGTCATGTTGAAGGTCTGAATCAAACAAATGACAAAATGTTTATGCAGGTGCTCCTGGCAGCCAGCAAAAAATCAATCCCACCCCACCCACACTAGACAATTAGCACGAGATAGTTTTAGATATTTTAAAAATGGAAAAATGAACATACACTGATCCTACATCACATTCCGTGCAACGAATATACCGGTATACTGTAGGCCTATATCAATTGAATTGAATAGTCCTCCACTGCCCTCTAGTGATCATAGTGGTGTATAATAACATCTAACGTCCAACTAGTTTTGAGAAGAACTTCCTTCCTAAAGAGATGATACGGAGCGTGATTATGAATCCCACCACAGTTCTCGCCGAGCCATGTGCCTGATTGGCTCACGGCCTGACTGGGAGCCAATCAGAAACATGTCAAACATGGGTAGGCCAGAGCCTTCTAGTAGGCTCTGGGTAGGCGGGTCTATCCCTGAACCCCGGTGGGATTCCTAATCAAGCTGAAATGAATCAAAACTTCTTCTTCCTCCACACACCGCACACACACACCACAGCCTTCTAGTGGGCTCTGACACACACGTACTGTAAACACGAACACATGAACACACGCGCACAGACCCACGGCCGTGCTGCTTCTACCTTGTTCTGGACGCTATGGTGAGTATCTATCCATGATAAATGTATCAATTAACTTCCAATCGAGACGTGGAAGTATCCCCCAACAAATAGCTGATGTACAAGCTATCCTAGCTCGTGGAAAAGCTATTATTGTGAGCTTGCAGGTTAGATCTGGGTACAGGCAGTCGAACGTTTGTTTTCATTATTCATAATACTGAAACATCAATCCCAGTGTAACTAAACTACTGTTATGTCTTCAAAGTTCACACTTGTCCAGGGAGAGTTTACAGCTAGTGTACAGTAATGTCAGCCTACCTACTGGTTATACTGGTCTCTGTCCTCACTTTAAAGGGAATTTCCACCCATTTTCCACATTTTGCTGTCATTAATATATGATAGAGATGTTTTGTGAACATGATAAAAAACGTTCCCCCATTCTGTTTCCTAGAAATGGAGGTCTGAGAAAAAAAAAACATTAACATGGTGAAACACAACTTGATGACATCATCAAGAAAATTGGTGGAATACTCCATTTAAAGGTAGGGGAAGTGATTTGAAATTCATGGTGTAGTACCAGCCTGGTGCACTAGGGCCCCCCATAAGTAGCTACACTATGTGAACCTGCTGCTCGATCCTGATTGGAGGAGAATTGTGGTGATCAGGATATGAGCTGGCACACACATGTTGAATCATGCTGTTCGAAAATACACCAGAGGTTACACTTTCTTCGCAGACTGAGGCTGTTTGGTGTTAGTGTGAACATTATGCTAATTTTCTATAGGGCTAGCATAGAATCTATACTGAGATATGGTATCTCGAGTTGGTATGGAAATCTGACTGTGAAATACAAAGCTCAAATAGAAAGAACCGTAAAAACAGCTGGGAAGATCATGGGCCTATCTTCTCCCCCCCTGACCCTCCAAGCCATTTTTGAGCAGACGGTAATAAGGCAAGCTAAGAATGTAACCTCTGACCCCTCACATGTTCTTTACTCAGAATATGAACTAATGAGATCAGGTAGAAGGTATAGGACACCACAGTGCAGACACAACCGTTTTAAACACTCATTTGTACCTCTTTCTATAAAGCTGTTGAATAGGTAGTCATTTCCCTTACATAGGGGTAAGCACTTAGGGTGTATATGGTATGTGTTTTTGTGTTGTCTGCTGGTTTGTTTTTTGTCTTTTTGTATGTATGTATGCAGCTGTGGTCCTGTCTCCAAGACAAATTTCTCCCTCGGGAGACAAATAAAACTTGAACTTGAACTTGAACTTGAACTTGACCTGGGGAACTTTTATTAGCTTCTCTGCTAACGTGGGGGAGGGGGAAACTCCATATGTGGTTTCCACACCTTATAATAGAGCATTTTAACAGAAAAAAAATATTTTTTGGGTGATATCTGACAAAAGTGAAATCACTTCCCCTACCTTTAAATACAACTCCAATTCCGAAATAGTTGGGACATTGTGAAAAATGTAATTAAAAATAGAATACAATGATTTACAAATCCTCTTCAACCTATATTCAGTTGAATACACTACAAAGACAAGATATTTAATGTCCAAACTGATAAACTTTATTTTTTTTAGTGTAGTTTAAAAAAAAGTTGGGACAGGGTTAAACAAGACTGGGAAAGGTGATGAAAGCACAAATAACACCTGTTTGGAACATTCCACGGGTAAACAGGTCAATTTTAAACAGTTTAATATCGTGATTGGGTATAACAGGACCATCCCAGTCGTTCACAATCAAAGATGGGGCGAGGTTCACCACTTTGTGAAAAATCATCCAACGGTTTAAAAACAATGTTTCTCAACATTCAATTGCAAGGAATTTGGTGATTTCATCATCTCCAGTCCATAATATAATCAAAACGTTCAAAGAATCTGAATAACTTTCTATACTAAAGCGACAATGCCGAAAACCAACACCGAATACTTGTGACCTTTGATCCCTCAGGTGGCTCTGCATTAAAAACTGACATCATTGTCTCCACCGAAGGTGGGGACTATAAAACGCCCTCCGTCCGTGTACGCAGCCCGTCCGTCCCCCGAATCTGTCCGTCGCACGACTGTCTGTCTGTGCACGCAGCCCGTTCGTCATAACGTCATGACGACATTATAGTTGATACACTAGTACCAGTGAACGTTCAAACCTGAGCACAGACGGTGGAGACCTGGGTACAGGTCTCTAGGAGGAACCCTGAGCTTGAGAAGCTTGAGATGACGTCGTGATGAGGTCATAGGTATGAAGGTCATAGGTCATAGGTATAAAACGCCCTCTGTTCGTGCACGCAGCCCGTCCGTCCCCCGAATCTGTCTGTCCCGTGACTGTCCGTCCGTGCACGCGGGCCGTCCATCATGACGTCATGATGACGTTATAGTTGATACACTAGTACAGGGGTAGCCAACCGGTCAGAGACTAAGAGCCACGTTTTTCACTGTGTTACTGCAAAGAGCCACATCAATCGGTCATAACGGTTAGAAAACCGCTGAAATGGCCGCCACGGTCACAAATAGATTTCCCCTCTCCTGCCATAAGACACGTGCATTTGTGTGCAGGTGCGCAATGCAAAAACACACTATTAAAACATATAGACATGTATTTAGAACAGGGTTTACAATCAGGGGTGTAGTGGAGGGGGGACGCGGGGGGACGGCGTCCCCCCACTTCTCACATCTAGAATATTTTTGGGTCTGAAAAAAATCATTAGCATGGTGAAATACATCTGGATGACATCATCAAGATGTGTTTCATCATGTTAATGAGTTTCCTTTTTTCCGAGAGTGTACAAATGGAACCAAATGGACCCGCTAGGGTCCATTTGGTTCACATTTGTACACTCTCAGAAAAAAAATGAAAATGGGTGGAATTCCCCTTTAAGAGGCGTCCCCCCACTTCTAAAAGTACCACTACAACACTGTTTACAATCCAAAAAAGTGTATTACAAGTCAAAAAACATACATCTACACCTCCATGGTCGACTAGGAATCAGTCCTTCCTTTGTTGAGTGGTTGGGCAATGGGCACCACTGTATAGGGCAGGGGTTTTCAACAGGTGGTCCGGGGACCACCAGTGATCCCTGAGAGGATTCCAGGTGGTCCCCAGGCTAAATGATGTAAAGTTGGTTAGCCAGATGTAACTCTTCTACGCTCTCAAGAGTTAAAATATGCATCATGTGAATTAGCCCAAGTCTACACAACTAGAGAATGTACAGTTGTAAAAGATTAATGGTCATTCTGTATGTTTGACTGTTTTGTTTTCTCTGAAATCCAGCCTGGAATTGTTGACAAAAGTAAACGGAATCTTTAGCTTTGGGGTCTGTGGAGCTAAAATGTCATCAAATGGTGGTCTGTGGCTCAAATCAAATTCTGAATAAATGGTGGGCCCTGGTATAAAAAAGGTTGAAAACCACTGGTATATGGAATGCGCCAGGCCGAGCGTTTTTGACTGCTTCATGTGGAAGCCCCTTAAGAGCCGCATGTAACCAGCTGAAGAGCCGCATGCGGCTCGCGAGCCGCGGGTTGGCCACCCCTGCACTAGTACTAGTACACATTCAAACCTGAGCCCAGACGGTGGAGACCTGGGTACAGGTCTCTAAGAGGACTCCTGAGATTGAGAAGCTTGAGATGACGTCATGATGAGGTCATAGGTGTGAAGGATGGCTGGCAGCATCATAATTGGGTTCAAGGTTCAACGATTTTTATTTGTCATGCTTTTCCACAGTGAAATGAAATAGAAATTTCAAATTCAGAAAAGACATTAGTATTTTATATATATATTAGAATAATATCATCAATTGCTGAGCCCGGACGGTGGAGACCTGTGCCCCCTAGGGGCACAATCTTGTTGTGTATGGGATATTACTGTGTGGACTCAGGAACACTCAGAAAACCATTGTCAGTTTACATAGTTCGTCGCTACACCTGTGAGTGCAAGTTAAAACTACCATGCAAAGCAAAGCCATAAATCAGAAAGGTTGGTTTGAAAAACAACCAGAAAAACAACCAGAAATGCCTTCTCTGGGTCCAATATCATTTGAAATGGTCAGACACAAAGTCGAAAAGTGTGCTGTGGTCTGATGAGTCCACATTTCAACTTTTTTTTTTTGGAAATTATGGATGTCAGGTCCTCTGAGCAAAAGAGTAAAGTGACTATTCAGATTGTTACCAGTGCAAAGTTCAAAAGCCAGCATCTGTGATGATATGGGGGTGTGTTGGTGGCCATGGCATGGGCAGCTTACCCATCTGTGACACCCACCGTCAATGCTGAAAGGCATATCCAGGTAGCAGGCTGCCATCCAAGCAACATCTTTTTCAAAGACGTCCCTGATTATTTCACCAAGACAATGCCATTGTAGTCATTGGTAGTTGCTCCACAAAGCTTGAGTGGGGAGAAATAGTGTATACAAGGAGGTGAAAAGGGGAGAAAATCATATTTTACGGAGGACAGTTTTGAATTGCAGTAGTCCGTAGGTGCCCCTTGAGAGTGGTTCTGAAGGAGTCAAGGGATTTGCACGTCTTAATGACTGTTGCTAGGGCGTTCCACAGTTTGGTGTAATACTATTGTAACGTAATGGTTTCATACTGTCTGGTGGTGAGGTCTCATAGATCAGGAAGTAAAGGTTTTTAAAAACCTCTTTTATTGAAATCCTGCATTGTGTGTATTTGACTAAGAAATCTATACTCACAACTGAACTAATGGACCCGTAAGGGTCCATTTGGTTATATTTAAACATTTAAATTACCTGATTTTCAGTAATCTAGACATTTAGAAAATGTAGAAGAATTGCTATTTTGACTAGTGCATTCTAGTGCATTTTGGAAGTGCCGTGCATTTTAGATTTTGTCACGTGGCAACACTGAACCATACTAGACAGATGATGACACATGAATAGTAATCAGTCATCACCCGATAATGTATGCACGAATAAATGAAGTTGTCTTCAGTGTTGTAGTGGGACTTTTAGAAGTGGGGGTGCGCCTCTTAAAGGGGAATTCCACCCCTTTTCATTTTTTTGGAATGGAACCAAATGGACCCTAGCGGGTCCATTTGGTTCCATTTGTACACTCTCAGAAAAAAGGAAACTCATTAACATGGTGAAACACATCTTGATGATGTCATCAAGATGTATTTCACCATGCTAATGATTTTTTTCAGACCTCCATTTCTAGGAAACACAGAATGGGGGAACTTTTTACCATCTCCACAGAACATCTCTAAGGTACAGTATATTAATGATATAGCAAAACCTTGAAAATGAGTGGAATTCCCCTTTAAGACATGCATGCGCATTTGCGTTCACCGGTGCAACACACACAGACGCGCTATTAAAACAAGTATTGCATATTGAGAGAAAGATTGTTTACAATGCTTAATTGTACCCATAGTAGCCTATCCAAGTAAATGACAAGACAAAAAACATAGCAGGGGTTGACACTAAGGTCTCTGAGGCACTTGCCCGATGGGCAAGTGCCTCGGAGACCTTAGTCAGGTTCTACTTGCCCTCAGGTCATGGTCACTTGCCCCCCAAAAATATATTGTAAATTTTGCATTTAAGTTTACTTCCTACTTGGGTGCTTTAAACCAGGGGTTTTCAACACGTGGTCCCTGAGAGGGTTCCAGGTGGTCCCCAGCTAAGTTGGTTAACCAGATGTAACTCTTGAGAACGTAAAAATGAAACCAAATGGACCCTTGTGGGTCCATTTGGTTTCATTTTTACACTCTCAAGAGTTAAAATTCATCATCTTAATTAGCCCAGGTCTACACAACTAGAGAATGTAGAAGATTAATGGTCATTTTGATGTGTATGTTAATTTGCCTGTTTTGTGTCCCAAATCCAGCCTGGAATTGTGGACAAAAGCGCAATAAGTTGCATACTTGCCCGATCGGGCAACCAGGTAGCAGTCTTCACTTGCCCCACCATTTTTTTTACTTGCCCCGGGCAAGCGGGCAAGTGTTAGTGTCAAGCCCTGCACCTGCATAGGCCTACTTTTGCCCCAAAAATATCTTAAATGTGAGAAGTGGGGGGACGCCGTCCCCCCGCGTCCCCCCTCCACTACACCCCTGTGTGTGTCCTTCCTGTGTGACCCGGATCGACATGACGCAGCTCTCTGACTCTGTGATGCTGTGAGCTGGTCGTCATGGTGACGTGTCATCAGGTTACACACAGTGTCCTGTAACACACTGACATCATGTTGGAGTTTGTGCCTGTGTGTCGCTGTGTGTTTGTATAGCATTGTTTGTGCTGTGTGTATCAGTGAGTGTGTAGTTGTGTGTGTGTGTGTGTGTGTGTGTTTGCACAGTTGTGTTTTATATTAGCGTTAGAGAGTTTGCATACTGTTAACAGTAGTGTCAATGCGGATGTGTGTCGTCGTTTTGCATTTCGGACTGTGAATAGTAATAGTTGTGTTGTAGTGGATGCATGTGGCATTGGGGTTGTAGTAGTGCGTGTGTGCGTACGCCGTACACACATGCAATTGTGTACTTGTCTATGGTAATTGCATCTGTGTGTGTGTATCAGTAGTGTAATAGTGTGTCAGTAGTATCGATGGCCGGTAGAATCAGATCACAGGACGTTCAGACTGCTCTACAGAGAGCCAAGACCAAGATATCTAGTCTGGAACAACAGCTCTATGTGAAGTAAGTTAAACATTCTGTTTATTTATAGTCTGAAACAACAGAAGTAAGTATCCATTCTAAAATATATTGGGCAGTAGCAGATCTAGAATCTCGAAACACAGCGTGAAGCGTCGTGCTCTGCTTGTAGCTTGTAGTTCTACTAATTTGCTATTTTTGAATTTGAATACTGATGCAGAGAGACCATATCTACCAGTGTTACTGTGGCGATTTTTCAGTTGCCACCCAAAATAAAGCAGCGGGGTTGGGAAGGAGCGCTTGTTTTACCGGCTTGCCGGCTACTACTAGTAGGGTGGGTGGCAACTGAAAAATCGTGTTAATGTGTGCAAACCAGCCGTGTTTGTCTTATATGAAACATCAGTGCCGCTATTCCAAATTCCATTTGTATGCATTTTTAGAATATTTTCAGTAATGGGGTAATGGCAACGGTCATTTTGAAAGTAGCTTCCAAGTCAAAAAGTGTGTGTGTCATGAATACATGCTTAACATACTGTATATTTCTATTGTGTTCTGTATTACAGTATAGTATAGGACTAGAAGTGAGTTCATGCCTTGCTCAGAAACCTTGCCTTCTGTAGGTGTCTGGGTGTAACAGCTCAATCAATCAATCAATCAATCAATCAATCAATCAATCAATCAATCAATCAGTCAATCAGTCAATCAGTCAATCAGTCAATTAATTCATGTACTGATGTACATCAACACATTAATAATTCACAGCCTGCACCCCAGAAAGACTATAGTGACCACTTTGTGGAAGCACAGGGATCCAAATAACACATTGTTATTATATTTGCAATATTCTCTAATGGTATTACTATTTTGTGCTTTTCTTTTCTAGAGTATCTTTTGTACTCTAGACTCCACATGAATGTGAAGCAGGGCATTGGTGTGTGTGTGTGTGTGTGTGCCTCGGTGTGTGCGTGGACAAGATGAGCAGGTTTTTCATTAACCTTGGAAGAAAAATAAGATCACTAGGTTCAGGAATGTTATGCATAAGAACAATATCAAGGTCAAAACAGGGCCGGATCTAGACGGGGGCAGGGTTGGGCAGAGCCCACCCAAATGTGCATCCTACCCACCCGATAAAAGGTAATATCAGTGGTTTTCAGCCAGTGGTCCGGGGACCACCGGTGGTCTTTGAGAGAGCTCCAGGTTTAGTCTTTGAGAGAGCTAAATGGTGGAAAGTTGGTTAACCAGATGTAACTCTTTGAGAGCGTATAAATGAAACCAAATGGACCCTTGCGGGTCCATTTCATTTTACATTCTCAAGAGTTAAAATATTCATCTGAATTAGCCCAAGTTTACACAACTAGAGAATGTAGAAGAATAAGATTAATTAGTCATTTTGATCTGTGTGTTTGACTGTTTTGTTTACCAAATCCAGCCTGATATTGTGGACAAAAGCAACATAAATCTAGTTTTGGGGTCTGTGGGGCTAAAATGTCCTCAAATGGTGGTCCATGGCTCAAATTCTGAATAAATAGACGGCCCTGGTGTCAAAAAGGTTGAAAACCACTGCTTCATATGAAAAACCCACCCTCCAGCCATTCTTCCAGCCCACCCTAGTAGGGCTGGCTAAATCCCGCCCTGCGTCAAAATGGTAGAATCAGCCAATAGGATGGAACAGAAATAACAACATAAGTTGGAGCAGTACTACCGTCCTAGTAGAATACAAAGCTAGTAGTACTCTGGTAGTAGTACTAGGGGTTTGGGAGGTGCTGTGTGTGTGTGTGTGTGTGTGTGTGTGTGTGTGTTGTGTTTTGTTAAATATTTGTACAGATTAACTACAGCTAGTCTCTCTAATCTCCTGCTCACATACATTGTCCACATGCCCAGCTATATGACCTCATTCACTACAATCCTACTGCAGTCCTGACAGCTCTGTCAGTGCTGGAAACGCATGTGAACCATGTCTTACAACGTTTGTGTTCTTATGATGCAATAGTAGGTATTTATGAACACACTATGCAATATGCAGCCATTGGTCACAGACTTGTCTAGGGGAGAAAAAAATCTGCGCTTTTCTAGGAACTCTGACTTCTCTCACTTGGAGTAGAAACAGAGTAAACATTTATTGTTGACTCTTCCAAGACTGATGTGAACCAAATGTGAACCAAATGGACGATAGCAGGTCCATTTGGTTCCATTTGTACCCTCTCAGGAAAAAAGGGGTCTGAAAGAAAAATCATTAACATGGTGAAATACATCTTGATGATGTCATCAGATGTATTTCACCATGTTAATGATTTTTTCAGACCTCCATTTTTAGGAAATACAGAATTGGGGGAATCATTTTTATCATGTCCACACAACATCTCTAAGGTACATTAATGCGGTGCACAAATATGTGCACCGCAATAGTTGTGCTATAGCCTGTGTTTGTTGTTGTAATGACTAATTCTGGTTGTTGTGTGTGTTTGCAGAGACGTGGTCTCAGAGAGTGAGGACGAACTGGTTCTGTCAACATGGACACACAGCAAAGAGCTCAGAGACTCTCTGGTGGACATGTATAAAGGTAGGACATACGATACGATGTGTATACAGGACATACAGCATGTGGACATACAATAGGACTGGGCGATATGACTTAAAAAAAAATCACCTTTACTTTTACATATGATAAATCAATCATTACTCAGTTTGTACTCAAGGGGCTCCATTTTCGTCACCGCTGAACTCCTTATCCCTTAACTTCCTCGCCTTTTTAAACTATTAAACAAAGAACATTTTCAATAGTTTAAATGGCCAGTCTACAAGTTCACAATGTGTCAATAGATTGGCACATTGAACTATTCCAAAAAGTTTTCAAAATAATAAAAAAATGATAAGGGGTTTAGATGGTAACGAAAATGGAGTCCAATATTTCTTACACTGGCCTGTGTGGTTAATATGCAGTGGCGGTCTTAGCAATTTGGGGGCCCCAGGCGGATTTAGCTATGGGGGCCCTAAAAGTTTTAACTACAATCTTTTAAAATGCAAGAAATACGTATCATGTAACACACCATTGTATTCCAAAAAGCAAAATATTTACTTTTTTTTTTAAGAATAGTTAAGAAAAAATGACTGAAAAGATTTGTGAGTGAGTCACTCAGTCACATTTTATCTAAAATTGTACCTGAACAATAAAGAATGAGAGAGAGAGAGAGAGAGAGAGAGAGAGAGAGAGAGAGAGAGAGAGAGAGAGAGAGAGAGAGACAGAGAGAGAGACAGAGAGAGAGACAGAGAGAGAGACAGAGAGAGAGACAGAGAGAGAGACAGAGAGAGACAGAGAGAGAGACTATGTGAGAGAGGTCTGTGGGTATGTGTGCCTGTGTGTGTGGGTGAAAGATAGAGAATGATGCGCATAAGATGGTGTGTTCTAGGCTACTGTATGTTGTACTACACAAAATACATGTTTGTTTTTTGTTGTTGCAAATGTTAATGTTAAAGGGGAACTCCACCCATTTTTAACATTTTAATATTTAATTAATATACCTTAACCTTAGAGATGTTGTGTGGACATGATAAAAAGTCCCCCCAATTCGGTATTTCCTAAAAATGGAGGTCTGAAAAAATCATTAACATGGTGAAATACATCTGATGACATCATCAAGATGTATTTCACCATGTTAATGATTTTTCTTTAACACCCTTTTTCCTGAGAGGGTACAAATGGTACCAAATTTGGTTCACATTTATTCACAACATTTCTCTCAGGAAATTTTTGATTTTTGGGTGGAATTCCCCTTTAAGTCGGGTCTCTTGGAATGCCCTTTCGTGTCGCATTTCGGGCGGGTTCGGCGCCGCCATTTAAAAGAAATCTCGGAACAGTTCGGAATCGGGAAAAATGTCACGGATAGACTTGGTTCTGGTTTAAATTTGTTAATAATTTGCCGAACAGTTCGGCGATATTGCATGGATTTATTTCGGTTTTCGGATGGATTTCTTGAGACCTGTGAAGACCTCTACTTAACTTATTTCTTTCTGAAGTAGTAGGCTAGGTAGAATGTCTCTGATAGGTTGTTGTTGTTGTAACGTGATGGGTAATGTTTTGGAATAGTGGTCTCACCGTCTCGCGCACATGGCATGGATCATGGAATATTCCACTTTAACGCAAATGGGAGGTGATGTACACGGTTTCTGTAGGGCCTATTTTATTGTGTTGTTTTTACTTTTGATTTGAAACATACAAAATCATTATTTATTAACTCACTGACTGATGCTCACTGTTCAGGGGGGCCCAATTAGATGGCCAACTGTATGGTTAGTTGCCACCGGCTCCGGGGGCCCCTGCTGTATGGGAAAGTTGAGGGGCCCCAGGCGGCCGCCTCGTTTGCCTATATTGTAAGACCGCGCCTGTTAATATACTTAACATAGAAATGGTGATCCCCAGTGCAGGCCAGTGATGTTAAATATGTGTTCAATCTAATGAGTCCTGGGATGCAGGGTCCAGGGAGGGTCTTTTAGATGAATCCCTGCAGGGACATTTGACAAGTCCCACTTCAGCAATGTTTTGTCATTTTTACAAATTACGGCATTTAACTCCCATTGCATTCTATGTGGTTACTTATATGCACAGCTTACTGTCCAAATGCATCATCCATCATCTATAAATTGCGTATTTGGATGGAGGATGTCACTGGAAGGGTGTTCATTTTAGTACAGACTCCCCACCTGCCCAAACGCAGGCAGTACAAACTATTATGATGCACACAGTCATCTTGAACATGTATGTGTCACAAAATATGCACAAACTGTACATACAATTGTGGATGTAATACGCCAGTACACTTTTGAAAGAAACATTAACTGCAGGATGTCAACTTGCACACACAACGACCGGCTGACAAAGAAACATTTTAGATAGGGAAAAACACATAAGAACGCGATAAAAGGGTGTACCAAACTTTGCTCAGTTGAATCTTGTGTATTTTTTTAGAATCCATTTCTGAGGTGTACATTTTATATCTCTCATACTTAATGAGATAATTATCATCTCAGTGATTGTATTTTAACCATTACAGTATCTTATGGTATGTCAGATACTAATAATGAAACCTAAATGACCTAAAATGTAAACTTCACGCGACAAGTTTAATTTACGGCAGACAGACAGTTGCACACAAGACGACAGACGAATAAATTGTTATTTGATGCTGCCATTCTCTACTGCTTCCATAAACAATAGTCACAGGCACCCAACACTGTCATGTCAGCTGAAACGGTGGTGGTATAATTAAACTGTATCAAGGGGTATAACCGAATTATTGCCCAGTCCTCCTAGTAGTACCTGTGTATATGGTGGTTGTTTACACCACTGAATAGAGCTTGTTGTTGTTGTTGTTGTTGTTGTTGATTAAATGCTTTAAAAGGATCCCTGTCTAATAAGATAAACATCGCTTAAAACATTATACTTTCCCTATATAACTAAAATAAACAAATAAAAACACCAATGGTATCTTATTTCTTTCATAAATAGAGAATATTTCACTCAACAGGAACTTCTCCTGTCGCAGGATGATGACATCACGTGTGGTCTAGCTCTATACAATATATGGATGAACATGCTCTGTGACATCATCATCCTGCGACAGGAGCACCTCCTATAGAGTGAAAGATTCTCTATTTATGAAAGAAATAAAGTATTGAAGGTGTTTTTATCTGCATGTTTTAGTTATAGAAGGCAAGTATAGTGTTTTAAGGCACATTTGTCTTATTAGGCAGGGATCCTTTTAAGGGTTGGTTGAAATTATTGTTTTATATGTTTTTTTCCCATGTTACAGCTGAGTGGTGAAAGCTCCTATAATGTTTACTGTTTGACGAAGGGGGTTTCCATGGCCGGGCTCACACCCGACCAGGGGTCCGGGTTAGTCTTGGGCGGTATTGATTTTTTAATATCGGTATTGATAATGTCTTAATTAGCTCGATATTCGATATTACCGGTATTGACGGCAATCAGAGTTAGAACGCTCCACCAGTCACCTAGTTCTCAGAATTTGCGACTTTGAGGGGTCAGAAACTGAGCGCTCTGCTGCTGAGTTGGAAATACTTTGTTTCCAAAAAGCCTAGCCCAAATAAGGGCTAGTTTAGGCATGTGTGTAACATGAAAATTGTTTGTATAGTTACAATTAAGTCTCATTGCTCATATTTTAATAGAATACAGTATAATGTCGGTATTTGACGATATTCGGTATTCGATATTTTTCACAGACCCAACGATATTACTCGGTATTGATTTCCAATATCGCGATAAACGGTAATACCGGTATATTGCCCAAGACTAGTCCGGGTGTGAGCGTACAGGGTAGCAGTGCTTTGAGACAGACCCACTGTACATCTAGAACTGTATCTAGTAAAAAACAGTGTTTGGTATAGCAGGCTAGCAGCAAGTGTGTTGGATGATGCCTCATCTTACTGATGGCACACAAGGTCCACACAGCACACACCAATGTTTTTAAAGCCTTTTTGGTATTTGGTGTCCAGCTGCATGGGAGTGGTTTTGTAGTGGCTCTGCCTGGGCAGTGTTGGCTCAGGGGTAGAGTGACTGGATGGGAACCACAAAGTTGCCAGCTCCAACCCTGTGCGCTCCCCCAGCCAGAGTTAGTGTCCTTTCCAAGTGTCCTTGAGCATACGCTGAACAATACGCTGGAGGCCCCCCCCCCCACCCCCCCCCCCACCCCACACACACACACACACACACACACACACACACACACACACTGTAGAGTGTGCTGCTTTATGCTGCTTTAAGCATTTATGTTCTACTTTGGCGGTTGCAAAATAGCAGTGATGCAAACTGTGAGCTTAATGTAGATATTTTTTGTGAACATGTGGCACCCATCTTTGAATATACTGTATATTATTTCATTCAAAGTGAACATTCTTAACTCACATATTTTCCAAGCACAGATAGCCTAATTCTGGGTTCTGAGTTGTTGATATGAAGAGGAATTGATCACCACTGACACAGAAACAGAAAACCTTTAGGATTTAGAATACATTTCGCATAAGTAGACATTCCACCACTGAGCATGTGTTTAGGTGGATGTGGCTTCAGTCCTGTGTGTTTCTGTCCACTAGAGGGCATTCATGTCCTTTCAAACACTATTTGGTGAAGGAGTGGAACTTCCATTGAATATTTTGTTCTCCCTAACAGTGACCATAGATATTTACACAGTATAATCTTAGTAATAATATTTATATAGTTATACATATAGAAATACACTGATTAATAGAAGAGAACAATAGGGCTGAGCAGCAGTCATAGACTTTTCAAAAATGTTTTATATAAAGACGCTACGGACAAAGACAACTCAGGTTGTGACAATTCATGACTACAAAAACAATATTTATCCATAATAGGTTTCCTGATGAAGGCACTGAAATGTTGGATATGTTTTAACCTGCTGCTTCTTAAATAAAGTTGGCACTTTCAGGGCTTGACACTAACACTTGCCGCTTGCCCGGGGCAAGTAAAAAAAATGGTGGGGCAAGTGAAGACTGCTACCTGGTTGCCCGATCGGGCAAGTGTGCAACTTAGTGCACTATAACACAACACAAGATACATTTGTCTTGAAGGCAGTCATTGCACTCTGCCTCTGTGTCTTTCCCTGCTTTCTAGCTACAATTCCAGCCAGGCTGGATTTTGGAAACAAAACAGGCAAATTAACACATCAAAATGACCATTAATCTTCTACAGTGTAAGCCTGGGCTAATTAAGATGATGAATTTTAACTCTTGAGAGTGTAAAAATGAAACCAAATGGACCCGCAAGGGTCCATTTGGTTTCATTTTTACGTTCTCAAGAGTTACATCTGGTTAACCAACTTAACTGGGGACCACCTGGAACCTGGGGGGCAAGTGACCATGACCTGAGGGCAAGTAGAACCTGACTTGCACTTGCCCGATGGGCAAGTGCCTCGGAGACCTTAGTGTCAAACCCCTGCACTTTGGCTATGGGCGTAATGCAGCCACTTTCTTGTTTTACCAAGATTGAGTCTACAGTTCCCTTTTGTGGGCCTGCACCGCCAAATAGGAGTTTGGAGTGCGTGAGCATTTCTGTGCACAACAAACACAATATTATAATCAGGGCTGGGATGACTGATTAATTGAGAATTAATTACAGAAACAAGTAACACGATTTAAAAAATGACCTCATATTAATCGCACATGAATTTTGAACGACAGAACCAGAGGCTATAATCCTCATGGGGGCTGCGCGTGCACACACACACACACACACACACACACACACACACACACACACACACACACACACACACACACACACACACACACACACACACTACTTGGTATGTTAATTTTGGTATTTGTTCTTACTTTAAAATACATAAGAAAAGCTTTTTTGATTGTATTGGTATAACCTACTGTTGTATTGACTTGGCTGGAGAAGGCTTCATTCTGAACGTGTAGGACCAACACTGCACTCTATGCTTATCCACTATACCTTGCAGGTAAACAAAAGCCACCTGCATTTGAATATCTGATGGACCTGTCGTGCCAGCCGACCATCGGCCACTTCCCCGACCACCGAAACTCGCACAGATGTGTGAAACTACCGTACAATTGAATTATCATGAAATCATCAGGGGGGCTGCTGCCCCACAGCCCCCACATACAGTAGTTTCCGTGGCTGCACAGAACCCTTTTCACGGTGTGAAAAGGGTTCGGTACAATTTCAGGTGTATCGATCATACCGGTGCAACGATCCAAACCTCCCATTGTTTTGTCCCGAAATTACTAACCCAATATTTAGCCCTCACCCTCAACATAACATGTCGCCAAGTGGACACAGAACTTAAAACAAGGCAACCAACCATTAAGTGGATTTTGTGCATGTTCGACTAATATAAATATAAACTAATAACAGACAGTCCTCATCAATCAGACGATGTATTTATGCCCATTGGATGTATCACTGTGTCATTGTTACAAAAAAAGAATCTCGGCTCAAATATGGATATGAGATTAATTGACATTAATTATTTACAAGGCTTCAAATTAATTTGAGTTAATTAATACAATATTTAATTAGTAAGAAGAAAACGCAGTCAGTACAACACTTTTTTTTTTTTCTTATAAATTATTTGATTGTCCCAAAGCATTGTGCGTATTGTCATGGTTTGTCACAACCTGAGCTGTCTTTGTCCTCGGTGTAATCGTCTTTAAATACAGTAAATCATTTTGGAATTTCCCATGGTAGAGGGCTCCAGGGGGTCCCATAGTCAATAACGATTGATAGTTAGGAACCAAATGGACCTTTACAGGCATGTTCACGTAAAGTCTGATCTTATCCTGTACAGAACCTGCTATCAGCCTCAAAGCATGATTGTCATTAGTGATGATACACTTTGGCTGCTTTGGGCACTCACCCCAAATAAATTTCTAAAAAAAAAAAAAAAAAAAAAAAGTCCCAAAAAAAGTGCTTTGGCGCCCCCTAGTGGCCAAAACTCGGGTATCTCGTGTATAGCAGTAAAGGTGTTAAGATTTTCAGAAAATGAGAAGAATCACCCAAAGTCAGCCAAAGTCATCTCTTTGACTAAGGCAATTTTATTATTATTACCTTTTCAGTAATAGCAAAGTCTAAAATGTATCCGCTTTGTTTTTACTTTTTCCTCCTCTTGCCTACTGTATGCATAATAATAATTACATTCTAATTACATCTGCAGCCTCAGAATGCTTGTTCAGTTCCAGTCATCTGTTTACCTTACAGGCAGATGATGATGATTTGCACTAGTATACACACATGCTATGAGTGAAGACGGATAATAAAGCACATTGTAAATCAGCAGTTCTGGAAGAATAGAGCTCCGCAGTCCCACCCCTTCTGTGCCGTCGCCTGCAGCCCAGAGAATGAATTCCCCATTCATTTTCCTCATAGACTTTTCCAAAATTATTTGAATTATATTAAGACAATTACACCACGGACAAAGACGAATCGGCTTGTGACAAATCATGACACACACAATGTTTTTGGGACAATCAAATTATTTTTAAAGTGTTTTGCTTGTTTTTTCCTTCTTACTAATTACGGTAGATGTTGATAATATTGTGTTTGTTGAGTGATTGTCACAACCTGAATTGTCTCTGTCCGTGGTGTAATCGACTTTGAGGCTGTGAGGAATATGAATGGGGAAATTGCTTCTGGGCTGCGGGCAATATCATGAAAGGGGCAGGACTGCTCAGCTCTATAGAGCTGGGAAAAGATCAACATTTGGCCAACATAGGACCAAATGAACCCTAACGGGTTCATTTGGTTCCATTTGTACGCTCTCAGAAAACTCTCTCAGAAAAAAGAAGCGTCTGAAGAAATCCATTAACATGGTGAAAATACATCTTGATGATGTCATCTTGATGTTTCGCCATGTTAGTGGTTTTCTTCAGACCTCCATTTCTTGGGAACGCAGAATGGGAGCAGGGGCGAAATCCATTCAAGCCCTCGCCCGCGGGCGCCCGCTTTCAAAAACGGGCGCCTGGTTTCACAAAAACGGGCGCCCATTTTCAAAAGCGGGCGCCCGCTTTCACAAACGGGTGCCTTAAATATTTAGGGTTAGGGTTAGCGTTAGCGTTAGGGTTAGGGTAGGGTTAGGGTTAGGGTTTTTGTGAAACCGGGCTTTCAAAAGCGGGCGCGCCCGCTTGAAAGCGGGCGCCCGCGGGCGAGGGCTTGAATGGATTTCGCTGGCTCTCCAGAATGGGGGAACTTTTTTTATCATGTCCACCCAACACCTCTAGGTTATACTAATATTAGAATGTTGAAAATGGGTGGACTTCCCCTTTAAGTTGTGTCAGTCTAAATTAAGGTACACAACTTTTCTGAACTCATATAGGTAAATATTCAAGCCATATGTTTTGTTCTCGATACTATAATCGTCCGTTATACACTTGCCCGCTTGCCCGGGGCAAGTAAAAAAATGGTGGGGCAAGTGAAGACTGCTACCTGGTTGCCCGATCGGGCAAGTGTGGAACTTAGTGCACTATAACACAACACAAGATATATTTGTCTTGAAGGCAGTCATTGCACTCTGCCTCTGTGTCTTTCCCTGCTTTCTAGCTATCTCCACCTATCTCTCTCCCAGGTTCATTTGGTTCCAAACTATCATTTTGCTGGGGTCAGGGACCACTGGGTCTGTGACCACTATGGGCTAATTAAGATGATGAATTTTAACTCTTGAGAGCGTAAAAATGAAACCAAATGGACCCGCAAGGGTCCATTTGGTTTCATTTTTACATTCCCAAGAACCCCTGGTTTAAAGCACCCAAGTAGGAAGTAAACTTAAATGAAAAATTTACAATATATTCTTGGGGGGCAAGTGACCATGACCTGAGGGCAAGTAGAACCTGACTTGCACTTGCCCGATGGGCAAGTGCCTCGGAGACCTTAGTGTCAACCCCTGTGTCAGATTTTGCCTTAATTGCAGTTGCTACTGTGCAACTATGACCAGACTGTAAAGGAAGAGTGATGACTCACTGCTCTATAGTTTATCTTAACCCTGAAAATATGGATATGGACAACACCCATGATAATTACAGAATTAGTTGCGACCTGATTAATCGATTACTAAAGTAAACAACCAATTAAATAATCGATTTGATTATGAGGTCCATTAACTGTCGCAGTCCTAGGTAGAACACATATCACTGCAATGGTGACACTGTCTGTGAGCGTTTGTTTTATACTGTGTGTGTGTGTGTGTGCGTGTGCGTGCGTGTGCGTGTGCGTGTGTGTGCGTGCGTGTGTGTGTGTGTGTGTGTTAGCATTTAAGTCAAGCCTCAGTTTCTTCTTTGTTTAACTGTGTGTGTGTGTGTGCGTGTGCGTGTGCCTGTGCGTGTGCGCGTGCGCGTGCGCGTGTGTGTGTGTGTGTGCGTGTGTGTGTGTGTGTGTGTTAGCATTTAAGTCAAGCCTCAGTTTCTTCTTTGTTTAACTGTGTGTGTGTGTGTGTGTGTGTGTGTGTGTGTGTGTGTGTGTGTGTGTGTGTGTGTTTCCTCTTAGCATTTAAGTCAAGCCTCAGTTTCTTCTCTGTTTAACTGTGTGTGTGTGTGTGTGTGTGTGTGTGTGTGTGTGTGTGTGTGTGTGTGTGTGTGTGTGTGTGTGTGTGTGTGTGTGTGTGTGTAAGGCTAAGCTAACATTTTGCCGTGGGTATAATCTAGTGTGTAAACTGTCTGCTGGGGGACATGGAGGATCACATATAGACCGTTACCCTCAGCTCTCTGCCTCCGCAAACAAAATGGGCACCGCGCGTCAAGTAGCTCCATATCCCCATGACACCAAAAATGCAGAATTTTGCGGAATTACTTTTTTTATCCAATCTGAAGAGAGAACCTATAGAGCAGGGGTTTTTAACAGGTGGTCCGGGACCACCAGTGGTCCTTGAGAAGGTTCCAGGTGGCCCCCAGGCTAAATGATGGAAATTTGGTTAACCGGATGTAACTCTTGAGAGTGTAAAAATGAAACCAAATGGACCCTTGCGGGTCCATTTGGTTTCAAATATTCATCATCTGAATTAGCAACACTTAATTATGAAGTTTATACTGTTTTGTTGACAAAATACAGCCTGGAATTGTGGACAAAATCAAAGAATTCTTTAATTTTAGGTCTTTTGGTGTGAAATGTTGAAAAAGGTGGTCCGTGGCTGAAATGCTGAATAAATGGTGGTCCCTGGAGTCAAAAAGGTTGAAAACCCCTGCTATAGAGGATACAGAATAATTAAGAGAAACTGTAAGTGACAACAAAAATTGGAACTGTGAAACGACTATAAAACTGACCGTGATAAATGACTAGTAGTGATTTGTAGGATCCATGGAAGGGCAGGGAGTGTATTAAAAAAATAATAAATAGCACCCTCACATCACCATCACCAATGGCTATTCTATCCTGATTGGCAAAATTGGCAAGCCACCTAAATAAATATGTTCTGTTTACTAAAGATCTATCGAGACAGGGAGAGTCCTGTTACTGAATAAACATTCTACTAGCAATGATTGAGACAAGAACTGAATGCATAAATAATAATCTTAACAATAACCACATTAATGAATACATAAATAATAATCTTAACAACAACCACATTAACGAAGCACTTAACTCTTTGACAGATTAGCAGAAAAGCTAGGCTCGCTCCCATTAGGCTCTATAATAACAAAATAATTTGTAGAAAATCCTCTGTTGTGAATTTGTGCAAATGAATGATATCTAAAGACAGCTTAAGGTGTCTACCTTAAAGGAAAAAATAAAATGAGTTGATGATTAGTTTTTTAAAATACATTTGACAAAACAGCCTGTATTTTCCACATTTCATCATTTCCAGGGTTCATTCAGAGATAAATGCATTAATGCAAGTGCGGTGAGTTAACGAGCTTGTTAAACAAAGCCGAAAACGACTTTTGTAGTGATAAGCAGACATAATACATCAATCACTCCAAAAGTTGTCGTAAATCTCTTAAGTAGTTAACAACGCTCCTCCTACTGTATATGTGTTCAAAATACCCTCTTCTCAAAAGGACATTTAAACTAGGACGATCAAGCTGATTTTAAAGAAATTAAAGGCTTACACCCATATTCTAATGAGAGTACGAAATCTCTCTTGGAAGAGCCACTCATCGACTTCTCTAATATATAATATAATAATAATAATAATAATAACAATAAGCTTTATTTGTATAGCACCTTTCATGACATAGCATGCAACTCAAAGTGCTTTACAATATCAAGCAATTGAGAAAAGAAAAGAAGAAAACAGAACAAAATTAAAATAAGATGAATGAACCTAAATAAAAAAAACATATACTGTATATGTATCATTAAAGAGGCAGGACATTAAAGATGCAAGACAATGATGACATAGCAAATGGCACAGGGTCGGACTGGCCATAAGGAGTACAGGGAGCTCTCTTGGTGGGCATTTTGGACAATGGCATATGGCAACCATCCTCGTGTTTCTTCACAGTTATTATCTAGAATTACACAGTTTGGCAGGCACTGAGGTTATATCTTCCATTCTTCTCTGGAATCCCGCCTCAAAGCAGGCATCTAGAAAACAAAAAGTATATTTCTGATCATGCCAGCAATAGCGACACTGTCCAGCGTTTCCCGTCTGGCAGCCAAATCTCATGAGACCTCAGAGACAGAAAATATGCCTGCTGCGGATTGGATCCTCAAATAAATCATGTACTGTGCACTCTGTCGAAGTCAAAGGGCAAGTGATTAGAAAACCTCATCGCCGTGAAACAAACAACTTTTCACTGGTTGAGACAAATTCGTCTTTGCATTTATTTTGCGATTTATTATTATACAGCGATATATCGCTGTTTGCCTGGGACGTCTATGTACTGTAACCGGTTCCTGTGCAGGTTGAAGCACAGCCCGGCCCTCGACTGGTACCAAGTTTTCTATTTTGGCCCGCTGTGCGTTTACGTTTGACATCCCTCTACTGCAGTGATGATGATGTCATGTCAAAGTGACTTCTGGGAGACGCAGTCCCCTCTTGAGAGACAGTTGTGGACTACATGTGTGATCCCTATCAGTTGTAAGACATATAGACACACTCTGCTGGACACACACACGCTGGCAAGGTACACAACACAGCAGACACACGTGTTGAACTCCGGCTTGGGATCAAATACACATCAAATGTTTAGATTTGGAGGTGTGTGTGTGTGTGTGTGTGTGTGTGTGTGTGTGTGTGTGTGTGTGTGTGTGTGTGTGTGTGTGTGTGTGTGTATGTGTGTGTGTGCGTGTGTGTGTGTGTGTGTGTGTGCGCGTGCGCGTGCGCGTGTGCGTGTGTGTGTGTGTGTGTGTTCGTTCAAAACACACACAGTCTTCCTCCTTTTGATTTTTTTGTTATCTTTCCTTCTCTGCCTCTCTCTCTCTGTTTCTCCTCTCTATCTCTATCTCCTCTGTCTCTGTTTCTCCATCATGGCTTTATCTCAGTCACAGGCGCCTCTAGGCGATGTATTTGTATTGTTTTCTTTGTGTGTGTGTGTGTGGCTGTGTGCACATTGTACGTGTGTGTATTTGTACGTGCACGTGCCATTCTTCTTCGCCGAAAAACTGGAGCAGCACATGACTCAAATCCGTCGTCTGGTCTCGCTGCTCTCCCAAAACAAACACACTGTGCGTTCCATATGGAGCCAAGCGGTACAGTCCTGACAAAACACTGTATTCACTATAACCATAATATTAATCGATTCTGTACTGAACGCATTTGGGTGTTTCAAGCATTAACTGGCTTTAACTATTGAAAAATAGCAGATCTACAAGCTCGTATCGCGCCACCGAGTGGCGCGATACGAGCTTTGTAGGTCTGCTATTTTTGGAAAATCCTTAAAGCATGGTGCAAATATTTGGATATTATTTTCTGTCAGAGCAAACGATATTAACTCCACTCTTTGTTTCTGGGAGGAGGGGGGGTCCCTCCATGGGATATTTTCAGATGAGGGGGGGGTCCTCTGCAGCCTGCCAAACACAGACAATTCTAGGGGTCCTTGGCATGAAATATTTCGAGCATCCCTGACGCAGAAATACCTTTTTTTTAGAAAAACTGGAATCTAGTGCTAGAAACTACAATCTAGGGGCAGAAACTAGATTCTAGTATCAGAAAGTACAATCTAATGCCAGGACAAAATTAGTTAATATTAATCACACTACAGTCTGGTCCACTCCCTTCAATCACCTCCTTCTCTTTTTTCCCCTCTGTCTTTTTTTGTTGCTTTTTACCCCTTTTCTTCCCCCAGTATTGTCGTTATGCCAATTGATTCCTCCTGCCCAAGCTTGCGTGGGTGTGTGTGTGGGTGTGGGTGTGTGTGTGTGTGGGTGTGGGTGTGTGTGTGTGTGTTGTCACTGCTGTCTGTCGTAACCAGCTGCCAGTGAGAAGGAGCCCCCACCGGGAGGATAGAGCCTTCGTCCCACTCCTCCTGCCTGTCACTCCTTACAGAGAGACGGGTGACGAGATACAAGCTCGGTGCTCGGTGGTGCGCTATGAGTGGCATAGTTTGGAGTTTTTTGAAGTTGAGCTGTGTGAAATACTTGCCATTGATATAGTGGTGTCGACTGTATTAATTGATTTACACAGAGTCCCATGGTGGGAGTGCTGATCTGGTTGTGGTGAGATATGAAGTAGTTAATTCCATTCATTTTTGCGGGGTCACTGGGGGGGGGGGGGGGGGGGGGGGAGTACCGTTTTAAGTACACTCTGGAGCCCTGGAAGTGCGTAGTCAGATTCACATTGCACAAGCGCAAGACAGTACCACGGCTGCACACACATACACCGACACACTGATCGTCCAGTCTTTGTCATTGTTCATGTAGCAGAGCGCGCACACACACACACACACACACACACACACACACACACACACACACACACACACACACACACACACACACACACACACACACACACACACACAGAAATAATGATTACTGACATGTCATATGGGGAGACCCTTACAATGTAGGGAATGTGCAAACACAATGTACGTGCATGTGTGCGTGCATGCATACGTAATTACGTATGTGTGTGTGAAAGCAAATAACGTGTCCTGTTGGAGAATCTTGCTTTCCTGTCTGTCTGTCTGTCTGTCTGTCTGTCTGTCTGTCTGTCTGTCTGTCTGTCTGTCTGTCTGTCTGTCTGTCTGTCTGTCTGTCTGTCTGTCTGTCTGTCTGTCTGTCTGTCTGTCTGTCTGTCTGTCTGTCTGTCTCATCTACACTGTCTGTCTCTACGTGGCACGGTGGCTGCTGTGGGTGCTGGTGGCGTGTCTGCTCCTCCGCGTCATCAGTGCCCATACCCGAGGCGGGGTTGGTGAAAGGGCCTTTCTGTGTGGAGTTTGCATGTTCCCGTGTCCCCCTAGGGTAGATACCCTCACAAAAAACATGCAGTAATCCCGGACTCTAAACTGCCCCCCCTGGACAGCCGGGGCGCCTGATGGAGGGGACAGGAACTGGTTGGAATAACGTGTTCCTTCTACACACTACGTCCAACCAGGGAAACTCCCCCCCTGTCAGGTGAATAGAAGAATGCGGCGCGCGACTCCTCATGCCTTGAAGGAAGCATGAGGCAAGTCTGCTGTCTGTCTGTCTGTCTCTCAGCTGTCCTTCTGTCTGTCTGTCTCTCCTACTGTCTCACTCATCTTTCCTTAAGTCACTTTTTAATATGGCTTCGGACTTAAGAGCTTAGAAAAAAAAATACACCTCAGGTCATGTCACGTCTGCACTTTATATTGTTATACTTATCGGCTTGTTCTTTGTGCTAATTACAGCTAAATGTCCTCTTCATATATTGTCTGTGTATTTGTTGAGTTAAATCTTTGTTAATTCAGTTATAATTTACTGAATTCAAAACGTTAAAAGTCATACTACCAGCTCAGCCTCAGTAAATCCAGCTCCTCTTATAGTTGTACTCTTAGGTTGACTTGCAGGATAAAACTCCCAGATGTGTTGGGGATTTGTCCAGGCTGCGTTGGTCTGAAGAGGTTGATGGCGGGGGGGCTTCGCTTGGAAGGTGTTGACACAGGTATTGAGGAGGGGACACTCAGCCATCTTTGTACTGCTCTCCTCTTCCTCAGTGACGCCAACGCAGAGGTCACTGGCATTGTTGGCTCTGCTAGTTCTGCAGCGTTTGTAGTGCACCCTACACAGTACACACTGCTTACCCTGTGCGTCTGTGGGTAAAATAAATGGTGGGCCCTTGTATGAAAAAGGTTGAAAACCACTGATCTATGTGGAGAAACCAATCTTTTATCATCCCATTTAAGTGG
>CM076980.1:10165673-10215673 GCA_039105355.1 Benthosema pterotum | reverse complement strand
CTAACATTTGACATGTGAACCCCCCATTTGATACCATCCGTCCTTCTTTAATATTCATGTGTTTATCCCTGGGACCGCATACTATCCACAAAAGCAATTTCTTACATTTTACTCTGATAGTAGTATTAGATAGTAGCATGTAGCTGGGGACCACCTAGAACACCCACAAGGACCGCTCACTCACCACACACTTTCTTTGACTTGAGAGCTACTTTCAAAATGTTCAACAAGGTTCAACAAGATCTACACATCAAAAATGTGATTATCCCATTGCTGAAAATAGTTTAAAAATCCATTCCAAGGCCAACTAGAAAGTGGGAGCTTTGAAATAGGGGGGGGGGGGGGGGATTGGAAGATTTTCTTGTATATGCTATGAATGTCATTCGAAAACAAAGTATGTGGGGTTTGAGTTGACAGTCACTGTATATATTTTCATGTCATGTGATCTACCTGCACAGCCTGTGTGATCTACTGGTAGATCACGATCAACCTTATGGGCACCCCTGGTCTAATACAGTACATACAGTAGATATTCCAGACATGAAAAGGGTGTCACCTAAAATGGTACTGAGGCCTTCATACTTGTGGTCAGGACACTCCTGTGTTGTTGTGGTGTGCAGTCAGGCGTCCTCTAGACCAATCAGTGAACAGGGTGAAAGGTGACTTGTCAGATAGTAAGAACAGAGACCTGTGAAAGCTCAATCACCGCGGCGAATTACGTAATAGTGTAGTTTTCTAAAAAACCAACACTGTGGTGATAACCGCATAACCCAAACCGGTCCATGTATGAGAGTTAAGAATCATTGTTCCCTGTGGATCATGTTATATGACAGTGCAGTCTAGCCATCACCAGCTTGGTACTCCTGAATCACTGCCCTCCTCCATGCTTTCTCCAGCACAGGGGTGGGCAATTGTTTTTTCCCAAGGGGCCAAATGAGATATAAAATATAGTGGTGGGCCAAGACTAAAGGCTGAGACTAAAGTCTGCGTAGTATTAATTTAATTCCAAGATAAAACTAAGCGTAAGACCAACCATTTTGACACCAGGGCCCTCTATTTATTCAGAATGTAAGCCACAGAGAACCACCATTTGATGACATTTTAGTCCCACAGACCCCACAACTAAAGATTTCTTTTGCTTTTTGTCCACAATACCAGGCTGGATTTTACAAACAAAACAGTCAAACATACAGATCAAAATGATCATTAATCTTCTACATTCTCTAGTTGTGTCGACTTGTGAATATTTTAACTCTTGAGAGTGTAAAAATGAAACCAAATGTTTGGTTTCCTTCTACTGCTTCCTTCTACTGCTCCCATCTGGAAGCACGGGGACAGACCCAATGCTCTCCGATCAAAATCTGATCAGAGCTATATGCCTCTGTACGCGGCTGCTAGAGGCGGGATCAACGTGAGACTGATGACATATTGAAGCTGTGCCACTGCTCTAATGTAAACAACAACCTAACAATACTACAATTCCAAATTATTTTTGGATATATCATATTTTTGTGCTGCTGTTGTCCCACATAGTTTTTGTTTGAGAGTTCCCAGATCAAGGTAGGAGGAGGGGACTTGTGAACTACTACTACTACCGCAATCTGACAGAGTCAGGTTAGGTCAAAGCTGTCTCGCAGTGAATCTACGTAGGTGGTGGTGGTGGTGTGTGTTGCTTCTGCCCTTTCCTGGCTGTTCCCCGGGTTGTTTGCTTGCCACTAGGTCCAGGTGCCTGACACAGTGCCCTGCCAGCTCCATCCTTCTCTTCTCTTTCCCGGTGGTATTGTAGGTCCCTGTAGTGTAGACTAGAGGGTCCACGTGTGTGATCTCTCGCTGTTGTAAAGGACTCATCCCTGTGGTTAAACACAATGTGCAAACAATGACAGTCATCTATCTACAAATGCACTGAATACCTGCATGTGTGCATGCGTGCGTGTGTGCGTGTCTGTCGGCCGCCCACATTTGTGTGTTCCCCGACCCCGACTGTTCGACTCCAGTCTCTGTGTATCAACTAGAAGGACATGCAGGGCTGATGATGTGCCCTGTAGTGGGAAGTTTAGAAGTCGTGTTAGAACCGGCGTTTGTCTGTAAGGATCTATGATGAATCATCAAATATCTGTATTGATTAATTGATTGAATACTTTATCAGAAATTTAAACGGTGGCATGTCATTAGAGACATTCACTCAGTGAGAGAGCTTGTAGATCAGCTAATTCTGACCAGTATTGAGCGGGAATTGGCATAATTGCGATTGTCAGTGTGTATGTTGTGCAGTATTATATAATATACAGTATTAGTCTTTATTTCATTCATTGTTCTTATTTATTACTTTAAGTCTTCAGTTCATAATTAAAGGAGCATTCAGTGATTTTGGGTGTTTTGGAAAACCCTCTGGTCCCTCCGGTAACAAGATGTGCACGGGCACACCCTTTACAGTGTGGGGGAACTGCAACAGGCCAATAACATTTTTAAACTATTAAAATTTTCAATAGTTAAAAAGGCCAGCTTACAGCCTGTCAATAGATTGGCATCTTGAACTATTCCAAAATGTTTTTCAAAATAGTAAAAAAAAAAGTTATGGATAAGGGGTTAAGCGTGTGACGAAAATGGAACCCCAAGACTCAATCCTCATTGGAGGAAGGCCCCTCTCATCCTGATTGGATGAGAGGGAAGCCCCGAACTGAAAATATTTGTTTGTTTGTTTGTTGTTGTTGTTTTTTACCCCAGTGTTTTTCTTTTTGTCTCCTCACTAGGGAGGAACTCCTTATATGGTCACCACACTCTATAGTAGGAAGGATTAGCCAAAAAAGAAGGAAAAAAAAAACAATATTTAAATTATGTGAACTCTTACTTACATTTAACTTTATGTCTCAGGGCTTGACCCTAACACTTGCCCGGGGCAAGTAAAAAAAATGGTAGGGCAAGTAAATACTGTTACCTGGTTACCCGATCGGGCAAGTGTGTGACTTAGTGCGCTATAACACAACACGATATATTTGTCTTGAAGGCAGTCATTGCACTCTGCCTCTGTGTCTTTCCCTGCTTTCTAGCTATCCACAATTCCAGGCTGGATTTGGGAAACAAAACAGGCAAATTAACATACACATCAAAATGACCTAATCTTCTACATTCTCTAGTGGTGTAGACCTGGGCTAATTAAGATGATGAATTTTAACTCTTGAGAGTGTAAAAATGAAACCAAATGGACCCGCAAGGGTCCATTTGGTTTCATTTTTACGTTCTTAAGAGTTACATCTGGTTAACCAACTTAACTGGGGACCACCTGGAACCCTCTCAAGGACCACTGGTGGTCCCCGGACCACCTGTTGAAAACCCCTGGTTTAAAGCACCCAAGTAGGAAGTAAACTTAAATGCAAAATTTACAATATATTTTAGGGGGGCAAGTGACCATGACCTGAGGGCAAGTAGAACCTTTCTTGCACTTGCCCGATGGGCAAGTGCCTCAGAGACCTTAGTGTCAACCCCTGTGTCTGTTTTTATATCACTATAAATGTTACTGACACTGTACTGTACTGTGCTTTAGTTGTCATTCGTATCAACACTAGAGGGCACTGCCGTCCTAATCACACCTCCACTGTCTCTCACTCACCAGATACTGTACACACACACACACACACACACACACACACACACACACACACACACACACACACACACACACACACAGTCGCACAACAGGTACACACACACGGACGGAAGCGCCCTCTCCCCTGTGCTTAACTGTCAGTGTATCCTGCTAATTGCTCGCCGTCTATTTGTTGCTTGCTCATGAATTAACGAGCGTTTACGAGGCGACCGCCAGCGCTTTTAATTACACCTGAGGAGCTCACTTCTTATTGGGTGGCTCCTTTAACGAGCTGTGTTAACGATCTGCTAACGAGGCTGTGATATTAAAAGGCGTGTTTGCTTTGCTGAAGGACTACAGGCGCTGGAAGCCTCTGCGTTGCTAAGGATTACACACACACGCGCCACACATACACGCATGTGCGTGTGCGCGCACACACACACACAGACCATCATATGATTCATATCTGATTAACCGTCATAACTTTGCTGATCCTGGGTTGGCAGATTAAGGGTTACAACAGTTAACCCAACTGATCAATTAGAACAACTATTAAAAATCGATAAACAATTGGGTATCATATAGTGGTGTATTCAATATAGTGACGCAATATATCGATAGAACACCCGGATACGGCAGTAAACATCATGCATTAGTTGGTGATCAGTGTTGACAAGCGTAGCTAGCTCTGTTTTGAAAGCCTCCATGCATGGTTGCAATACACACTCTTCCCAGAACCCTTTTTAGAAAGTTTATTTCATTTTCATTCATCTGAGAGTGTTCTATTGTATTCTATTTGTTCAACACGGTCATTATTTTTGAATGAACATATCAATATATATATAAATAAATTGATATATCAACATACCGTATTGTCCCGAATATAAGGCGACTCTGGTTGTAAGACGATCCCCATTTTTCAAGTCTCATTTGTGGAAAACCAACATTAGATGTCAAATAGTATAGCCCTCATAGTATTCAGGCCAATGGGATATACATGGTATCGTAATGTGGCCTCTGTATGTGGCCTCTGTATCGTGATACTAATACATATTTATTGAGAGATTGCAAGCAATAGTCACCACTTATGTATATGGTCCTTTAAATATATATTTTTAAATGTCAGAAATTATGAATCTGTTTTTCAAAAAAAAGAAAGTGAAAATACACTAAGAAAAAAAGCCGAAATATGGAAAATAAAAGCTCTAAGTTCTCAATGTGTGGCATTGCGACTCATGATGCATTGTGCACTCGTAGATGTTCTATTTTTTATTTATTCTTGTCTTTTACTCTAATTGTGTTTTGTCCATTGTACAGCACTTGGTAACCTTGTTTTGAAAGGTGCTTTATAAATAAAATGTACTTACTTACTTACTTACTTATTTGCTAGTATAAGTATATTCACTTTTATATAAATGTAACATGTTTATGATTCAGTTAATTTAAAAGACTAACCAGTACTAATCACTACAATAGTGGTTAATAAAATGCATGGACACATTACATCCTCGGTAGAGACAGACTCATACAGTGAACTAATGCGCCGCAGTGTGTTGTGAGCTTGTAGGTCGGCTATTTCAGGGAATGTTTGCCCATTATGACCTGCCTGGAACAGTGTTTAACTCTGTCTTTAGCCCCTTTTGACAGATGTACTGTATATACAGTATAGTGTTGACATTCACCTGAACGCATGCAGAAAAACTAACAGAACACGATACTGCCTCTAGTCTATGGAATGACATTATAAGCCTATTACAGCTCACTGCTGATCAGAAATAAATGTTTATTTTAAATGATGAAAGGATGGGATGATTGGAGGACGGCTTCCTCTCTCAACTTTCTAGAGGCTTGGTAAATTTGATAATAGTCTTAGGTGTTTAGTTTTAGGTCTCTTGTTTTGGTGGCATGCCTAGTACTGAATTCAACCATTTAAAAATGTCACACACATTCTGTGGCCTCGTTTCCACCAGCTCCTTTTTCCTGTATCTTCATCCATGAGCCACATTATGAATTGAGTGTGGAAAACATTCACATATTTATTGTATTGCTATTACCATGAATTTGATTTCCATAGGAAATATGAAAAATGTACTACTGTGGAAGGGCTGTGACATGTTATTTTACTTATATTGACCCTATAAACAATTTAGTATAGATATGGTTTTGCACACTCAGTTTCTAATTGGAGAGGATATCCACCCATTTTCAACCATTTCAACACTCTCAGGAAAAAGGTCCTAAAAATGATGATGATCACCATGTTAATGATTTTTTTAAGAACTCTATTTCTAGGAAACAGAATTTTTTTTATCATGTCCACACAACATCTCTACATTCATGACTTGATAGTGATGATAGTAAAATGTTGAAAATGGGTGTAATTCCCCTTACACCTGAACCGGGTCCCAGGCCGTAGAAACATGAACAGCTCAGAGTCAAAAAGAAAAATGTGAGACTACACTAGAAGAATCAAATCAAACCTGTATGTGAATATAACAATGAACAACAATAAACAGGACTGGGTGTGATCTCTTCATCAGTGCCAGGATCTTTAGGGGCGGGGGAGTTTGTACCAGAGATGTACAGAGAATTAAAGTGACAATAAAAATATGTTCCTATACATATTTTTTTATAAATAATGCTAGATGACTAAAAGACCAACAGTGTTTCTGTAAATAATGGAACCTGTTTTACTTATATAATTAATGGATGATTATAATTAGATCATCTTGTATAATATGACGTGTATGGATGTGAAAATAACGGAACCAAACAAAGCTTCTGCCAATCTGTTTATTCTCTCTCTCTCACACTCTCACACGCATGCACGCACGCACACACACACACGCACACACGTCTGAGCTGCCTTTTCAGGCACACTCACCGCAACAAACATCCGTTATATGTGTGTCAAATAGGACAAATTGTAGCACATATTTGACAAACATGAATGCCAATATTTTACTTGCTGTATTGATTTAAGAACAGCCAGCATGCATCTCTCTCTCTCTCTCTCTCTCTCTCTCTCTCTCTCTCTCTCTCTCTCTCTCTCTCTCTCTCTCTCTCTCTCTCTGCATGTGTGTGTCAGTCAGTACGCTCAGTGTGAAAAACTGACACATTGATTGACTTATGATATAATCATAATTGACACGAGAAATTAACAATCACACTTTGCGGATTATGGAGAAATGTGAATGTCGGGGGAAAATCTGGGGAGAATGATGGAGAGAGGTAGCCGATGAATGTCTATGAGAGAGAGAGAGATTATCTCTATAAGGTACTACCGTAATCACATTATGCTGAGCTAATTTCTGTAGGACTTTAACTGCATACATTTTAGTATAATGTATTATAATGAAGGGCTATCTTTGAGAAACAAAGAAAGATCCCGCACACCATCAAACACTTGCGCGCGCACGTGTGTGCGTGCGTGCATGCACACGGAAGATTGTGCACACTTGACAATTGTCACACTGTATAGTTACATCTTATCAGAACAAGGGTTGTTAAAAAAATCTGATTAATCACAGCTTTAAAATGAATTTAATCGTGATTTATCACCATTGAAACTATGTTGAACTACCGGTATGTGAAAAAATGCTGAATGTCTTGAGTCAGTGTGCACATGCGGTAATTGCATTTTACATTTAATCAGTTTAGTCAACAACATTAATGAAAGCCATTCGTTATTTTCAACAGCCTTAATCAAAACTGCAGTTTATCATACCTGTAGCTGTACTTTCGAGTGGTTTCTCTCTTATCTATGTATTTTATCTTGTATAGTTGTTAGCACACAGCCTGTGTGGAACATCTCACTGTATGTATGTGAATGACAAACAAAGCCCTGTTGATTCTTCCTGGAGGTTGATTGTGTGTGTGTGTGTGTGTGTGTGTGTGTGTGGGTGTGGGGGGGGGGGGGGGGGGGGGGGGGGGGGGGGGGGGGCGCGTGTGGGCGCGTGCGTGCGTGCGTGCGTGTATATTTTCCAGTCAACCCTGAAGTGAACGTGGAGCTGAAACAGAGACTGCCGGTGTCCTCTAAGCAACAACACGCCAGCGACACGCTAACGCCACGCAGCACTGCAGGGTAACAACATGCCAACCCAAACCTATTCAATGTTTATGAACAGGAACCCCTTTTGGTGTCTTAACTCCTTAAGAGATTTACCATGTGTTTTGGCGCGTTTAGTTATTCTGTTGTCTGCTTATCATGCGAAAACACGTTTTTGGCACTTTTTTATGTATAAGCAATAGCATAGATTAACTTGCTGGCCACCATATAATAGATAATTGATATAACTTTAAATGCACTTTAAATGCATTTATCTCTGAATAAGCCCTGGAAACAGTGAAATGTGAAAATACAGGCTGTTTTGTCAAATGTATTTAAAAAACTAAAAGACATCAACTCATCTTATTTTTTCCCTTAAAGGAGACATCTTAAGCTGTCTTTGCACAAATTTACAGAGGATTTTCTTTGAATGATTTAGTTACTATTGAACCTAATGGGAACACGCCTTTGTTTCCTGCTAATCTGTCAAAGACTTAAGCATTAAGTTATTGTGCTATTGAAAAATAGAGAGAGGGCAAAATCAATTTGTGACCGCGGCCAACCGTTGCAATGTATGCCGTGGTCGCAAATTGATTCCGCTGGTCGCGACAGTTTGGTAAAACAGTCATGACCATTATACTGTATATTAGTTGTGATCATTATAAATTAGTTGTGACCGGTGAAACAGTCGACAACGTATTCCACCGTCGCAAAATTATTTCACACATGTTGAAAAATAATAAATTAGTCACGACCATTTGGTCACCCTCATGGCGTATGCCGTGGTCGCAAAATGATTTCGCAAATCTACAAGCTCAAATTGTGGCATGCTGTGGGCTTGTAGATATATACAGTATACTGTATTTGTAATCATTTTGTAGATATTCATTCACAAAAAACTCAAATCTTTGCTTCTGTTGGATTCCTGGAAGTAGACATTTTCAGATGGGGGGGGGGGGGGGGTCAACAGCTAAATACAGATAATTTTGGGGCTCCTTGATGTGAAAAAGGTTGATTACCGCAGAGATAGAATGGACGGTTATTCAGACGTTTCAGATTTAGAAGCCATTTTGTCATTTTGCCAGTTACTTTAAGGTGGTAATATTTACTTTAAGGTGGTTATTTTGAATATCTTTTCAGGTGCAGTGATAAGAGGACTCCCACCCCCACTCAGGCTGACGGGACTCAAGGTGATGCCGATAAGAGCAAGCTAACTGTACCTTCAATTTTAACCAACATGCCTCAACCAGTCAGTTAACCATACTCCTCCAACCTCCCCCTGGCCAGCCGCGGCACCTGATGGAGGAGACAGGAACTGGTTGGAATAACGTGTTCCTTCCGTCAAGTGAAAAGAAGGCAGCTTGGACTCCTCATGCACTGAAGGAAGCATGAGGCCAGTCCGCTGCCTCCCAGGTTGGCGGAGGATGTGTAGAGCCCAGGATCACATTAGGAATTGGCACTGGGTGAAAAAATGGGTTATAAAATTGTGGGATAAAATATTAGATAAAAATACATACAATGAATACAAAAACAATGAATTTGACTTGTGACTTGGTCACAAGTCAATTTGGAGACTTGGGTTACTTTATCCATTCAGTTCAAAAGGCTTTGAATTGACGTTCTACCTGCATTGTACTCCTTGACAATATAGACGGTACAAATTGCCAAATAACTCTCTGTGGTGAGACCATCATGAAAGAGCCATGTGCGTAATCTCCATATAGCCACGCTTGTGCGCTGTGCGTGCCGTGATGCAGACAGACAGCGCAATGGCCTTCTGGACATCCATAAAATAAAACTATAGGCTTAAATACATACAGAGATAGTTATTTGACCAAAGTTTAGTGAAAGCCCAGTGGCTGCTGCAGTGAACTCACTCTGCTCTCCTGGCTAGTAGGATAATAACGTGGATGAAATTGGAATAGTCCAGCGGACCCCGACAGCCACGTGTGCTTTTATTTTTATTTTATAATCATTAGCCGTTAATGTTATCGAGAAGCGCAATTCAACGGTTAACCATTGGCCATCCCTAGTCGGGACATCCCTAAAAAAACACATTCCCACCACATGTGTCTGTGTGTATGCGTGTGCACGTGTAAATGCTTGCAGAGTTGTTAGATTCTACACAACGAATGTGGTCATAGACGGATCTAGAAATTATGGGCCCCTGGGCTGCAACCAGCCAAAAATAATAAACAGCCAAAATAACCAAGCCAAATAAATGCAAACACTTGCAGTAATGTACCATATCATGATGGTTTAGGACTTTTGGGGTTATTTTATTGGTACTAAATGAATAAGACCCTTGTAAATAACAGTGAAAAGGATGTGTGTGCCAAGAGGCTGAGCTTCAGCCTCTTAGCAATCGCACAGACACTCAACGTGTCCGTTGGTTAATCCTCCCCTGAATGTGGTTCATGACAGTTATGTGGACATTGTTTTCAAAATGTCTTACTGTCTACGTCTGTCTGTCTGTCTGTCTGTCTGTCTGTCTGTCTGTCTGTCTGTCTGTCTGTCTGTCTGTCTGTCTGTCTGTCTGTATTCAGGAGTCCATCCGTTGTTCCAGGAGGTGTCCAGGTCGTCCAGATCTCCTTCTCCTCTCTCCCTCTCTTCTCCTCACTCGGTGCGGAGGTCCCCTGGTGCTCTGTCCCCCAGACAGCCCCCACCGGCCCCCTCTTCCCCGCTGTCCCCCAGACTGCCCATCCCGCCCCCGCCGGCCCCCTGCGGCCTGTCCCCAAGAGCGCCCGTCCCACCAGCACCGGTCCAGATGGAAGTGGACAGTCACACACCCCTACCCAAGACAGACAGCTTAGGGTACGTACTGACATCATTCATGTCACGGGCACCACCAACTTATAACTCAGCATATGAGTAGGTTGATGACTAGTATTTGGGTTCATATACTGTATCTACTCTATGGCTCTGAGACATGGGCACTTTCAAAGATATTTGATAACAGGGCCCACTATTTATTCAGAATTTGAGCCACGGACCGCCAGTTGATGACATTTTAGCCCCACAGACCCCAAAACTAAAGATTTCTTTTGCTTTTGTCCACAATTCCAGGCTGGATTTTGGAGAAAACAAAACAATCAAACATACAGATAAAAAAAATGACCATTAATCTTCTACATTCTCTAGTTGTGTAGACTTGGGCTAATTCAGATGATGAATATTTTAGCTCTTGAGAGTGTAAAAATGAAACCAAATGGACCCGCAAGGGTCCATTTGGTTTCATTTTTACGCTTAACCAGATGTAACCAGAGTGTAACCAGAGTGATGCCCTGAGGAGGGCAATTTGGTTCCAAACAAACCACTCCATTGATTAAATTGAGGCATTACCATATATCTCCTCACTTTAGTGAAGAGATGTATGATATCAGGTCTATAGTATATGGGTATTTTCGTACAATAAGCATTAACTAAAGCGCCAGAATTAAACAGAACTGAATAGAGGAGCACAGGATGTTTGGAATGTACAGGGGCTCTGGCTAGGCGTGAGACGGCAAAATCAAAACCTGTCGCTACTCTCCTCCTACAGTACACTAGTTCTATCTTCCCTTCTCTACAGTCCTGCCTCAAAGCAGACCAGAGTTAGAAAACTGTGGTTACCTGATGCCATATAGGGACACAGGCATCAGTAAGCACAGGTGTGGGCAATTATTTTTCCCAAGGGGCCAAATGAGATACATAAAATATTGTGGAGGGCCAAGACTAAAGGCTGAACTAAAGTCTGTGTAGTATTCATTTAATTTCAAGATAAAAGTAAGAGAAAGGCCAACCATTTTGACACCAGGGCCCACTATTTATTCAGTATTTCAGCCACAGAGGACCAACATTTGATTACATTTTAGCCCCACAGAACCCAAAACTAAAGATTTCTTTTGTTTTTATCCACAATACCAGGCTGGATTTTACAAACAAAACAGGATAATGTGAATCAAAAATGACTATTCTTTTACATTCTCAAGTTGTGTAGACTTTGGGCTAATTCAGATGATGAATATTTTAACTCTTGAGGGTGTAAACATGAAACCAAATGGACCCGCAAGGGTCCATTTGGTTTCATGTTTACACTCGCAAAGAGTTACATCTGGTTAAACAACTTTCCATATTTAACTGAACCTCTCTCAAGGACCACTGGTGGTCCCCGGGTCGGTCAAGGTCAGCCAAAGGGCCGCATAATGCCCAGGTATGAGTAAGCAGGTACTGCATGGGGATGACAATGAAGGAACAGGGTGTCCTTGCTTGGCATTGTGAAATCCATTATCTCAACCGTGGTCAAATAATGACCTGTACAAGTACATCAAGCTGCTTCAGGAGAGCGCTAGGCTCCTCCTGACCACACATGACCGTTGGTCATGTCCCCAAGGCTTCTTTATCTCTATTTACACCTCCTGGACATGACACTAGAGGTGTCACAGGGACTTACCCCCGATCCAACCAACCGTGGATGCTGAGCACCAAGCAGCGAGGCACTGGGTACCGTTAGTCTTTGTTATATCCCATTGAGTCCTGACCCTCGATTCGAGTTTCATTCACTACAGTAATTTCCGACATTCTAGTTATTGAGACTAAATGATAGTTTCTGATGCTAGGATCTCCTTTTTGACACTAGAATCTACTTTCTGATGCTAGAATCGAGTTTTTGACACTAGATTCTATAGTTTCTGACACTAGATTCTAGTTTTTCTGAAAAATCTGTGCTCCTGTGTCAATGATGCTGACATATTTCTAGCCAAGGACCACCAGAATTATCCGTATTTGGCTGCAGACCGCCATCTGAAAACATGTTGTTCTCGGGGGTTCCCCAGAAGCGAAAAATTGAGATAAAATGTTTGCTTCCAAAATAATGTATTCAGAGATTTGCAGCACATTTTCACATTTTTTCAAAAATAGCAGAACAACAAGCTCATGTCGCGCCACTCGGTGGCGCGACATGAGCTTGTTGATCTGCTATTTTTCAACAGATAAAACACCAAAACGCGTTCAGGACACTAGAGGATATGTACACTGTATGACCCGAGCGGGGATTGAACCCCGACCTCCCATTCTCAGGGCGGACGCTCTAACCCAGAGGCCACCGAGCTGCGGGGAACATAGGGCGTGAAAAAGTAGATTTACAGGTAGGTGGATTAGGAGGTTACAGCGGTAACTCACTACCAGAATTTCTCTAGAATAGTATATTATAGATAGAGTATGTATATTTGCGCTGATTGTGGCGGAAGCCATGCAAGGCATACACATTGGGAGCAATTTGGGGTTCAGTGTCTTGCCCAAGGATACTTTGAAGGACAAGACCAGTCGAGATTGGATCCGCCGATCCACGGATCTCTGGCCAACCTGCTCTACCTCCAGAACCACTGTCATCGGGGCAGTGGCTCAGGGGTAGGGCGGCTTGGGGTTCAAACCCTGGCTTCCTCAGAGTTGGAAGCGAAGTGTCCTTGAGCAAGACACTGATCCCCTAGTTGCTCCTGATATGCAGGTTGGTACCTTGCACGGTTTCCCCTGCCAATGTGAATGGGTGAATGTATTGCATCCATCTATGTAAATCGCCTTGGATAAAGGCGTGATATAAACATGCACCAACAGCACCAATAGGAGGTATAATGGGAGGTGAAATAGGAGGTGTAATGGGAGGTGAACTAGGATGTAATTTTCTGCTCCTTAAAGGTCACATCTCGACTCGGCAGGTAAATAAACTGTAATAAAGACAGGATGATGTTCCATTGAGAGACACTGTTATTGCTCTGTGTGTGTGTGTGTGTGTGTGTGTGTGTGTGTGTGTGTGTGTGTGTGTGTGTGTGTGTGTGTGTGTGTGTGTGTGTGTGTGTGTGTGTGTGTGTGTGTGTGTGTGTGTGTGTGTGCGTGTGCTTGTGCGCGTGTGTGTGTGCACATGTGTGTGTGCGTGCACATGCGCGCGCATGCAGTGAGGTAGTGAGGGAGAGAGAGAGGGAGAGCCGGATCATTTTTAATATCAGAACTTGTTGGTTCCTCATCCTCTCTCTCTCTCTCCCTCTCTCTCTCTCTCTAACCATATCTCTTCTCTTTCTCTCGTTCATCTTGGTTCAATTTAACTGAAATTAGTTTTGTTTATTAAATGTTTTGCCAAAGCAATGTTGCAATAACAATATTTATAATCTATAAATATCTGTACTAGTCAGACAGACAGGCAGGTTGGTAGTTAGATAGATGGATAGAAATACTATCCATCTATCTAACTACCAACCCGCCTGAAGTACTAGTAAGTCAAGAAAGCGTTATTCTGTTGGTCTGTTCATTAAGTCAACCGGATGGAACTATCAAAAAATCAATCAATCAATTGACAAATACGTGAATTCACAGCGCTCTCTCTCTCTCTCTCTCTCTCTCTCTGTCTTTGTCTTGCCCTTCCAGTGGTTCTGAGAAGAAATCAGGAGTGGACAGAGATCAAAACATCTCCTTTCTCCTGAAGGAGCTGGACTCACTGAGAGAGTTGAACAAGAAGGTACACACACACACACACACACACACACACACACACATACACACACACACACACACACACACACACACACACACACACACACACACACACACACACACACACAGTGCACGCTGAGAAAATAAGAAGGTATATGTAATAATAATCATCATCATCTCTGGAAGCTTAATAAATTCACCTTTATGTCTGTGCGTGTGCGCGCGCATGCGCACGTGTGTGTGTGCATGTGTGCGTGTAGTTGCAGGAGCAGTGTGTGCAGCAGCAGAGAGAATTGGAGAACAGAAGACTAGAGGTTCAAATCCAACCGGAGTGGAACCACACAGCAGGTTGGACACACACACACACACACACACACACACACACACACACACACACACACACACACACACACACACACACACACACACACACACACACACACACACACAGTAGACACAGCTCACCCCCATCATACGCTTAGAACGGGGAGCGGGATTCACTCAAATTTGCTTATTTCCATTGCTCCAAAATGCATTCTTTTGTAAATCGCCTCTCCACAATGTCAACAGAGTGTGTTGACACTCACACTTTGATGCATAGTCGCAATTGCCATGGCAGTTTTCCAGCTGCTACTATGCAGTAATGTGTGAGTGTCAACATTCTGTTGACGTGATGGAGAGACGCTACGAAATGCAAGGAATTCTCCTTTAAATGGTGGTGCTACTGACCCCTGGTGACCATCAAGCCTAGCACCTTGTCTAAATGAGTGGCCAGAGAAGGAGAGAGAGAGTAAAGGAGTAACAAGTGAGACGTGACAGAATGAAAAACAACTGTTATCGTTCCAGTGTTCTCCTCACTTGTCTTTGTGTTATTGCTCTATGTCCACTGAGCCACCGGTCATCTCTGCACCATTATGAGATATATGAGCCTGCAAAACACACCACACACGCACACGCACACACACACACACACACACACACACACACACACGCACACACACACACACACACACAGGTGAGGTTAATAATGTAGCGTTGTCAATAAGCCCTGATCTCAGAGAGATCACAACACAAGGTAATATCCTAACTGTCTGTCTGTCTGTCTGTCTGTCTGTCTGTCTATATACCTGTATGTCTGTCTGTATACCTGTCTGTCTGTCTCTCTGCCCAAATACTACTTTGTGTCTACATAAAGCATTGAATGGTTCAGGTCCAAAATACAGTTTTGATCTTATGTGATATCATGAACCACCAGTCACTGAATATTTTATTGGAACAACATTTTTAATATTTCAAAAGGCCATTATACAAGCTTAAACTTTGTCAATGTAGATTAGCTAGTTGAACAATTCAAAAATGTAAAATAAAATTGTAAAACAAGGTGTTTAGGGGGAAGGGGTTTAGCATTGCGGTGATGAAAACGGAGCCCTTGGTGTAAAAGCATCCTAAACACTAACCATTATGTCTATTCTTTGCATCAAGTGAACTCGGTACATAGAAATTGATTAATTGAAGATTATTCAATAACTTTTTTGGCAATGTAAACGTATGTTTTCTCATGCCAACAAAGTGAAGTGAATTGAATTGGTAGAGCAGGTCGTCCAATTATCAGTCTACATGTCCTTCAGTCTACATATTGAAGTGCTCTTGAACCCCAAATTGCTCCTGATGTGCTGGTTGGTACCTTTCATGGTTTCTGCTGCCATAGGTGTTTCCAGCTTGGATAAAGGTGCTTTTTTGAGCGATGTGGTCAGGGATTATTCAGCATTTGAGCCATGGATCATCATCATTTGATGACATTTTAGCCCCACAGACCCCAAAACTAAAGATTTCTTTTGCTTTTGTCGAGAATTCCAGGCTGGATTTGGGCAACAAAACAGGCAAACATGCAGATCAAAATGACCATTAATCTTCTACATTCTCTAGTTGAGTAGACTTGGGCTAACAGTACATTTTAACAGTGGGCGATGGACAAGCAACGTCTTCCGATTTGGCCGAAAAGCTCAGCATTTTTTATCTTCCAGGCCGCCGTAGTCTGACGTCGCCTGTTCTGCTGCTGTCGCCCGAATCGGCGGCTCCCATAGACAAAGAATGGATGTCGGCCGACATTGCTTGTCCATCGCCCGCCGTCGCCCACCATTAAAACGTACTGTAAGAGAGACCACCTGGAACCCTCTCAATGACCACTGGTCCTAGAGGGAGAAAGTCATCAGGGAGAGCTCTGCTTTATGTCTGAAAAAAAGTGTGTGTGTGTGTGTGTGTGTGTGTGTGTGTGTGTGTGTGTGTGTGTGTGTGTGTGTGTGTGTGTGTGTGTGTGTGTGTGTGTGTGTGTGCGCGTGTGTGCGCGTGCGTGCGTGCGTATACAGCACTAGTAGAGGAGATCTACTCGGCTCAGCGCAGCAGAGATGAGGCAGTGATGATGCGTCTCCGTCTGGCCAATGAGGAGAGAGACCACGCCCTCCTCCACGCCAAACACCTCCAGCACACCCAGTACGTAAACCAAACACACAACACCTCCATCCAGCTCATCAAGTATGTAAACCAAACGCACCTCACCTCATCTCCAACACACCCAGTACTTAAAGCAGACACACCTCACTTAACTCATTCAGCGCGATCGGATTTTCTTGTTTTCTTTCCACTGCCGCGGCTCAAACCAGTTCGATCGGTAAAAAAGCCCTTATTTTGAAGCTCAGATCTCCTAAACAGGATGTGCTGTTTCTGTTATGCTGTGTCTGTTGTCTTGCCTAATCGATCATCTGGCGATGTACCAAAAAACATCCGGGTCACAAGTCAGGAAGAGCTGTGTAGCCCTGGCTGCTTAACCCATGCGCCAGCGACATTGAGGGGGCAAACCGGAGGAGAGCCGTTTGAATGCATTGGGTTGAATGCATGTCTATGGGAGGGAAAAAAAAAAAGTTGTCGCCAATTCTGTCCCAAATGAAAGTCAGCAACGGGATGATCATCAGACGATGCGCACGGACTAATAGTTGGATTAAAGAATGAAATCTACATCTCGTCGTGATACGAGCCGTCCGCGTTACCGGCAGTGGGGTTCTAACGGGATGTCCACGAGCCCCGCGTTATCGGCGCGAAGAGAATTAATACCTGTCTTGATTATTGTCCAACAATTTGGTCTAGTGCTTCAAAAAATGATCTGAACAAACTTCAGCTTACTCAGAACAGGGCAGCACGCCTTGCTCTGCGCTGCTCTGGGAGAAGTAGTATTGAGTGGATGCATGATACACTGTCATGGATGAGAGTTGATCAAAGGTTGGTGTGTAGTCTTGTGACATTTCTGTTTAACATACATCATTCTGGTAAACCTACTGAGTTGTTTGCACAGTTGCAACCCACTAATACCAGACATAGTTATGCTACCAGACAGGCTACTGGTCATCATTTTACCACTCCCATAATTCCTAGAACAAATGCACTGAAGAAAACAGTTATGTATAGGGCAGGAAAAAATTGGAACGAGCTCCCACCATATATGATAAATATAAAAAGTAAATCAAGCTTTAAAAGGAAATTAAAAGTGGCAGTGATTAGGAAAGAAATCAGATTTAGTTAATTTGTGTCACTGTTTAATTTAATTATTCGAAAGAACATGGCCAATGTTTCAGTTTGCCATTGGTGACCTAGAGAGGTTGTGAATGATGATGCTGTATCTTTAACTATTTTTGTTTGATTTTTTATTTGTTTAATCTATTGTAGGCTATCTGTCTTTGTTGTTTTATTGTATTTTATTCATTTTTTTTATTATTATTATTTTATTGTATGAGAACTTGGACCCCAGGAAGAGTAGTCTTCACTGTGGTGACGACTAATGGGGATCCGTAATAAACATAAACATAAACATAAACCTGCTCACCCAGTATGTAAACCAAACACACCTCCAGCTTTTCACTCACTCGGCTTCCTCAAAACTGTATCGTGTGAGGGTTCTCAAAGTAGGAGCCCCCATCCCCAGGGGTCCTTGAGGGGGTCCCAGCGAGACGATTCAGTTAGTTGCATCCTTGGCAGTTGTTTAACTCTGAGGCTGTACAAATGGCAGGCAGAGTTTCAGGGTCAAATGATTTCCGGGGATCCCCAACCTAAAACATTTAGGACAAGGCTGGCTGTAGTGATGAGGAATTCCAGGCATATAACGGGTCATGGTAAACCTTATTTGTCCACATGGAAAATTTGTCTTGGGCTTTCACCGTAGTTGCAGCCACACGTGACAAACAATCAGTCACAAACAAAACAAATGGTTACACAACTCAGTGATCACGGCAACATGGTGCCTCATTATACTATACAGTATACTGGCGTTTGTTATTGCACTTCCTCCTTTTTGTCTGTAGGGGGCGTGTATTGCGCAAAGCACTTTTTCCCCCTCAATTCCGTTGATGAAATCTCCGTTCTCCATCCTCACACTGTACTGCTTCCTTCACCACTGGTTTCATATGTTGATGTTTTGGACAGGGAGGCTGGAAAGCCCATGCGCAGGTGCTTGTGTGTGCAAGTGTGTGTGTGTGTGTGTGTGTGTGTGCGCGTGTGTGCGCGTGTGCGCGAGAGAGCGAGAGAGAGCAGTAATATTTCCTCTTCTTTCCAACCTAATTACATTTCTACTTCAGGGAATATCAGCGTCTCTCAGATCAGATCTATATCTCAATAAAACCTCTGAGCTGCTACTAGTCTGGAGTGAAGACACACCTCTGATCTGACCAAAATAACCTCCTCTCCTCTCCTCTCCTCTCCTCCTCCCTCCTCTCCTTTCCCCTCCTCTCTTCTCCCTGTTTCTCCTCCTTTCTCCTCTCCTATCCTCTCTTCATTTATCCTCTCCTCTCCCGTGGGGGAGCAGAATCTCTGATGAAGAGTGAATATGGATGAGCATGCCCCACACGCCCGCCCTCTGTGTGTGTGTGTGTGTGTGTGTGTGTGTGTGTGTGCGTGTGTGTGCGTGTGTGCGTGCGCGTGCGCGTGCGTGTGCGTGTGTGTGACTACTAGTAAATGAGATTATTTGATTCCTCTCCTCTTTCTCTTACAGGTTGGAGAGTATTAAGTCAGGAGAGGAGAGTGATGCGGTGAGCACACACACACACACACACACACACACACACACACACACACACACACACACACACACACACACACACACACACACACACACACACACACACACAGCATAGTCCTTGCATACATGTGTGCTGATGTGAGTTGAATCAACAGCCAAGTTTCTGTCCGTTTACAATGTTCAGTTCCACCTAAAGTGTGTGTGCTCACATCTGTGTATTTGTGTAAATATGTATACACCGATGTGTGTGTGTGTGTGTGTGTGTGTGTTGTGTGTGTGTGTGTGTGTGTGTGTGTGTGTGTGTGTGTGTGTGTGTGTGTGTGTCTGTGTGTGTGTGTCTGTGTGTGTGTGTGTGTGTGTGTGTGTGTGTGTGTGTGTGTGTGTGTGTGTGTGTGTGTGTGTTGTGTGTGTGTGTGTGTGTGTGTTGTGTTGTGTTGTGCTGTATGTGTATTGTGTATACAGAATACATGTGTACTACTGTATATAAGTATACAAGTGATAAACCAGCACAAGGGAGTATAATGGAACATGCGGTGAATGTTTTTCGGGAGGCCAGGTACCTTTGAACACTCCCAAAGGAGACAATATGTCCCTCGCGAGTCCTGACCCATCGGGGCTGTTCGTGGCCTCCGATGGTCTGTGGCAGGGGTCGGCAACCCAAGATGTTGAAAGAGCCATTTTCGACCCAAAATTAAATTCAAAATCAGTCTGGAGCCGCATTTTATTATTATTTTTTTCCCTCAGAGTGTGCAAATGTGAACCAAATGGACCCTGGCGGGTCCATTTGGTTCCATTTGCACACTCTCAGAAAAAAAGGTCCTCAAAGAAAAATCATTAACATGGTGAAACACAACCTTTCTTCAAAAATGTAGTTTCTAAAAAAATAAATAAAAGAGTTTTACAGAACTCCATTTCTAGTCCACACAACATCTCTAAGGTATATATTAATGACATAGTAAACTGAGTAAACCTTTGAAAATGGGTGGTTCAGATTGAAAGCTCCACCTCTGATAACTGTTGGGCTTTTTTGACATGGCCAAGTGCTACTTTAACTGGCAACTGTCAGACAGCGCAACGCGTTTTGGGTGACTGAAATGTTTATATTATTTTGGTGTGGATCACCCCAGTGTGTGTATGTAATAATGCTACAGCCACTGAGCCACTAGGGCTGTGTTCTGGAGCCGCAGGTTGCTGACCCCTGGTCTGTGGGATACACCGTGGTCTATAAACGCCACAAAAGGCTCTGGTCAGGCCCTACCAGTGGGCCTAATAAGCCAAAGTCTTCTCACCTGTGCAAATTCCTCTGCATTGAGCCGATAGATTGACATGCCAACTGTACACCTGCCAGTTGATTTCCTATAAAGGAGCATTGAACCCTCTGGTCACCCTGGTAACAAGACGTGCACATGCACATACTCTACAGTGGGCTGGGGGGGGGAGTGCAACAGGCCAACAGCACATACACCAATGCCCACCCTTACTTGATCCTGATTTGAGGTCCCTTCTCATCCTGATTGGACGAGAGGCTTTTCTCCCAAAGCCCAAAGTGAAACAAGGATCGGTGGGGACAGGGAGGAACTCCTTATGGCATGGGTGTCAAACTCTGGCCCGCGGCCCGCCGTGTAATTTCATTTGGCCCTTGAGACATGATCAAATTAAAGACCATCCATTTTTCAGCATTTTAATATGTCATTAATATACCTTAGAGATGTTGTGTGGACATGATAAAAAAAGTTCACCCAATTCCACCAATACAGAATAGTGACAGTCTCTATGTTTCTCTCCAGAGCGTAGTGACAGTCTCTATGTTTCTCTCCAGGACTTGGAGGAGGTTCTCCGGAGCGTAGTGACAGTCTCTATGTTTCTCTCCAGGACTTGGAGGAGGTTCTCCAGAGCTTAGTGACAGTCTCTATGTTTCTCTCCAGGACTTGGAGGAGGTTCTCCAGAGCGTAGTGACAGTCTCTATGTTTCTCTCCAGGACTTGGAGGAGGTTCTCCAGAGCTTAGTGACAGTCTCTATGTTTCTCTCCAGGACTTGGAGGAGGTTCTCCAGAGCGTAGTGACAGTCTCTATGTTTCTCTCCAGGACTTGGAGGAGGTTCTCCAGAGCGTAGTGACAGTCTCTATGTTTCTCTCCAGGACTTGGAGGAGGTTCTCCAGAGCGTAGTGACAGTCTCTATGTTTCTCTCCAGGACTTGGAGGAGGTTCTCCAGAGCATGCTGACAGTCTCTATGTTTCTCTCCAGGACTTGGAGGAGGTTCTCCAGAGCGTGCTGACAGCAGACTCCTCCCAGGCGGTGGAGAGGGCCGGCAGCGTTCTGGTGGACAAGCTTCTGAAGAGCAGACAGAGGAGCACCAACATCACGCAGCAGGAGATGAACGTGGTCATACAGGAGAGACAGGCAGCTGTCGCTAAGGTACACGTCTGTCACCACTGTGAAATGTGTTGACCCATCTCTTGGCGGGGTGAGCCGCTGAGATGCTCAACCGTTATTGGAAGCGGGGAAGGGACCCAAGGTCTTTCGCAAATGGTGTGTGTTTTAGTGCATAAAACATTTGTCAGTCTACTTCGGTGCACCGAAACGGTGCACTTGTCTGGTTTGATTGCTGCTGCGGATCCTTATATAAGACGTCAGGTTTTATTCTCTCTCTATATATTCCCTTTGAATATGCACCCAGCACACGCCGTAAGCCTTAAGGCAGGGCTGCCCAAAAGGTACATGGTGATCTACCAGTAGATCACAGAGGCCATGCAGGTAGATCACATGACAGTCCCCTAAAATGTATAGATCTGTAACTCTTGAGAGCGTTAAAATGAACCTTACGGGTCCATTTGGTTTCATTTTACACTCTCAAGAGTTAAATTATATTTAAACATCTGAAATGTAATTTCAAGAGTCCACACAATTAGAAAATGGAGAATAACTATTTTGATCAATGTTTTGCCAGTTCTCTTTCCCAATTGTGGACAAAAACGTGAAAGTTTTCATTTTTGGGTAAATTCAACATCACAAACTGTCAACTCAAACCCTAAATACTGTTTTCAAACGTCAGTAGTAGCATATACAAGAAAATCGTCCAATTCTCACACTCCATTTTTTCATTGTAAGTGCATTATTCTTAAAGACTATAACAGTAAGTAACACCATCACCACTATTTCAAAGTCAAACTTTCTTGGGGGCCTTGAAATGGATTTTTTTTATGTATAGATCTTGTTGAGCCGGTCATTTTGAAAGTAGCTCTCAAGTCAAAAAAGTGTGGACACCCCTGCCTTATAAAGGACTCTCTGAATTGAGTATGCCTTTTCTTCCTTATACAAGTGTGTGTGTATATAGAGCCCTTTGCATGGTTTTGACCTCCCAGAGATGTGTTAGCACTAGTAGGACTGTCCTCCTGGTGTGGGCCTACAGTATAACAGTGTCTGGTTGGAGGTGTTTGCGTTGGAATGAAGAGAAAAGCATGTTCTGCTCAGCAGGGAGGAAGGTAGAAGTGAAGTCTGTTACAGAGTGTAAGCCTGGCTGCAAACACTCCCCGTGTTCAACTGCTCTCTCCCACTCCATCCTTGTACCGCTGCGTTATTAGTACTGTTATTAACCCTGAGTGTCCGGAACGCGTTTTGGTGTTTTATCTGTTGAAAAACAGCAGATCAACAAGCTCATGTCGCGCCACCGAGTGGCGCGACATGAGCTTGTTGTTCTGCTATTTTTTGAAAAAATTGTGAAAATGTGCTGCAAATCTCTGAATATGTTATTTTGGAAGCAAACATTTTTAACTCTTTAACTTTTTCCATCTGGGGGATCCCTAGAACAACATGTTTTTAGATGGCGGTCTGCAGCCAAATATGGATAATTCTGGTGGTCCTTGGCTTGGCCTTGGACACAGGAAGTGACAAAAGTAGATCCTATCATCAGAAACTATCATTTAGTGTCAATAACTAGAATCTAGTGTTGGAAACTACTGTAGAATCTAGTGCCAAAAGCTAGAATGTTGCTGCAGCTATAATCTGGTGTCAGGAACTACTGTATAATCAAAATGGGTTAAATAAACTCACTTTCTACTTTCTGCCATGCTTACCCTATTTTGGGACTCTCATTATTATGTTTCTTTTTTCATTTTCAAAAAGGTGTGTTGCGAGCTTGTAGAGAGCTATTTTTGAGACTTTTTTTTCCCTCAACATTATGAAAAGTATAAAATATGACATTAATTTATGGACAATAAAATGAAATGTAGAAATGCAAGGCTTCTTCTGTTCAGAAGAGAACAGCCACCCATAAACCCATGAATCCCCCCGGCTACTGTTTGGAAAGCAATCATTAGGGAAATCCAAAATCATATTGACTGCGGCCCTTTAATTCTGTGTGTGTGTGTGTGTGTGTGTGTGTGTGTGTGTGTGTGTGTGTGTGTGTGTGTGTGTGTGTGTGTGTGTGTGTGTGCGTGTGCGTGTGCGTCTACATACACATAACCAGACATAAAACACACACCTTCCAAATCTCCCAACAATATTGACACAACCATTAGCCCCGTCCACCTCGCGTCAACACAGAAACACATGCACACTAAGCTGCAGACACACAGACAGCTGATCTGCACACACACACACACACACACACACACACACACACACACACACACACACACACACACACACACACACACACACACACAGAGACAGTTGTTGCCACAACCCCAACTAAAATTCTGATTTGGGTGATTTGAAACCGCCTCTGGTAACAAAATGTGCACGTGCACACACTCTACAGTGGGGGGGGGATACAACAGGCCAACAACACCAAGGCCCGCCCCCACTCAATCCTGATTGGAGACAGGGACAGGGAGGAACTAGAAGGGCTGAATCCACATAGAGCTGGGCAGTGTTGTTTGTTTGAGAATATTTTGTCTTAGTTTTAGTCTTTTGAGTAACACATATTTCGTCTTTTAGTCCCATTTAGTCTTCTGAAATGAGTCTAGTCCACGAAATATCAACGTCGATTTAGTCTTAGTCTCAGTCTTAGTCTTTAGTATGAAAGATGTTTTGTTTTATTTCTTTGTATAAAATTACTGCATTACATTAGTAATAGTTCCTTTCCTGAAAACGTATGCAATCTATACTGCAGATATGTTCACATACTTAAAAAGAACGAAAAAAAGAAGTTAAAAATGTTTCCTATTTCCATTAGTCTTAGGTTATGATTTAGTCTTCGTCTTAGTCTTTTGCAAACACACATCTTTTAGTCCCAATTAGTCTTCTGAAATTATTTTTTGTTAGTCTAGTCTTAGTCAACTAAATGTCAAAAACCTTAGTCGACTTAGTCTTTAGTCTTAGTCTTAGTCGACAAAAACAACACTGGAGCTGGGCAGTCCCGTCCCTTTCATGACGTCGCCCGTGTTCCAGAAATGGAATCCTCATTCATTTTCCTCATAGATTTTTCCAAAACAGTTACCGTAATTTCTGGATTATAAGCCGCACCTGAATATAAGCCGCACCAGCTAGATTTGGGGCAAAATACTGATTATTCCTTGTATAAGCCGCACCTGACTATAAGCCGCACCAGGCAATAAGCTTCATGTCAGAGCAGTGGTTTTCAACTTTTTTGATCCCAGGGCCCACTATTTATTCAGTATTCGAGCCAGAGACCACGTTTTATTCACAATTCCAGGATGGATTTTTGCAAACAAAAGTGGCAAAATTAGACCAAAATGAACATGACTTATGAATTAAGTGATGCTAATTTAGATGGTGAATATCATAACTCTTGAGAGTGTAAACATGAAACCAAATGGACCCGCAAGGGTCCATTTGGTTTCATTTTTACGCTCTCAAAGAGTTACATTTGGTTAACCAACTTTCCATCATTTAGTCTGTGGAGCCCACCTGGAACCCTCTCAGGGACTACCCCTGTGTTACCTGTAAAAATCCATAGATTGGCCGCACTGTTGTATAAGCCGCAGGGTCAAAAGCATGTGAAAAAAGTAGCGGCTTATAGTCCGGAAAATACGGGTAATATAAACAAGATTAGCCTGCAGACACAGCCAACTCGGGTTGGCTGTGTCATGACAACCACCACCACAATATTATCAAGCAATATCTAAAAAAAATGGCGGGATACAACACTTTTGTTTTTCATCTTAGAAATCATTTGATTGTCCCAAAACATTGTGTGTGTTATCATGATTTGTCACGACCGGAGTTGGCTTTGTCCATGGCGTAATCGTCTTTATTATTATGAATCATTTTCGAAAAGTCTATGAGAAAAATGAATGGGGAATCCATTTCTGGAACAGGGGCAACGTCACAAGGGGGCGGGACTGCTCAGCTCTATTGGAGCCACCAGAGGAAAGATAGAAAGGAAAAACAAGGTTTTATGTCTGTTTTTGCTGATGGGTTTGCAGATTTATTGTAAATAGTAAAAATTCTTAACAGTTAATGATGAATAATCCTTAACTAATTTTGAGAAGGTGGTACGTGTTTTTCTCTATGCACACCCCAAACTTTGACACCTAGTCTGTGTGTGTGTGTGTGTGTGTGTGTGCGTGTGCGTGTGCGTGTGCGTGTGCGTGTGCGTGTGCGTGTGCTTGTGCGTGTGCGTGTGCGTGTGCGTGTGTGTGTGTGCGTGGTATAGTGGAATGTGAACCAGCAGCTCCCTACTGCTTCAGTGGCAGGCTCTGGCTGAGGTGGTAATGCCTGGCTCAAAGGAACAACACAATCCAGATTGCATCGGACTATCTGTTAATAAAATCAGCTGGGGGTGAGGGGGTGAGAACAGACAGGAGATGGAGAGAAGATAGAATATGAGAGAGAGAGAGAGAGAGAGAGAGAGAGAGAGAGAGAGAGAGAGAGAGAGAGAGTGAGTGAACCAACACCTTTCCTGCTGTGCTGGGAATGCCTGGCTCAAAGTAACGTTTATGATGTATGTGAGGGGGGGGGGGGCTGATGTATGTAGATGTAAGTTCTTTAATATATGTACAGTATATGAGAGAGAGAGAGAGAGAGAGAGAGAGAGAGAGAGAGAGAGAGAGAGAGAGAGAGAGAGAGAGAGAGAGAGAGAGAGAGAGAGAGAGAGAGAGAGAGAGAGAGAGAGAGAGAGAGAGAGAGAGAGAGAGAGAGAGAGAGAGAGAGAGACTTACAGTAAGTAAGTAGTAAGTAAATAGTATATTAGTATGCGTATAAGTTCTCAGATATTTGGAGTTAACACCGTGCCTCCTATAGTGTGAACAGGCAGATCCGCACTGAATGTAAGCATATATACTATATATGTTTGGGATAATGTCCTGCTAAAGTCATTGCTAACAAGCTCAAACGGACCCATCCTTGCTCCAGAACATGCCAAACAATGTTCCCATTTTGCCTGAGCGATGTGCTCACAGACGGACTGTAGTCAGGGAGCCGAGCCCCCCCTAAAAAACAAACCACAAAAATAATCTGTTTTTTATATGAATAATACAGCTTATTTGACAGGGCGGCTCGTCAAAAGCAGGGCCTATTGGGATCATAATGACTGTATGCACCGTCACATAAGCAAGGGAAGCAGTCTTTGTGTTAAAACTAGCACCACCCAAACAACTAACCCAGTGGTTTGGGGACCACCAGTGGTCCTTGAGAGTTCCAGGTGGTCCCCAGCTAATTGATGGAAAGTTGTTTAACCAGGTGTAACTCTTTAAGAGCGTAAAAATGAAACCAATTGGTTTCATTTTACACTCTCAAGAGTTAAAATATTCATCATGTGAATTAGTGTACACAACCAGAGAAGACTGTTTTATTTGGTTTCCAAATCCACCCTGTGTTGTTGTGAACAAAAGCAAAAATAAATCTTTAGTTTTGGGGTCTGTGGTGAGCAAAAATGTCATCAAACGGTGGTCTGTGGTTCAAATTCTGAATAAGTAGTGGGCCCTGCTGTCAAAAAGGTTTGAAAACCACTTAACTAACCCACCAATGTATCAGTACATTACACCACCTGTAATAAATACAGCACCTGACCCCACCTTCATCTCCACCAGCCTCTCTTTAACACTGACTGCACCTCTCCGCCTCAGCTCAGAAACACAAGCATCTCCTCGGATGAGCGCACCATTTTTACCAAGTATGTAGCAAATGCCTCCGTAATCCTCCGAGATGAAGAGAGAGAGGGAGACGGGGAGAGAGAGAGAGAGACAGAGAGAGAGAGGAAGGGAGACACACGTACTGTAGAAACAGAGGTAGAAGAGGGGAATACTGAGAGAAGGGAAAAGGGATCGAGAGCGAAGGTGGGGAAGGAGAGGAGAAAAGAGGAATAGGAGATGAGAGCGAGTGGCGGAGGAGCGAAGATGAATGATCCCCTGCTTGGAGGATTTTGTCCTCTTCTCCTCCTCCCCCCACCTCCCCTTCCCTCGTTCCCCTCTCTCTCTCTCTCTTCATCTCTCAGGGATTATCCTTCTCCGCTCGGGAAACCAGGCGCTGAGACTGCTGGGAAATATTAGAAATCTGATGATCTTCTGTCTCTCTCTCTCTCTCTCTCTCTCTCTCTCTCTCTCTCTCTCTCTCTCTCTCTCTCTCTCTCTCTCTCTCTCTCTCACTCTCATAACACTGTTCCTATCTCTCTCTCTCACACAAATACTGGTGATTTTTGTTGTCTGTCTGTCTGTCTGTCTGTGTGACTGTCTGTCCAGTGTCTCCACCAGGCTGAAGGCCTGATGGGGATAGAGTATGTTTTGCACTCTGTCCGTCTGTCCGTCCATCCGTTACCAGCTAATCTCCGGCACAGTTAACTCAGTCGATGCCAAACTTTGCACACACCCTACCTAGATGCCAACGATGAACCTCTGCGCCACATTTTCTATTGCATGCATACCAGGGTTATTATAGTTATGGATTTTTCATTTTAGTTTAGTATTAGTTAGTTTTGACATTTTATTTTCTATTTCAGTTAATTTCAGTTTTTTAGTTTAGTTAGTTAATTTTAGTTTTTAGAGCGGGTTTGCTAGCTTTTATTTAGTTTTTATTTTGGTGAATATATTTAGTTTTAGTTTTTTTTTTTTCTGTGCTTTGGTTGTCAGGTATAGGATTAAAAATGTGCCAAAGTAGGAAACGGTTGGTATTCAACCCTTGCTTTGAGTTTCTTAGTAGATTGGATGATTGCACCCTCCCACAAGAACACAATTTTTACCCCCAGTGTTATGGAACTCAGTAGTGGATAGAAGATCTAGAAACATCTCCTCCTCATGCTGGTCACCAAAACATTTTGAATTTAAAAGCTTTCTAAAAACTAATACTAAGGGTATTTTGGGTATAATTTCAGTTAATTTTAGTTAGTTTTTTGAACCCACATTACAGTTTTAGTTTAGTTATCATTTTTTGCATGCATTTTTAGTTTTTATTAGTTTCAGTTAAATCAAATGTTTTTTTAATTTTAGTTTTCGTTTTTAGTTAGTTTTAACTATTATAACCCTGATGCACACTCCCTGAAGGACAACAACAAACCTTTGAACTGTATTTTTCACGTCTGCCTTTTATCGCCTCCAGGCCCATTTTTGTAAAAACACATTTTTTTCACATTACTCATCCAGATTCTGTGCACATGGTTTCACAGTATCTCTGTAGTCAAGATCAAGACGTATCTGTCCCATATTTTGTATTCCATTGTTTTCTCAATGAGAAAATGCTCAGTGCGTTCATTGTGAGTCATTGTGCACATAATCATAACCTGCAGAGACACATTTAGCTAATGTTTCCCTTCCAGAATCTAGAGGCTGGGGTTCAAGTGGTTACAATAATATCCTGCTGTTAAACAGCTGTTTAAAGTAGCTCCATGTCTGAACCTCAGCCTCCAGTTCATCTGACATGACCAACACCAGACTCTGTGTGTGTGTGTGTGTGTGTGTGTGTGTGTGTGTGTGTGTGTGTGTGTGTGTGTGTGTGTGTGTGTGTGTGTGTGTGTGTGTGTGTGTGTGTGTGTGTGTGTGTGTGTGTGTGTGTGTGTGTGTGTGTGTGTGTGTGTGTGTGTGTGTGTGTGTGTGTGTGTGCGTGCGCGCGTGCGTGCGTGCATGTACTTCTGCCTGGAGTGGTGGAATAACTTGTCTGTTTTTACAACTGTACAGGACATGCTATAAAAGCATAGTTCGTAATACTTAATTGTCAAACACAACAGGTATTTATCTGTAGTGCAGACTAAAGGTCTCAACGGGCCTGAAAATTAAGGGCCGGCCCTGACTGGGCCCAAAATTTGAGAATTCGCCACAGATTAAAAATGATATGGCAATCAGCACCATCTTCATAATAGGCCAATACTATTATTCTTACTATAGTAAAATAATTCAATATATATATATTTTTTTCATGGGGCACGATGCCCTACCCGGCCCTACTGATTAGCATATATTTTAGGCCCGACCCGGCCCTAAATGTTGGGTCGGGCCTGGTCGGGTTCGGGCAGGGGTGGACTGGGAGCTCAAAACGTACCGGGCAATTTTGTCTCAGAGCGGCCCTCTGAATCTTTGTGGGGGCTCCGGGGCCTGAGCCCCCATGAGAATTTAAGACATAAGGGGCTCTGGGGCTCGGGCTAACTAAAATTAGTTAGTTAGTTTTAGTTAACTATAAAAAACCCTGCAATAGGCAGTCTCATTTGAAGAGGACAGAGGGCCGCCAGCACTGATTCGTGGGCCGGTTTTGTGCAGATTTTTTTTTTTTTTTTAAATTAAAACACGACATTAACGGCCCCCGGGGGGGTCGGCCCACCGGGAAAATGCCCTGTATGCCAGACTGTCAGTCCACCCCTGGGTTCGGGAGTTTGAGAACTTTGAGAACTCTAGTGCAGACAGTGATACTGTGTTGTTTACATGACTATCATGTTATCATAAGTCACATTGTGGCAAGGTTACTAAATAAGCAGTGTTACTAAATAAGACATGCACTGCAGTTTCTACACTCTTTCCTCAACTACAGCCTTGGCCTAAAACTGTGTCTGAGATTTAACCAGTAAAACACATCTCTATAGAGTTGCGCAGTGACGTCACCGCCCCGGTTCCGGAAGTCTTTTCCCCATTCATTTTTCTCATAGACTTTTCGAAAATAATTTATATCAACACGATTGCGCCGCGGCCAAAGCCAACTCAGGTCGTGACAAATCATGACAACAAACACAACATCGTCATATAATATATAATTAGGAAGAAGAAGAAAACGGCATGATACAAGACTTTTTGTTTCGTTTTTCATCTTAGAAATTATTTTATTGTCCCAAAAGTTTGTGTGTGTCATCATGATTCGTCACGACTCGAGTTGGCTTTTTCCGCGGCGTAATCGTCTTGATATAAATTATTTTCGAAAAGTCTATGAGAAAAATGAATTGGGAAAAGACTTCCGGAACCGGGGCGGTGACGTCACTGCGCAACTCTATACAGTATGTACATGTACTGTACCTCGTGACGGCATCACTCAGGGTCCTCTCCTCATCATTGAATGTTTGATGAATGTTTACCTATAGTTATGACATGCACAGGGTTCAATAATAACGGAAACAATGTATGTGATGATGAGGATGTAACACTGTGTGTATACGTTTGTCTGCAGCTGACTTATCAATTTTATTATTCCTACTGTATTTACATCACTACCTTAGTTAAATATACTGATTATGCATTTGTTGTTATGTTTTCACTGTTGAGGAGATTGGCAAATGTAACAAACCCATATTAAATGAATACAATCTTTCTCTCTCTCTCTCTCTCTCTCTCTCTCTCTCTCTCTCTCTCTCTCTCTCTCTATCTCTCTCTCTCTCTGTCTACTTGTCTGTATCCCTGTCTGTTTTTCTGTCTGTCTGTCTGTCTGTATCCCTGTCTGTCTGTCTGTCTGTCTGTCTGTCTGTCTGTCTGTCTGTCTGTCTGTCTGTCTGTGTACAGTTGAAGAGACTGGAGCAGGAACTCATCAATTTGAGAGAGCAGAATCAGTCTACGCATACACACGAGGTACATGCGCATGTGCGCACGCACACACACACACACACACACACACACACACACACACACACACACACACACACACACACACACACACACACACACACACACACAGACACACTTATACATTTATTTATGTTCACATTTTACAAGTTTGACAGATTTACTTGTTGCCTAGTCTCCAGTAGCCCTTAAAAAACACCTGTTCACAAACATTGAAGCCTTTTGCATGTTACATTTTATTCTGAGCAGAATTTACATTTTTTACATGTAAATGGACACGTGACTTGTGATTTTGTCTTTGGACCTTGCGGTGTGCTTCGGCCCCAACATGTTTAGAAACCCATTTTAATAATAACATAATAGTAATACTTCAGACCCATCAGATTTGGTGTCGACCCACCAGATTATGTATGGACCCACCAGATTATGTATGGACCCACCAGATTTGGTGTAGTTCCAACAGATTTGGTGTAGTTCAACCAGAGTTGGTGTAGACCTACCAAATGTGGGTGTAGACTCACCAGATTTGGTGTAGACCTATCAGATTTGGGCGTAGACTCGCCAAATTTGGGTGTTTGACTGTGGTGAACTGGTTATTAATATCAAGCTAAAATCAGTTCATTTTATCAGTTTGTTTGACATCAGTAAATGTGTCTCAAAGTTTGTCAGACTAAAGAGAGTTCCACTAGTCCCAGAGTTAACACAACATTAGTACTTCTTGCAGTTAGAGATTATTAAGTCTTTCCTCCACAAATATGGACGTCACATGACACATCGACACATCGTATACCGCGAGTTTCCTCCGCCCCGCCGAGCGTCGCTAATCATCGTCTGTTCTCATCCCGCCGCGTCTTAATTAGTTGTGTTCCGTTTTGACGACAGCGGCGGTGACGCCGCGTTCTGCCGCCAAAAGCCACGCGGCTCTGGCTGTTTTCAAGACAAACATTTACTCACAGATTTATAGATTAGAGCAACGCGAGGCGTGGAGTTGCTTGTGTAGATTGTCCTTAATGATATTCATGAGCATGAAGCCGCCGCGTGGCCATCAGTGTACGGCTGTTTGTCGACACAACGTGACATCCAGCGTGTTTGTGGAGAGAAGTATTATGTGTTCTATATTGTAATAATGGGACTGATGCTATGAGAGCATCTTTTGAACTCGACGGGGGAGAGAGTTGATCTGATGTCCGTGGGTTCAAACTCCCAGGCTAACTTTTGTGGTCGTTTTGTGACATGTCTAACCATGTTGGATCCAAATGGGCATTTCGGTTGTCCTGGGTTTGATTCCCGCTGGGGAACCTGAGGGTCCTGTCGGTGTCTCTTCCTCCACACGCAGGGGCGGATCTAGGCATGGGCATGGGGTGGGCAATGCTCAATCTGCCCCACCAAACACGATGGCATGCAAAACAACCAAAGATATTTCAAATTAAAGTGCTTTTATTTAAAATGATTTGAAACAGTACTACTGCAACTAACTACAATTGTGTCACCATTTAAACCACAACATCATTTCATCATTGAAAACAGAAAACTCTCTGACTCAGACCATTTTATGCATGCTGCGTGTCTGTTGCAACTTCAACAACAACTGATGTTATTATTGACGCTTTACTTCCCTTATAAAAGTCCTGTAGCAGAAAATGGTATGGGTGCGGCTACATCGCCCGTGTCGCTTCGCGCCACGGGTGATGAAGCTGCTCCCATACCATTTTCTCCTGCCCCCCCAATTGGGCAATATTACTTCCGCCCCTGTCCACACGTCATCAGTGCCCATACCCGAGACGTTTACAAAAGGGTCTTTCTTTGTAGAGTTTGCATGTTTCTCCCTGTGTCCCCTAGGGTAGGTACCCTTCGTATGTTCTCCCTGTGTCCCCTAGGGTAGGTACCCTCACAAGTTCTCCCTGTGTCCCCTAGGGTAGGTACCCTCACATGTTCTCCCTGTGTCCCCTAGGGTAGGTACCCTCACATGTTCTCCCTGTGTCCCCTAGGGTAGGTACCCTCACATGTTCTCCCTGTGTCCCCTAGGGTAGGTACCCTCACATGTTCTCCTTGTGTCCCCTAGGGTAGGTACCCCTCGTATGTTCTCCCTGTGTGCCCTACGGTACAGTAGGTACCCTCACATCTTCTCCCCGTGTCCCTATTAAGAGTACCAACGGCGCGTCATAAGATTACGTCGTACGAATGTCCACGCCCCTTTCTCCCTGCTCTAGGGCAAAAACGCTAGTAGCCCTGCAGGCTACTCATACATTCTCAACTCTCGTTGAGCCTGACGCGTCATCATCATCAGCTGTGCAGTGTAAACACTTTTACTTTTTCCGACGGTTTAAAGCTGATCCATGCCATGCGTTCGGTCCGTGGTGGTAGACTAGGCTAGATTTCAGCAAATGTGCTTATTTTAAGTGTTGAAGTAAGCTCGTGTTAATTTATTACATACAAGTGTTCTAGGGGCATTAAGGCGTGCTGAATACAAATCTGCTGTATGTAAAGCTCAAAAATGGCTGCTAAGCCTTCAAAATAGACCATTTAATAGACCAAATAGACCATTTAAACATGAAGCATAATAAAATGATGTATGTTTGACTAAATAAGCTATAAAATGGATTAAAATGTATTTTTTATGTTTTCATATTTCAGATCAATTGTGAAGGTACCACTTTAATATAATTTATATTGCGAAATTGGCCTCTTTGGTATTATTTTGGTACTATGTTTTAATGGTGAATAATTTCTTCATTATTTGCCTAAATTGGTTTTTATTTGCATGCAGTAGACTCATGGACAGTCAGTCCCAATGATCTTCAGTGTTCTGGCAGGTGTTGCCAACACCAAATATCTTACAGATTAATTTCTCTGCTGAGCTCATATGTCTTCCGTAAGAAGACCTTTTCCAAGGACAATGACATCTGAGGGATGTTGCTGGAACACCTGCCAGGTTGTTTTCTTACGACTGCCACTAAACTGTTACAGCTTGAGAGGCAAGTAGAGTATTAACTTGACCAGAAGGCAACTTCTAAATTTCATGCACTGGAGATACTTACTATCCTTTGCTGTCCCAGCTTTAATGTAGAGACACAGGCCTACATTGCATCTTGCCATCGCATGCCAGAAGTAAAAGAAGCACATCTTTATCATGTGCTGACACAACTAAGAACTGTTTCATTTGAGCATGAATGTAGTGCAAACCAAGCCATGTGTCAGCTTCCTCATGGTCAGAATTGAGATGAGACTGGCACAGATCCTGGCATCAGGATCAGATGACTTGACAATGGTCATTCACTCCAGCAAACCCCCCTGATACAACAATGAGCTGGTCTAATGCCAGGTGGCCCTTTCCATTGACATCACAAGTGCTTGGCCTTCGATGAGGTGTGCCTGAAGTTGGTGCATGCAATGAAGCAAGAGTCAAGTTGTTTTGTATGGGGCGTCCGCAAGAGACCATGTCACCAACCTCAGATGCAGTAAAGTTTCACATCATGCGTTCCCATTATCAAGCTCTTGTATAGAATCAAGCTCACTTAACACACCCTGATCTTCCTCCCATTACTGAAATGGCATGGATGATCCTGAATGGTCAGTTGCTACCAGTGTTGTAGTGGTACTTTTAGAAGTAGGGGGATGCCTCTGAAAGGGGAATTCCCCCCATTTTATTTTATTTTTCATTAACATGGTGAAGCACATCTTGATGATGTCATCAAGATGTATTTCACCATGCTAATGTTTTTTTTTTTCAGACCCAAAAATATTTTAGATGTGAGAAGTGGGGGGACGCCCCCCCCTCCCCCCCCCCCCCCCCCCCCCAGCGTCCCCCCTCCACTACACCCCTGGTCCGGCTGCTTTCCTTGCCGCCATTGCCAAAAGCATGCAGCGAGAACATGTCATGCATTTGCACAAGGCTGCTTTCAGCCAACGCTGCGGCTGCAAGAAAGTACACATAAAGTACATTGAAGTGTGTCGTTTCAAGAAACTTAATTGGCAACACCTGCCAGAACATTGTAGATCATAGGGACTGACTGTCCATGCGTTTACTGCATGCATTAAGTCATGAACACTAATTTCGGCCATTATTGAAACAATTATTCACCAACAAAATAAGAAAAAATGTTTTTCATTACATAATATAAATTATATTAAAGTGTACCTTTAAAATTGATCTAAAATATGAATGTCAATGTACTCCCCATGAAAACATACATTTCAATCTATTTTCTACCCTATTTAGTGAAACATACATAATTTTACTATGCTTAATTATGGTGGTGGCCGCCATGTTTAAATGGTCCATTTTGAAGGCTTAGCAGCCATTTTTGAGCTTTACATACAGCAGATTTGGATTCAGCACGCCTTAATACCCCTAGAACAGTTGTATGTAATAAATTAACACGTTTTGCCTTCGGGATTCACATTTTTGTAATATGGTCCCAGTCTATATGGGTCCATGCTGGAACAGTTGCACTCGAAGCTGCGTGAGGCTGCGTGAGGCGTCCTTCTGTTATGGCATTTATGAACAGAGCAAGTCTGCACCATAGAACAGAGCAAGTCTGCACCATAGTGAGCCAGAGAATAAGTAAATAATGTAAATAAAAATGTAAAGTATAAAACAGAGAAGTCACTAGTCTAGTAATGCTGCTGCTGCCGCTACTAGGCTCACTGACTGACTGACGGACTGACTGCTCTTGGCTCTGTGCCATTTGCCCTAGAGCAGGGACGGAGCGGAGAGGCGAAAAATGTTTACGCCCAAAGGGGGCGTTTTTGTTTGGCCTAATAGGGTACATAGTAAATAAGTAAGTAAGCCTTGCCTAGCCATGGTGTCATGAGGCTAGGCTGAGCCATGAGGCCCATAGGGCAGGAGGCTATCTCCTGTTTCTGTAGCATGAGGCAGCTTGATGTACAAGTACACCCCCTGGACATGACGCTAGTATGACGCAGGGTCTTACCCCCAATCCAACCCTTGATGCTGAGTTCCAAGCAGGGAGGCATTGGGTCACTTTTGTACCTGCACCCTGTATGCTAAATTAAAGGCTTAAACTGACCAGGCTGGCCTGCCATGGGCTTGAGGCACTCCCTGTTGTGTATGAGTTCTAGTCTGTTGCCGCTCCCCAGGTTGGCGGAGGGGGTGCAGAGCCCAGTATCACATTAGATAATTGACACAGGGGTGATGAATGGGTTACAAAAAAAATCGTCAGACAAAAAAAGTTCATTTTTTCAACCATTAAAAACAACAATGAATCCTATTCCTGTGTGAGGAGCAGGAAAACCGATGTCTCAATGTCTGTGCCATCTCTGCTATACCTGAACCCCACAAGTATAGTAAAACCGGCAGAGACGCGTGCACCGCCGCCACACACACACACACACACACACACACACACACACACACACCACACGCGCGCCACACACCCTCGCGCTCGGAGGAGAAAGAGATTAATTAGGTTCCTGCACACATGCTCTCGTCTCCTTTGTCCTCTCTGAGTGGTGACCTTCTCTCCTCATGTTAAAGGTCATGTTGGTTTTATGGCGACCTCATTTGGATATTATTCTAATGAGGACCTATATGAGGCCATGTGATTAAAAGGCTGCCGGGCTTTGATGTTACAGTGTGTGCGTGCGTGCACGCATGCGCGCGTGCGTAAATGCGCGCATGCTTGCGTGCGTTCTTACCGAGTGTACTGTATGTGTGCGTGCCTGTGTGTGCGCACGCGCGCGCGCGTGTGTGTGTCTGTCACGGTTGGAGTACTGTACATATTGACTCTGAGGGTTTGGTTCTTTTTGATGTCTCACTTTGACTTGGAAAGACCTTGAGGTTGTAATTAGAGAAAGAGTGTGAGTGTGTGTGTGTGGGTGGGGGGCTAGGGGGGGTCGGTGTGGGGTGGGGGGAGGTTAATAAAAGGTGACCCAGTTGGTTCTGCAGACCCAGCTGAGTTTGACCTCTACGGACGGTAACCACGCCCTTGATGATGGGATGAACGGGTTTCATTTAATGATGATCCTGATCATATACATACATACAGTATGAAACCCTCTTCTAGGGATTATTGTTACCATTAGAGTGGTATCCCAGAGCCTTGTTGTCTAAACACCTGAGTCCCTATAGCAGAGTCCGTATTCCGTCATCAATCTGTTAATCACCGGCAGGTCACTCATCTAGGCCAGTGGTTTTCAACAGGTGGTCCAGGGACCACCTGTGGTCCTTGAGAAGGTTCCAGGTGGTCCCCAGGCTAAATGATGGAAAGTTGGTTAACCAGATGTAACTCTTGAGAATCTCATGAGTTAAAATATTCATCATCTGAATTAGCACCATTTAATTAATTCTTTAATTCTTTAATTTTAGGTATTTGGTGTGAAAATGTAATCAAATGGTGGACCGTGGCTCAAATGCTGAATAAATGGTGGTCCCTGGGGTAAAAAAAAGGTTGAAAACCCCTGATCTAGAACAGTGGTTTTCAACCTTTTTCATACCAGAGCCCACTATTTATTCAGAATTTCAGCCAGGGACCACAGTTTGATGACATTTTAGCCCCACAAGTGAACTCATGTTTACGCTCTCAAAGAGTTAAATCTGGTTAAATCCAACTTTCCATCATTTAGCCTGGCTGGGGACCACCTGGAATGCTCTCAAGGACCACTGGTTCCCGTCATCAACCCGTTAAGCACCGGCAGGTCATTCACATAGACCAGTGGTTTTCAACCTTTTTCATACCAGGGTCCACTATTTATTCAGAATTTCAGCCACAGACAGCCACCGCTTGATGACATTTTAACCCCACAGACCCCCCCCAAAACTAAACATTTATTTTGCTTTTGTCCAGAATTCCAGGCAAATATATTTTACATGTTAATCTTCTACATTCTCTAGTTGTGTTCAGATGGTGAATATTTTAAGTCTTAGTCTTGAGAGTGTAAACATGAAATAGATATTTCATGAACTGAGACTGATATTTAAAATTGTACAGTAAATGCAGCAATGCCCTCCATGCCCTCTGTACCCGCATGCCTGACAAACTACCTCAAAAAGAGTTACTGACTCTCACAGCCACAACACAGGAGGAAGTTGGAACAACGATCTGGTAACCACACAGTTTGAAAACAAACATGAGCAAATTCAACTTCTACAGCACTGCCATTCAAGTGTGGAATAGCCTGACTCCCACCCAGGGGTTGACACTAAAGTCTCGGAGACACTTGCCCATCGGACAAACCAAATGGACCCTTGCGGGTCCATTTGGTTTCATTTTTACGCTCTCAAGAGTTAAAATTCATCATCTTAATCATCAATAGATGATCATCAGTAGAAGATTAGGTCATTTTGATGTTAATTTGCCTGTTTTGTTTCCCAAATCCAGCCTGGAATTGTGGATATCTAGAAAGCAGGGAAAGACACAGAGGCAGAGTGCAATGACTGCCTTCAAGACAAATTTATCTTGTGTTGTGTTATAGTGCACTAAGTTGCACACTTGCCCGATCGGGCAACCAGGTAGCAGTCTTCACTTGCCCGACCATTTTTTTTTACTTGCCCCGGGCAAGCGGGCAAGTGTTAGTGTCAAGTCCTGCCACCCTCAAAAAGAGTAAACCCCTGGAGTCCTTTAAAACAGACCTCAGAAAATCCAGCTTTCAGCATGCCTAAGGGAGAGGAAATGATCACCAGAAGGTTCATCTTTTTACGTATTTTTACCTTCCATGACATGTGAACTATTGTCTTTTTTAACCTTTTAGGAGGATTTGAACTATTGTATCGTGGCATTTCATGTCATGAACTGAACACAGGACCAGAACACATGACCTGATTTGGGGAAAAAAAGGCTGCAAGGACTTTTTGGTGATCCAATTGGCAGTGTGTTGTGTGTGTGTGTGTGTGTGTGTGTGTGTGTGTGTGTGTGTGTGTGTGTGTGTGTGTGTGTGTGTGTGTGTGTGTGTGTGTGTGTGTGTGTGTGTGTGTGTGTGTGTGTGTGTGTGTGTGCGTGTGCGTGTGCGCGCGCGTGCGTGCGTGCGTGCGTGCGTGTGCGCGTTCCTACACATTATGTATGAATAAATGTGTTGTTTTTGTCCCAGCAGGAAGTTGAGCACCTGGAGAGAGAGAGGGACAACGCTCTGAAGGTCAATCAAGCCCTGGAGGCGGAGCTCCAAACGCAACGAGCCAATCACAGGTAGGATGGATAACTGCATATCATCTCTGTCACTGTTTTCACTTTTCAGGATTAAAATCCCAAAATTCAGATCTGCTAGATCAAAACAAGCTCAAGCTCATCTAGGGTCTTTGTTTAAAAAAAACAACAAAAAAAACAAAACTGTTAGAATGTGGAGGTTTCCTGCCTGTTGGTCTGTTGCTATTTTTACTTGTTAACTTGCACTTTCCATATGCAATTATGTGTTATAAGATCATGCGTGTTTTGAATGTTGTGCACACTCCCCCCTGGTCTCAGAACATGGTCTCTTTATTTTATTTTGATTTTATGGGTTAAAAAACAAAAAAAAAAAAAAAAAAAAACTAAAGGAAGGTTATTTTAATAAGATGACTTTCACCTACGTGAAATACATCCACTGCCAATTTCATTTTCTAGAGAAATGTTGCGAATTTGTATGATGGTATGATGAAAACTTTTCCTAAATAAAGAATTGCGAAAAAAAAAAAAGATCATGCGTGTTTTGGGCATGTCAGGGTTTTGTTGCGGACACGGTCGTCCTGACCTAATCAATCATGTCACTACGGTAAACACTCTAAACTGCCACCGTTGTTAATGTTAACAACATGCACGAATCACAAGTTTCTTGGCAGGTTTCTCACTACAAATCAACTCTGTTGAAGTTCTAACTTGCGTCCCTATTGACATTATACCTTATACCTTTAAACAGACTTTAGTTGCATCAATAGTGGAGTACACCAACATATGTACATGCCCAGGCGATCGCACTACTTGCTCTGCTTGCGTGAGTAACTAGGAGGTACTAAATATCCTTCCCCTCCCCGCGCAGGTAAAAACAGCATCACTGACATCACAGGGTTTGACACTAACACTTGCCCGCTTGCCCGGGGCAAGTAAAAAAAATGGTGGGGCAAGTGAAGACTGCTACCTGGTTGCTCGATCGGGCAAGTGTGCAACTTAGTGCACTATAACACAACACAAGATAAATTTGTCTTGAAGGCAGTCATTGCACTCTGCCTCTGTGTCTTTCCCTGCTTTCTAGCTATCCACAATTCCAGGCTGGATTTGGGAAACAAAACAGGCAAATTAACATACACATCAAAATGTGTCATCATTTATCTTCTACATTCTCTAGTTGTGTAGACCTGAGCTAATTAAGATGATGAATTTTAACTCTTGAGAGCGTAAAAATGAAACCAAATGGACCCGCAAGGGTCCATTTGGTTTCATTTTTATGTTCTCAAGAGTTACATCTGGTTAACCAACTTAACTGGGGACCACCTGGAACCTGGGGGGCAAGTGACCATGACCTGAGGGCAAGTAGAACCTGACTTGCACTTGCCCGATGTGCAAGTGCCTCGGAGACCTTAGTGTCAACCCCTGCAATCACCATGTTATTGTTTTGTGGAATACATGTTGAATCCCCCACACCCTATGCCATAGGGTGTGGGGGCTATTCCTTTTGAGTCGAATGCAAGCAGAAATAACAGCCTGCATGGATGGTACCATGGCTATACTCTGAGTATGAGGCGTCACTTATTTAAATGTCAATGAGAACAAACAGGTGTAATCAATAATGGATTCAGTGTTTACCTGCTTATCCGGCGCCATTAACGCCCTCTCCTCATTGGCTCACACACCCTTGACCCTTGACCTCCGCAGGCTTGCCTTTGTTTGCCTTTAATTACAGAGAACTGGCAGTCGTTAACGTGACCTCTGTTTGTTCTGTGGCAGCCACTGATCAGCCATCAATATCACTGTCTTATCAATACTTCTCTTATTGTCACTGATCTCCTGCTGTGATGGTTTTCAACCCTTTTCAGGTCCATTATTTATTCTCCATTTTTTAAACCACGGGATGCCATTTGATGAGGTTCAGCCTCAAACTCAAATTAATATTTTGATGTTGGACAAGATTTCAATTCAACAGGCAAATGTTGATCAAAATAACACTTTCTTCTTCTAGTTAGTTAGTTAGTTACATACTTTATTGACAAAATGTATAAAACATTAATAATAAAAACCCACAAATAAAAAGCTAAAAAAAGCTTTACAGCAGGAGCTTTCTATTGCTCCAAAAGTGAAAGGTACGGCAGGCATGTAGCATATGCAAAGTTCGACTGTTAGTGCCCACAAAGAGTCAGCTCAAATCAATACACCCGCAGGTCCATATTTCACTATACTATCTTGTGTGAGGGGACACACTATTATGTGCTATTCAGGTGTGATGCCGTTCAGGTGCGATGTCGTTCAGGTGTGAATGCCTGTGGACAGGAGCGGGCAGTCAAACTTTACATGGTAAAACAACATGAAACAGTACACTAGACAAAATGAGGCTGGTATAGTGACCATCACTGCGCATCTCTCTCTCTCTCTGTCCCCCTCTCTCTCCCCGTCTCTCTCTCCCCATCTCTCTCTCTCTCTCTCTCTCTCTCTCTCTCTCTCTCTCTCTCTCTCTCTCTCTCTCTCTCTCTCTCTCTCTCTCTCTCTCTCTCTCTCTCTCTCTCTCTCTCTCTCTCTCTCTCTCTCTCTCTATCTCTATCTCTCTCTCTCTCACTGTCTGATATTATTGTCGATGTGTCCCTGATCAAGACACTTAAGCCCTAATTGCTCCTGGTGTGCTGATTGGTACCTTGCATGGTTTCTCCCGCCATTGGTGCGTGGATGTAATGCGAGTCTATGTAAAGTGCCTTAGATAAAGGTGCTATGTAAATGAACCATTTACAATTTTTATCTATTTAACTCCATTTTGTTTCATGTGAAACTCTCGTGTTAAAGATCTCGTAAGGGTCCGTTTGGTCACCAACTCTCCATTATTTAGCACGGGGACCACCTGGGACCCCTTCAAGGAGCACTGGTTTAAATCCACTGAGAAAAGTTATCTTCTCTCTGCTCTCGGTTTCAATACTTACACTAATAATAATAATATGACGTGTAGGCATTATTATATCCAGTGCTGTTGTTCCACAGTCTTGGGGACTTGCTGCAAGATTTCCACATCTTAATTTCTATTTTCTATCCGTTATTTTATCTTTCTTTTCATGATGTGTAGGCATATACAGTATAATTCAGTGGTGTTGTTTCACCGTCTAAAATAGAACTCCTGCTTCTGCGTGAAAACTTTTATAAAAGTGTATTCAGTCTTACTCTGAATGCAGCGGGAGGTTTAGTTATAATCAAAACTTAATAATGATTATAAATACATTTCAAGTGCATTTCTGTTTCTGAGAACGACGTAGCGAGCCTTCACAGTGAATCTGTGTTACGTAGTTAATGCATGTAATATTACCTCATTAAAACATGTAATTAAAATCAGAGTTACAGTAATTAAATATGTCACTCAGAAAATGATATTGCTGACACTGTCTGACAGTAGTTAGGTGTATGGAAAGTCTCAACTTATGTATCTTTGCATTTCTTTTATGTAGAAAAGAGATAGCAGTCTTTACTGTTATGTTTTTATCTTACGTACTGTTTAATCTGTATGTACTGATGTATTGTCATGCTTTTTCCTTTGTTCATTACTTAGTGTAATTTACTCTAGATTAAGAGTGTCTGCTAAATGCATAAATTGTATAGTCTGGTGAATTCATGCAGCTGTCGAGCATGCTTTATCGGGCGATCTATCTACACAACAATTTAACATAAGCAATGGACTAGTTTTAAATAGTCAATCCAGAGTCTCCTGTGCTCTTAAATCTGCAGCTGCAGCATATTCCATGGCAGTGATATGTCAGGCTGGAAGAATATTTTACTCTAGCACTGGACTGGTTATCACTGCTTCTATAAGCCGGTTCTAATTGTTGAAAGTTTAAATGCTTTACATAAAATCTGATATCCTACTCAGACTGCTGACATTGTTTAATTACCATTGGAGCAAACAAAGTCACTTTGCATTGCAACCCTGAACATGTTTGATTTCCTGTCATGTCATCATAATGCTTCAGCCTCGTCACAAAATAGTGAAGCAACAAATTCACCATAAAACAAATGTATACTGTATAAAAGGAATGAAGTACAGAGAAAGCGAAAATAAAATGCAGGGAAACTGTGAAGTGGTTCTAAAATGTTCTATAGGTTCTCTTTTGTTTTTGTTTTTCTTTAGGTTCTCATTTGTTTTTGTTTTGTTTTTTTGGGGTGGAGGCTGGGGGGGCTTTGCCTCTATTGATAGATACAAGTGAAGATTGACAGGAAAGAGGAACATAGAGGAGGGGAGTGACATGCGGCAAAGCTTGCCATGACTGGAACAGGCGACAGACGGTCAGGCCAGAGCCGTTAGGCCAGCGGGCGCCCCTCTAAAATGCTTCTGATTCATGGATTGTTGATCCACTACTTTTGATGCTCTCTCTCTCTCTCTCTCTGTGTCTCTCTCTCCCTCCCCCAGCCTCCATCAGTCCTCTGAGACGGCGTGCGTCTCGTCCAGAGACGACGGGTCAGCGGAGCAGCAGTTGTCCTCTCAGCTCCAGCAGCTGTCCACACAGCACCAACTGACCCAGGGAGAGCTGCAGCGCTGCCAGCAGGCTGAGAGAGAGGCCCAGCACAAGGTCCAGCAGTGAGTACACACACACACGCACGCACGCATGCACACACACACACACACACACACACATGCACGTGCACCACAAAGTCCAGCAATGAGCACAGTTCAGCTCAGCTCAGCACAGCACAGTGCAGCACAGTACGGTACGGTACAGTACGGTACAGTACAGTACAGTACAGTACAATCCAGCGAAGCGTTAGTTCATTGAGGCACGGAGGGCAGAAGGTTTATTTAATTCCCCTTATTTTCAATCAGTAATTCATTCTGTTCCTTTAAATCTGCAGTCTCTCCATGTCAACTCCCCTCACTCTCATTGGCGTCACCATGTCAACCAGATATGTGTTCAAATTTCCTCCACCTCCCCGGCCTCCTCCCTGTGGCACCAGTTCCGAGTACATGAGTCTCTGATTAATCATGATTTAAGGGTTGTAACTATTGTGGTATCTAGTTCTGTTATGGTATTGTGAGCACCGGACAACACCAAGACTCCAGACAGAATGCAAGTTGACCACCAAGGCCGTTTAATGGCAGTTATAATGTTCAATAATAGCGCTCTCTCATATAACTCAAATCATAATAAAGTCTCTTAAACATAGAATGTCCGTCTCCAAAAGTTTCCCCTCCGGCTGGAGGCGATGAGGTGGGGCGGACAGGGGAATTCCCTCCCCGGCGCTATGTGAAGTATTTTTAATGTCCCACTAGGGACCCCCCAGGTAAGTTGGGATTAGTTTTCATCTGATCCCCCTGAGGATGTGCTTGTGCTGCTTGTATAGATTCGTTCGGGGTGGCGGGTTACCTACGAGAGAGGGAGAGATGTGGCTTAGTCACAATCTGTGAGTCACAATGATATGCTTTGGCTATTGAATGTGCGAGTTGTCGCTTACCGCCGAGCCGGCCCAAACTGTCCCTCTCGGCTGTCAGTCGAGGAGTGAGAGCAGGCGCTGCCAGCCGGCTCCTTTTAGTGACGTCAGGGAGCGTCGCAGCTGTTTCCACTTGACTATGGACTACGTCAGCCGGATAGTAGCGATGGTTGATGACGCGACCAAGTAGGCGGTGTCTTCTTGGCTGCGCCCTGCCCTCACTCCATTGACTGCAGCTAGGACCGTTATACTCACCCGGCGGCCGGTTGCCTAGCGACACTCCACACATCCCCCCGCCAAGCTTGTCGGTGGTACCGGAAGCTTCATCCACATCCTCCCCCTCGTACCGTCGGGACATGGCGTCCGCATGTGCGATGGCCTTTCCCGGTCGGTGTTCCACATCGAAGCTGTAGCCCTGCAGCTCCAGGAACCATCTCGTGATGCGATCGTTTCGGCTCTTATTCCTCGCCATCCATCTCAATGGTGCGTGGTCAGTGATGACTGTGAAGTGGCGACCCCAGAGATAATACCGGAGGTGGTGGACCGCCCACTTCACAGCCAAGCACTCCTTCTCCACCGTTGCATAGTTCCGCTCATGTTTCATCAGTTTCCTGCTTATATAGGCCACAGGGTGTTCCTCATTGCCTATGCGCTGCGACAGCACCGCCCCGATTCCTGTCCCCGACGCATCAGTGTGTAGCAGGAATGGTTGGCTGAAGTCAGGCGTCTTGAGCACGGGCTCATCGCACAGCGCTCTTTTCAACATGTTGAATGCCCTCTCCGCCTCGGGAGTCCAAGCGATGCGGTGTGGGAGGTTTTTCTTTGTCAGGTCATAGAGCGGTGCTGCAACGGTAGCAAAGTCTTTAATAAACTTTTGATAGTATGATATTAAACCCATGAAAGATTTCACCTGCTTCTTGTTGGTGGGGCGCGGCCACTTTCCTTTGTCGTGGTTTCACACATCCTCGTCCCACGGTGTAGCCTAGGTAGTCCGTCTCGGTCGAGCCCAGGCGACACTTTTTCGGATTGGCGGTCAGGCCCGCCTCTCGTAGGGCTCCCAGTACACTGTCCAGATGTTGCACGTGCATCCGCCAGGTGGCGCTGTGGATAACAACGTCATCCAAGTACGAACCCGCATATTCATGGTGGGGGCGTAATATACGGTCCATTAATCTCTGAAAGGTGGCGGGGGCTCCGTGGACTCCGAAGGGTAGAACAGTACATTGAAATAAGCCCTCGGGTGTGGCAAATGCGGTCTTAGGCTTAGCTCGTTCAGTGAGGCCGATTTGCCAGTAGCCCTTTGTTAAATCTAGCGTACTTATAAAGCGAGAGGGACCTAATTTCTCTATTAATTCATCTGCCCGGGCCATGGGGTAATTATCAAACGAGGAAACTTCGTTCAATTTTCGGAAGTCATTACAAAATCTTAATGTGCCGTCTGGCTTGGGGACAATAACAATCGGGCTAGCCCATGGACTGTGGGACTCTTCTATTACTCCCAATTTTAACATTTTTTTCACCTCCTCTTTGATTGCGACGCGCCTGGCCTCGGGGACGCGGTAGGGTCGTTGGCGAATGGGCTTCCCCGTTGTTTCTATATCGTGCTTAATTAAATGTGTTCGCCCTGGGAGCTCAGAAAACACATCATCATTCCTGCTCACGAGCTCTCTGAGATCCTGTCGTTGAGAGGGGGACAGGTTCTCCCCCATCGGGACAGCGGCTGCGGGAGGAGAGAGAGCGGTTAGCAAGACAGAGGAGGGTGGGGGCCCGGGGACCGCCACTTTTTCAGGATGTTCACATGATATATTTGGCGGCCTTTCCGTCGACCGGGCTGTTTTACTCTGTAGTTTACGGGGCCTATTTTCTCCTCTATTTCATATGGACCTCTCCACTTTGCTAGAAATTTGCACTCGCTGCTGGGGACTAAAACAAGCACTTGTTCTCCCACCTGAAATTCTCGCACTTGCGCCCCTCGGTTATATGTGCGCGCCTGGTCCCTCTGTGCGCGCTCCATGTGCTCGCGCACCATAGGCCATACCTTACGGGCACGTGCTTGTAGCGCATCGACATGCTCAATGACGGAGCGGTGGGGGGAGGGCTGCGTCTCCCAGGTTTCCTTGGCAACGTCGAGGAGCCCTCTCGGCCGCCGTCCGTAGACCAACTCAAACGGCGAGAAGCCGGTAGATGCATGGGGAACCTCGCGAATGGAGAACAGAACGTACGGGATTAGTTGATCCCAATCTTTCCCATCAATGTCAACTAGTTTGCGTAGCATTTGTTTTACCGTCTTTATGAAACGTTCTGTGACGCCATCTGTCTGGGGATGATACATAGATGTGCGTATACGTTTCACTTTCAGCCAGGTATAGAGAGTAGACAACACCCGTGACATAAAGCATGTGCCCTGATCTGTCAGAATTTCCTCCGCTAGGCCCACGCGACTGAACAACAACATGAGCTCGCGTGCTACCGTTCTGGCGGTGGCAGAGCGGAGTGGTATGGCCTCTGGATAGCGGGTTGCATAATCCATTATAACTAGTATATACCGGTGGCCGCGTGCTGATTTAGGTAACGGACCAACCACATCCATAGCGAGTCTTGAAAAAGGGGTCTCGATTATGGGCAGCGAGACCAGTGGGTTGCGATAGTGGGGCTTGGGGGCACTTTTCTGACATACGTCACAACTTTGACAGAAGTCCTCCACCGCTCTTTTTACCCCAGGCCAATAAAATCTGTCTAGGATTCGATCATAGGTTTTCTGACAACCCAGGTGCGCGCCCAACTGGTGCGTGTGTGCTAGATACAGCACACGCGTAATGTATGATTTGGGTACCAACAGTTGTTCTATTTCCTCCTCTCGTTTGTTTTTCACCACTCTGTATAACAACCCATTGTGCACCATGAAATAGGGATAATTCAATTCACTCACCCCGTCTTGCTTCTTGCCCTCGACGATCGAAACGTGTAGCCGTGCCATTTCCAGGTTTGGATCGGTCCACTGAGCTGTGGCGAACTCCCCGCTCCGAGCCGGATGATCATGCTCGGCTATGGGGAATTCAGCAAAAGGGTCCGCGTCATCATCTCCGGCCGTACTGGCGGGTTGTTCGGGTCCGTCCGGGTCTTCTTGACTGGCCGTGGGGTCGTCTCGTGGTCCCTCGCTGTTTGGCTGGAAGGTGGGGTAGGCGGCGTGCGGTTCACTGGTGGGTCGTGGCGCGCGGCGGCGGCGGCGCCGCGGGCGGGGTGTTGCGCGCCCTTGGCAGCCCGGGTTCCAGTGTCGCTCGAATAGCGGGCAGTCGCGGCCGATCAGTAGGGGGACGGGCAGATTTGGTACGACACCCGCCCAAACTGTAGCGCTTCCCTTGGTGGACTGGACACATATCTCGCTAACTGGATATCGGCGCTGATCTCCATGTACGCAGCTTACTGGCACTGAGTGGTTCTCGAGGGGGCCTGCGTACTCGGGGTGTACGAGTGTGACTACACTACCCGAGTCTAACAGTGCCTCGCTGTCCACGCCGTTGATTTTAACTGGTAGGTTGGTATACCCGCGTGTGGCGGTACCGGTGTGCAAGCAGGGTCGAGTGTGGTCCGCGCTGCTAGCTGAGGGCATCGGAACGTCTCGGTCTTTATCTGGGCAGGCCCAGGACAGGTGGTCGGCCTGGCCACAGACATAGCAGCGCCGCTGTGGGGGTCGACCGCCTCGGTCAGGTGGGGCGCTGCGCTGTCGGGGTGGGGAGCGGCCTGAAGGCGGAGGTCGTCTCTTGTCCCGGCCGCTGCGCTCCTCGCCGCCCGTCTTCGTTGTCTCGGCTTTTACCCCTTTCATTACATCAACTATGGCCTGGTGATTTTCCAGGAGCGCGATGAGCTCCTCTACTGACGCGGGGCTAACTTGGGACGCGTAGAGCCGGGCATCCGGCGGTAACCCTCTGATACACCGGTCTATAACCAGTCTATCCACAGCCGGGAGCGCGCCGGGGCTGGTTAACCAGCTGTGCGTAATGCGCATTAGAGCCGCTACCTGGGCGCGCGGGGCTGCTTTGGCTGATAAATCCAATTGTGGAATCTCTGTGCTCGCGCCGGGAGACCCAAACCCTGGCGGCCGAGCACAGCGGTTTTTAACTTTTGGAAATCTCGGAGTCGGCCAGGGACAGGTCTCTCCACGCTTGTTGCGCTTCGCCGGTTAGATAAGGAGCTAAGATGCCAGCCCAATCCGCCACCGGCCAACGCTCTCGAGACGCGATGCGCTCGAATAACTCTATGTATGTCTCAACATCATCATCAGGGGATTGTTTGGTTAGCACTTCGCTGGGATTTTTTGTGGCGGTTGTCTCTCTGGCTAACTGACGCACCAGCTCCTCCATGGCCGTTTGCAGATTAGTTTGGCTCTGGAGGAGCGCGTCGAGCGCGGGGTGCTGCTGCTGTCTCTGCTGGGAGTCCATTCTAGCCGAGAGATTGGTGTGGTTCAGTGCTTCCCCAGCATCTCCACCAGATGTGAGCACCGGACAACACCAAGACTCCAGACAGAATGCAAGTTGACCACCAAGGCCGTTTAATGGCAGTTATAATGTTCAATAATAGCGCTCTCTCATATAACTCAAATCAGAATAAAGTCTCTTAAACATAGAATGTCCGTCTCCAAAAGTTTCCCCTCCGGCTGGAGGCGATGAGGTGGGGCGGACAGGGGAATTCCCTCCCCGGCGCTATGTGAAGTATTTTTAATGTCCCACTAGGGACCCCCCAGGTAAGTTGGGATTAGTTTTCATCTGATCCCCCTGAGGATGTGCTTGTGCTGCTTGTATAGATTCGTTCGGGGTGGCGGGTTACCTACGAGAGAGGGAGAGATGTGGCTTAGTCACAATCTGTGAGTCACAATGATATGCTTTGGCTATTGAATGTGCGAGTTGTCGCTTACCGCCGAGCCGGCCCAAACTGTCCCTCTCGGCTGTCAGTCGAGGAGTGAGAGCAGGCGCTGCCAGCCGGCTCCTTTTAGTGACGTCAGGGAGCGTCGCAGCTGTTTCCACTTGACTATGGACTACGTCAGCCGGATAGTAGCGATGGTTGATGATGCGACCAAGTAGGCGGTGTCTTCTTGGCTGCGCCCTGCCCTCACTCCATTGACTGCAGCTAGGACCGTTATACTCACCCGGCGGCCGGTTGCCTAGCGACACTCCACAGTATCCATGTTTACTGTGGACTATGATATTTTCTGTATCCATGTAGTTCATGCATTTTGGATAAATGTTGTAATGTCTCATGTCAGTCTGCACTGGATACGATGCTCACGTGTTAATGTCTTGTATTTTACTGTACCTTGGCTCTGCTCAGGGGGGTTGTTGATATCTCAAGCTGTGTCTTGATGCACAGATAATCGGAGATAT
>CM076980.1:10063173-10160673 GCA_039105355.1 Benthosema pterotum | reverse complement strand
TGTGATAAAGTGGCAGTAGTGTGAAAGCTAACAGACAGCTAGACAGGACATACTGTATATGCAGTATATACTACAGTTAGAAACTACAACTATACATTATGTTGGAGCAGTGTTGTTTTCGTTGACTAAGACTAAGACGAAAATGCTCATCAACGAAGATTTTTCCAAGACGAAGACGATCCAAAGACTAAACGAAAAGTATCCTCTAAAGACTAACTTGAAGACGTACTGTAATGGACACGTTCGTCAACGAATCAGACGAGACGAAAATGTTAGGGCGGGACGAACGGAAATGAGATCCAATCACAACTTTTCTTTTTGTGGGACTAGTTGGGAAGACATCCAATCAGAACGCTTCCCAATGCGTTATCATGTTAGGTTGATCGTCAGCATGTTGCATGGACATTGGTTGCACAAACAAACAATTCTTCCACGATGCGAAACTGTGGCACGCACCAGGAGTTTTTACTACTTTACTACGGAGGAAACACCCGCAGCCTACCCCCAGAACGCCGCGTCGTTTCATCAACACTATTTGTCTAGCTGAACTGCCCTGGCCATCTCACTCGATACAGCACCGCCGCGAGAAGCCACAGCAGGCAGCCCAGAGAGCAGTCAGAGCGCACGCGGCAGCAGCAGCAGCAGCCACCGGCTCCGGCTCCGTCCATGTCCGTATAGCTCTGGTACAGCGCGCTGCGCGCCGCCCCTCGCACTCAGAAGCAGCGGAGCTCTTGCTGCTGTAGACGGACATAGACTGAGGCTGAGCTGGCAGCTGCTCACCGCCGATGCAATCATGCTCGGACCGCACTCTAAACTGCTCGCTATGGCTTCCCACGGCAGCGCTGCACCGAGCAAAACAACCGAAATGGTTCAGCCAAACAAACAATGCCAATGAAACGCAGCGCTCTGAAAAATAGGCTGCAAACGTTTCCCAATGCGTGCCACAGCCCTCCCCGCAGAACACTTGTCTGTTTATGCCAGGGGCTTTCAACAGGTTGTCCGGGGACCACCAGTGGTCCCTGAGAGGATTCCAGGTGGTCCCCAGCTTTTTTTTTTAACCAGATGTAAATCTCTGAAAGCGTAACCATGGAACCAAATGGACCCGAAACCATTCAAACCAAAGCAAAATAAATCTTTAGTTTTGGGTCTGTGGGGCTAAAATGTCATCAAATGGTGGTCCGTGGCTCAAATGCTGAATAAATAGTGGGCCCTGGTATCAAATTTTGAAAACCACTGGTTTATACAACCAATCTTGCTGTTTGCCTCCATGCAACATGCAAACTAAATGTGCCTGTATAATCTGTATGGCATGTTGAAAGCTAGTAAAACTAAAATTGCAAGAGTAAGACTAAACCTCAAAGAAAGACTGAAAGACTAAGACTAATAAAAGACTAAGACTAAAAAAAGACTAAGACTAAATAAAGACTAAGACTGAGACTAAGACTAAATCGACGTTGATATTTTGTCGACTAGACTAAGACTAAAAAAATGAATTTCAGAAGACTAAATGGGACTAAAAGACGAAATATGTGTTACTCAAAAGACTAAGACTAAGACAAAATATTCTCAAACAAACAACACTGTGTTGGAGGAACCACCAGTGCTCACATCATATACCACATCTCAAAACATAACGGATATATTATATGACGGATATTGAGGTAACACTTCCGTATTTGAGCACCGAAATTTGGCGGTCAAATGCAGAAATATACCCTACTTCTTGGCAGTCCAGGTGCTTCAAAACCCCACTGATCAACTATTGAAATGAACGGCAAGCCAGCTATCCCCTCTCACCTTTTATTACTCTAAGGTATGGCCATTTTTTTTCATCAATCATTTTTTTCATAGGTTATATGGAATCAATGACTGCTACTGCAGTTTGCTTTGAGTCAAATCTTAGAATGTTGTGATCTGGAGTGGAGCCAGGGTAGTAAATAGTGAGTAGTAGTACAGACAGTAGTAGTACAGGCAGGCAGTACTAGAGTAAATGTACTCTTGAGTTTTCACCACAGTAGGCTGTGTGTACACAGTGGTGGAGTGTTTCTCTGTCTGTGTTGATCCATCAGCCCTCCATCCGTCTGCTGACCAGATGTGGTGTGTGTGGCGTGTGTGTGTGTGTGTGTGTGTGTGTGTGTGTGTGTGTGTGTGTGTGTGTGTGTGTGTGTGTGTGTGTGTGTGTGTGTGCGTGTGTGTGTGTGTGTAGTGGTTCAACCCCCTGCTGGTAGGGGATCACGTTTGTATTGATTGAATACTTTATTAGTCAGAAGTCAGCCGTGTAAACAGCACGAGGTACAGGTCAGACATTAAAAAGACCTGGGGCCTTGTCTCCATTGTGTTCCTATGTAAATTCATCAACATAAAAACATACACAATAAAAATGTATTGTGTTTTGTATTGTGTCTTCAACAAACACAATTATGCACAAAGGGGTAAAAGAGAAAATAGCAGCTCTGGTCGTGACAAATCATGACGACATACATACAATATTTAATTAGTAAGAAGGAAACAACACTTTTTGTTTCGTTTTTCTTCTTACAAATTATATGATTGTCCCAAAAAAAAACATTGTGTGTGTTGTCATGATTTGTCACAACCCGAGTTGTTGTGTAGTGACCCTTTCTATGGTTCACATGATTTACAGCCTCTCCTCTCCTCTCCTCTCCTCTCCTCTCCTCTCCTCTCCTCTCCTCTCCTCTCCTCTCCTCTCCTCTCCTCTCCTCTCCTCTCCTCTCCTCTCCTCTCCTCTCCTCTCCTCTCCTCTCTCCTGTGGTCAGGTTGGAGCGTCTTGTGGAGGTGTTAAGGAAGAAAGTTGGCACAGGGAATGTCCGAGCAGTGATCTGAACGACACTTCACATGTGGTGGTGATTTACTCCTCTGCTCTTTTCTGACACCCCGACCTCTCCCCTCTTTTCTCTCCTCTTCTCTCTGCTCTTCTCTCTCCTCTCCTCTCCTCTCCTCTCCTCTCCTCTCCTCTCCTCTCCTCTCCTCTCCTCTCCTCTCCTCTCCTCTCCTCTCCTCTCCTCTCCTCTCCTCTCCTCTCCTCTCCTCTCCTCTACCAGGGCCCGATCTAGATGGGGGCCAGGGTGGGCACACTGGGCAGGGTCCACCCAAATGTGCATCCTGCTTTCCAATGAAAGGTATTATCAGTGTTTTTTTTTTCATCAGTGGTCCGGGGACCACCAGTGGTCCTTAAGAGAGTTGTGGAAAGTTGGTTAACCAGATGTAACTCTTTGAGAGCGTAAAAATGAAACCAAATGGACCCTTGCGGGTCCAGAATTAGCCCAAGTCTACACAACTAGAGGTGGAAGATTAATGCTCATTTTGATCTGTATGTTTGACTGTTTTGTTCCTCAAATCCAGTCTGGTATTGTGGACAAAATCAAAAGAAATCTTTAGTTCTGGGGTATGTGGGGCTAAAATGTCATCAAATGGTGGTCCGTGGCTCAACTGCCAAATAAATAGTGGGCCCAGGTGTCAAAAAGATTGAAAACCACTGCTGCATATGAAAAACTTTGGAGTCTCCCAGCCTGCCATTCTTCGTGCCCACCCTAGTAGGGCTGGCTAAATCCGGCCCTCTCCTCTCCTCTCCTCTCCTCTCCTCTCCTCTCCTCTCCTCTCCTCTCCTCTCCTCTCCTCTCCTCTCCTCTCCTCTCCTCTCCTCTCCTCTCCTCTCCTCTCCTCTCCTCCTCCTCCTCTCCTCTCCTCAGGGTTAGGTACACAGAGCCTTTCACTGTTCAAACAGTGGTTAGAAATTTGTCTCATTCCTGATGAGGCCCCATATCTCTCTCTCTCTCTCTCTCTCTCTCTCTCTCTCTCTCTCTCTCTCTCTCTCTCTCTCTCTCTCTCGCTCTCGCTCTCGCTCTCGCTCTCTCTCTCTCTCTCCAGCCTCTAGTCTTTTTTAACCTCCTTCCTTAAAATATTTTGCTTTCTGTCTGTCTCTCTGTGATTTTAACTGCACAGTCCAAAGTTTATTTTTATTTATTTTAACTCTTTAGGCAGTTTTTCTTGGTAGACCTGGACCCTGTTTGACTTGGTCTATCTATAGTAGACCTGGTCTATCTATAGTACCTGGTCTGTCTATAGTAGACCGGGTCTTTCTATAGTAGACTAGTTCTATCTATAGTAGAACTGGTCTGACTATTGTAGACCTGGTCTGATGGACCTGGATTCTGCCTGATAAGTGACTGTCATGTTACAGTAGAAATAGGTCACACTGTGTTTTTATTTTGTCATTTTTCTGTTGTTGTTTTTTTGCTTTGGTTGTTTGTTGTGTTCATTTATGAAGTCACTGTTTGTATTGTGACTTCATCATATATGCATGTTTTTCTATCACATATCTTGAATATCAACTATTTGATTTGTGTTCCGTTGCTGTTAAAATGGCATTTATGTAGAGTAGTGATGGTGTTTGTTCACAAATCAGATAAATAACGGAAGCATTTTGAATGGTGCAATGAAGGCATTTAGGTTTTTGCACATGATGTACTGTAAACTGTCAGATTACAAGAGGAGACATTTGATCGTCTCATGTTGCATTTGCTGACGCTGGGTTTGTGTTCTTAATTTGTTAAATCATAACACTCATCATCAACAAAGTACTGATCGGATCCATTCCCTGTTGATCATCGACGATCAACCAGTATTGCTGTTTAGTGTCTTCTGTATTTTGGTCATATGAATAAACATTTTACAGAATATTTCTAGAATCACTTTAGTTCTGATTATTCTGCTGCCATCTATAGTCCAGGGCTTGTCCAGGCTAGAGTCCAAGTCAAATCAGTCCAGGGGTCTGTCCCTCGTTTTTCCGACAGCGCATTAGTCCAACAACGTGGCATCGCATGCCCTTAGGGTTTCTGAGTGGTCTCCTGGTACCATGCCTACACGTGCATTAAGAGAGTTTTAGACACACAAACACGACAGTAAACTTGAATTCATCTGATAACTTCTTTACTCTTGATGGAGGAGGTATTGTTGTTGTGCGCAGAACATCACAAACAGTCATACTGCTGTGTTGTGTATGGAAATGTGTGTTCAGGTAAACGGTTACACATGGTGTTGTGCGAGGCACTAGCCATTAGCTCACAGCCCATCACCAGTAAACCTAAACCACTGAAGGGTAGCCTACGTGGTGTGTCTTAGAAAGTCTGGTGACGTGAGAGTTGGTGCATCTTGTCTTGAATCACGGCTCGCTCGTGCACCCTTCTGTTCTGTACCTGTGAATGTTGAATAAGAAATGGAGCAAAATATAACAATGTTTGGAAGGACTTTTATCATATCATTCATTCATACCGCCTGTTAGACGGACGGACGGACGGACGAACGGACAGACGGTCGGAGTGCAAACCACAGCGAGTGGCGATGATGAACTATAACATATCAGCGTTTGACATACTACTCTGACTATCTTTAATATAATATATAATACATTACTAATAATTAACGTCTGTCCTTCTGGTAGGTTACTGCATTCTACGGGCAAATCAAGCACTGGGGTTAAGGTTAGGGACAGGGTTAGTGGTGGAGTGAGTCCCACCAACACACTGTCCCAGTTGTGGCGCTGATCAATGGCAGGGGTGACTCTGAACACTTTGATAATCTTTGGAATTCACTTGTCTTAGAGGATCTAAAACAAGTTCTGCTATGATTAGTAAAATACTCAGGGGTTGCACAGTACTGTACACTTACTGAGCCGTTCTTCTTGTATACCCCAACTCTCTTCATAAAAACATAGCAGATCTACAAGCCCACAACATGTCACTTTCAGTATTTTATTGGTATTTCACAAAATTATAAACATCTATTACATAGACAAAAAAGAAAGAAAAGAAACAGTAATGTATAAAACGTAGCAGTCAGATATACTCCATCATACACTATCACTTATTCTTATACAGTCGTCACTCCCATACAACATGTGACGTTGTGAATGTACAGAAGTATATTTGTTTAGTTTGGAAACTTTGCAAACTACTTTTATTTTTTTAATGGGAGATTAAAGTGCTCTCAGTTCTTGTGTTGATTCAAGGTTTGGATGATAACAGTATCCTAATTTCTAACGGTCTATAAAAATATACTATCCCCTGATATTAATTTAGACACGTGACAAATCTGACTAAATTAGCCAACCTTTATTCTGCTCTCTCTCTCTCTCTGTCTCTCCCAATCTCTCCCTCTAGTTATTAAAACGTAACTTTTAAAGTTATTTTCCAGTAGTTCACGGTGAAGTCGGTTGAAGGCAATATTCAGAAAAGCTCTGAATTACTCGGATGGAGATTAGTCGCATTAATGAAATGGAATAAATATCGTACTGGTCTGATCTGCTATTTATGTACAGTACAATAACTGTTCTTATACAGTTGATGCAAACGGCAACAATATACAGTATATTACAATCTCCAATTTCTGTTCTCCAGTATACCAGACAGGAGTTCTGAAACTTTCAGCTCAAAACCCTCGATTGATTTATCGATCGGTCGATCGAACAAGAAACCTAAACAGCACATGTTACAGTAAGACATTAAAAGTTTGTTCAGTGATTTCATCTAATTCAGGGGTTTTTAACAGGTGCGGGGACCACCAGTGGTCCTTGAGAGGGTTCCAGGTGGTCCCCAGCTAAGTTGTTTTAACCAAATGTAACTCTTGAGAACGTAAAAATGAAACCAAATGGACCCTGGCGGGTCCATTTGGTTTCATTTTTACACTCTCAAGAGTTAAAATATCCATCATGCGAATTAGTCCAAATCTACACAACTGGAAGATTAATGGTCATGGACAGAAGCAAAAGAAATCTTTAGTTTTGGGATCTGTGGGTCTAAAAAATATCCTCAATTGGTGGTCCGCGGCTCAAATGCTGAATAAATGGTGGGCCCTGGGTGGGATGAAAAAGGTTGAAAACCCCTGATCTAATTCAAATATCTCTCTCTACTATAGATAGTGCTGACCATATAAGGAGTTCCTCACTGTCCACAGTGAACCACAGGAGTACCAAAAACAAGACCTAGTTTCAGTTTGGGCTTTGGGAGGTAAAGCCTTCATCCAATCGGGAAGTAGGTGGTCTTCCTCCAATCAGGATCGAGCTGAGCAGGCTTGATGCACATGGTGTTGGCCTGCCGCATGTTCCCCCCCAGAGCGTGTGCATGTGCATGTCTTGTTGCCGGGGTGCCCCCCAGTTCTCCTTTAGAACTGAAAGGATACAATGGTTGTCTCGCTGGGATCAGAACTTAACATATAATCCATTATGTTCTTGTACTTGTTCACCCACATTATATTTCCTATCATATTTCCCATGTAGCCATGACTTACAATTTAGGCATTTAGCAGAGGCTCTTAATCCAGAGCGACTGGACTAGTGCTGCTTTATTAATCAAATTATTTTATTTAAAACATGCTCTCTCTCTCTCTCTCTCTCTCTCTCTCTCTCTCTCTCTCTCTCTCTCTCTCTCTCTCTCTCTCTCTCTCTCTCTCTGTCTCTCTCTCTCTCTTGCCCTGTGTTTTGCATGCCATTAACTGGCAGATGAATCAATGCTTATAATCATTGTCATTCCACTGCTCACTTTTTATGTGACTGTCCAACATTGTCCACCTCCTGTCCTGTGTGTCCTCGGAGTGTCCTTCAGGTGTGTGTGTGTGTGTGTGTGTGCGTGTGTGCGTGTGTGCGCGTGTGCGCGTGTGCGCGTGTGCGCGTGTGCGCGTGTGTGCGTGTGTGCGTGCGTGCGTGCGTGCGTGCGTCTTACAAGCCTGCTACTTTTCCTGCTGTTGAATGTTTATAAAAAAGGTTTCCGCTAGAGGTTGACCGATCAGGCTTTTGGACGATGTTTCCAATAGGCTAACCAATTAGCAGAAAATCGAAAAGACTGATAGTCAATATCAGCTGATATGATTATCATTTATTTTATTTAAAAAAATACTTGCTGGTATCATATATGATGGCCATCATATCATGATGGCTGACCATATCATGATGGCTGGTTTTAATTATTATGGCTAATTATTTGGTAGGCCCAGGTCTGGTGCCTTTTGGCATACCACAAGGCCCCAGACCTGATTTGCTGTCATGCAGCCAATGAGAAGCCTTACACTATACCTGGCTACACCATAGATGTTTGAGAAGAGCCAATAATAAAAAAATATATATGAATTTCAACACAACAAATATTTGAAATGCACTGGAGAACATTGCTTATAAACTGGAAGTGCAAGAAGCAGCATTTGAACCAGAACAGGCTTCAAACATATAATAAAAAATACATATCGTATCTATAAATGCATGAGGTGAGAGAGTTGGCGTTGGAGACATGGCTATACACTTCCTTTTCACCATAATCTACTGGATTTTCAATTGAAGTGGTTGTTGTACCATTTTTACACATTTACAGTATCAGATATGTTAATTATCGTCTGCTCTTTTTTTGCACCGACACCGCTAAACATCATGCATATCGTCCATAATCGGATGTTTCCGATTATGGACAGAGTTTTCGCCCACAATGTTATCCTGCATGCTCTGCAGTGTGTGTGTGTGTGTGCGTGTGCGTGTGTGCACGCGCCTGTGTGTGTGATCGTACCACTTCTGATCATGTGAATTGCTTGGAACAAGTGGGTCCCATTTTCTCTCTCTCTCTCTCTCTCCCTCACACCACACACACACACACACACACACACACACACACACACACACACACTCATAGCCAGCCTCTCGCTCTCTCCGGTTACCATGGAGATGAACAACTTGGGTGTCCTGGCCTCTTAATCCTGTCGGTCGTCTCAATCTGTGTTTCTGGATGTATTAATCCTCCCTGTCCACAATGCCCAGGATTAAACACCCAAAACTTCTGATGCCACACACACACACACACACGCACACACACACACACACACACACACACACACACACACACACACACACACAGGGGCGGATCTAGCCATAGGCATGGGGGGGGCAATGCCCCTCTAAATGACTGCCCCACCAAACATGATGGCATGCAAAACAACTCAAGATATTTCAGTGCTTATATTTAAAAGTATTTGAAACACTACTGAAAATGGTATGAGTGCGGCTTCATTGCCCGTGTCGCTTCGCGCCATGAAGACGCCCCCCTTACCATTTTCTTCTGCCCCCCCCCGCCCCCCCAATTGGGAAATGTTATATCCGCCCCTGCTCACACCCATGAGGCGTTGGCGGGAAACAGGGTTAGTTAAAAAACAAAAAAACAAAAGAAAAACAAGAAAAGCCGAAAAGTGCATGGTTGGTGACAAGTTCATCTCTCTGCTGCAGGTTTAGTTTGTGCCTTCCCTTTTTTCAGTCCATCTCTGGTCGCGTTTGTTTAGGGACCAGGTCGCGGCCAGTCGCTTACTAGGCGTCGAGACCAGGTTGATGAACATGCACTGCTCTGGATCTTGACCATCAGGTCAAAACTGGTGTCAGATCCTTGTCTAGGTGAGACATGGCCTAAATGTCTCAATAGAACAGCAGGGGGACAACATTCTATTCATAAAAAGATCACATAGTCCAAACATCATACATAGATGAACATACTTTTGTGCATGTTTATATTTTCTACAAAGTCATTTAAAGATCAGAGAAATCAAACATAGTTGGCTGGCTAACTGTTGCTAAATCACTCATCTGTCCAGGAGGCAGAGTTTTCACATATGCAATCAAATGTGAAATAAAAAGTAATAGCATAGTTTTGACATAAGAATCATATAGTGCCGGATATTACAGTTATATTTTCTCAAGCAGTTTTCTCTTGTGTGCGGACTGAACATTGATTGTCATAACATGCTGATTGATTTGAAATCCACTATCGCCCTCACATTTATTCCTCATGTCATGAATTTATTATTGTTGTTGTGTGCGCTCCATTGTGTGTTTGAGTTGCACACATGTTTGAGAAATAACTTATTTTACGTCAGCTGAACGTTTTTTTATGTTAATGGCTGGGGTACATTTGACATAATGATCAGAGCATCGGAAAGCTCTCTATTTCAGTACAGTCTGCTGAACTATAACTCCAAACTACGACAAGTAAATAGTAGTAGCACACACACACACACACGCACACTGTCTCTCTCTCTCTTCTCCCCTCCCTCTCTCTCTGCTCTCTCTCTCTCTTTCTTCTCTCTCTCTCTCTCTCTCTCTCTCTCTCTCTCTCTCTCTCTCGCTCTCTAACTGGTGTTAATAGTGTTGAACATAATAATCTCCTATGTATGCATAATTTACAATTTAGGCGTTTAGCAGAAGCTCTTATCCAGAGCGACTTACAACCAACCACATCAGAGTAAACAGCATGAACCCCCTAGTCAACAAACCACAGGAGAAATACAGAAGAGGAAAAAACTGAACACAATTAAATTAGAATAGCAGGCAGACCTAATCTACTGGTTTAACTTGTATAGGAAGCAAAGCAAGCATTTATAATATACATTGTGGCGTGCCTGTAACAATTTGAAGAAGAAGAGCCAGTTCCTTCCCTTTCTCTCCATGACATCATGCTCTCAATGCAATCGCTCATTCCTTATTATAGAATGAGCGGGAGCAATTCGGGGGTGCCGAAACTCGAGCCTTTCTGCTCGGGGCGCACACGCACACACACACACGTAAACACCTCAGTTGGAATAGAAGTGAGCGGTGGTACAGTAGGCCTATATAGCATTTGCATTGGTATAGATCCACTGTACCAAACACTCTATTTTATTCTATTTAATCAGTAGGCCTATATTTGTTCGTGTTTGTCTATCATTTCTTAATAGATAACGTTTATGTTTTGGTCATCCCCATAGTCCAAAGTTATATATTCTGATTTCCGAATGAATGCTTTGGCGATGTAAACAATGAAGGAATAGGAATCTCTGTTCATTCATCCTGAATGTATTAGTTTGCGTATGTAACTGAGGCCATTGAGAAAGTCATTCTGTCATTTTCTTGGAAAGCGAAGTGCGGATGCAGGGGGCGCAGAGGGCATTTCGTAACTCGGTGGGACCTTTTGGCGGAGTGCGGATTCACCATTGTTTTTCCACATGGATTATTGTGCATTTCAAGACAATCTGATCCAATAAATGTAAAAGTGTACGGACAGATTTTTTTTTTAAGAATTAAAGACATATGTATATATCACCACATTCTGTGTGTACAAATGTGCTAAACAAGGGAAGCTAATCATATGATTATTGTTTGTTTTTAGCGGAAGCAGGGCTCTTCTCCGTCCAAGGGCCCTAACATAAAGCCTCGTAGAGATGGAGAGGTCCCATATAAAGGCTCCTAGAGATGGAGGGGTGCCCGCATGGCTCATGGATCTATGTCGGGGACCACCCAACCTCATATTAGAGACGACACAAAGACTTAATAAACTTCTTCCGCATAATTTTTGATGGGAAAAAAAGAAAGCAGCTGCTTCTTAAAGCTGATCCCGAAATGGAAAATCTCTTCTTTTTTTTCTCGCCCCCGTCCTTTCTTTATTTCTTTCTTTCTTCTCTTTCCCCCTCTGCGCTGGCCCTTTGAAAAAAATCCCCCCTCAGTCCACTTCTCTTCTTCTGCTCCCTTCCATCTCTCTCTCTCTCTCTCTCTCTCTCTCTCTCTCTCTCTCTCTCTCTCTCCCTCCCTATAGCCCAATTTATACTCGGTCACATGTCGGTGTCGTGCGTCCAAATTAGCCGATGCACAAGCCCACAAAGTGCCGCGTCCGCGGGTCTTGCGCGTCTTGCTAATTTGGGTTGCGTGACACCGTCACACCACCACGGAGCATCAGGGGCGGATGTAACATTTCCCAATTGGGGGGGGGGGCAGGAGAAAATGATTTTGGGGCGGCCTCATCTCCCGTGTAGCTTTGCGCTACGGGCGATGAAGCCGCACCCATACCATTTTTGGTTACAGGACTTTTATTAGGGAATTAAGAATCAATAATAAAGTTGAAGTTGCAAGTAGTAGTGCTTCAAATCATTTTAAATATAGGCACTTTAATTTGAAATATCTTGGGTTGTTTTGCATGCCATTGTGTTTGGTGGGACAGACTGGGCCCCCCCACGCCCATGTCTAGATCCGCCCCTGCGGAGCATAGACTTGGCATCTCTCTCTCTCTCCCTCTCTTTCTCCCTGTGATTCTGAAGGGGTCTTTACTTTGCTCTTTTCGTGGGGGCCGAGCACAATCGGCCGTGTTATTGGAGATAATTAATTCTATCCCCATCAAAAGGTATTAAGGGAGGGGGCGGTTGGGGGGGCGGTTGGGGGGGGGGCGCCTGCATGGCCGCTGCCTCTTTATCAGCCAGCCCACGATGAAAGGAAGGAGGAGAAGAAAGAAAGGAGGGCGGAGAGAGAGAGAGGGAGAGAGGGGTCCACTTTTGATGTCGGAGGGTCCGAGGCCATTGTTGTCCGGATCCGTGTCCATAAGGAGACCCAAAATGAGGGCCGGTCGCCACCCCACAGCGAACATATGTCACACATTACCCCGACACACACACACACACACACACACACACACACACACACACACACACACACACACACACACACACACACACACACACACACACACACCCTCCACACAAGGCCTGAAAACTGTCAAGATATTTAATACAGTGATATTTAAGCCGTCATAAAGACAAGGATACAGCGCTCTGTTATTATGAGGCCTCAGAGTATAGGTTTTGTTTTTGTGTTTGCTTGAGGAGTCAATTGTGTCTCTAATCTGTTTAGTTAATGAATCTTTGGATTTTATTGTCACAAAACTTCATCCAGCATGAGGATGAAATATCAACCGTCTCTCTAACCAGATGTGGATTTCTGTTTTATTCATTATTGTATAGTTTAATTGCTGTACGACAGAGAAAGAGTCAAAGATTTATTTTAAGAATCAGCTGTTTCGTAAACATACTGTGTGTGTGTGTGTGTGTGTGTGTGTGTGTGTGTGTGTGTGTGTGTGTGTGTGTGTGTGTGTGTGTGTGTGTGTGTGTGTGTGTGTGTGTGTGTGTGTGTGTGTGTGTGTGTGTGTGTGTGTGTGTGTGTGTGTGTGTGTGTGTGTGTGTGTGTGTGTGCGTGCGTGCGTGTGTTGTGATGAGAGACTAATACCAAGACATATTCCGTATCAATCAATAATCTGCTTTATAATATAGACACCCAACCCCCTCCCAACAGATCAAATGAGGACAGGACTCAGGACCCCTTAGCACCTGGATCAACAACACTCATGGGCCAGTATATACCTCTTAGCAACTGGTTCAACACCCAAGGACCACTGACAATGTAAATGGGATGTGAGGTAGAGCACGCATGATGTTTACATTAACAACATGGAACACAAGTTATACAAACATGGACAACGGTCATGCCGTCAGATATCCATGTCTGCCAACGCTGCACCTTTCAGTTTGGCTATACTGATAAGGATAAGGAATAGGACCAACATTTAGGGTCAACATTTTAGAATGGTCTTCAACATTTTATAAGCTCAGAATGGTCCTCAGCATTTTAAGGTATAGGAATGATCCTCAATATTTTCTGTGTTCAAAGTCTCCCTCAAAACCCAACTCTTCGGACTCTTTCGTTGCATTTCTATAACTAATCAGATCTGCCTTTTTTGGTCTTTGGTCTTTATAGCTATTTATTTTAATTAGTTTTGTAAACTGAAATAAAGGAAAGGTGCTATATAAGTCTAAGTCTAGATTATTATTACCATCTAACATGGTAGGCATGGCATCTTTAAGGGCATCATTGGCATCATAAGCATCCACTCCCTCAAGACCACTGGCAGTTCAAAAAACCATGTGCAACCCAGGTTTGGCACAAACAGGGGACTTCATTCTTTCGCTCCTATATGCTAACACCCTATTAAGAGCAATAGTCATTATGTGAAACCCATGACCCTGTCAAAAGCACTTTCAAAGGGCACCCACGGACGACTGCAATTCAAAACTGGCCTCTGTAAAATATCATTCCCTTTTCCCATCTCCTTTCCCATCTTGTTTTTTTTTTTTTTTTTTTTTTTTTTTTTTTTACAGAAATGAATATTTGTACATTTTGTTGTGAGTTGTGCTTGAAATGTGTTATAACCCTACAAGATTCATTCATTCATTTGTTCGTTCAGGTGGAAGTATAACCTAGCATGACAATATGTTGAGCTGGGTACTGTAGTATATGCTATTTAGGCCTTAACCCAGGTATAACCTTAGTGGCTCTAATAATACTATGAAACTCGTATACCAAGCCTTATGTTGTATGTTAACCCCACAGTTTTACACCTGTAAATCTGACAATAATGAGAATTCATGAAATTCATTTATTTAATTTATACTGGACATCATCTTGGGCCCCAATTTCACCTTTCCCATTATCATCCCTAGAACCACCTACAGTATATTCAGCTGTAGATGTTTGTCTTAACGAAAATATTAAATGCCATTTGACAATGAATGGAGAATTGAGATCTGTCTGAACAAATCAGTGGCTTATTTTTGTTCTACACAAAGATTAAATCATGATTGATAATAAATTGAGAATTTACACCACATAAATCTGCAAAAATATTGAGCAAATAGTTAATTAGTTTATATAGTTATAGTTAATTAATTAAATAGTTTCGAGCACTGAAAAAAAAAAACATTTCACTTACTTATATCTAATTATTATTAATAAACACATATAATACCAGGCCTAGTAGTAGGCTAATAATAGGTCAATAACAATAGCCTAATAATATTAATAATAATTGCTATTATTATATATGGGTATAATAATAATATAAAAAGGGTAATAATATTAATAATAATGTAATAATAATATAATTGACACGCTGAGTCTGCTAGCTATTTTGCAGCTATTTATTATTATTTTTTAAATTATTATTGTCATTATCAAAATATTAATAAAATAAAAAAGAAAGGGGGAAGGGGGCGACAAAGAGGTCTATATAAAGGGCCCATTTAGTCTTTTCATATATGCAGCATTTTGCCTTTATACTATATTTAGATGAGCTTTTATGAGCTTTTACCGGGCCCATATAGACCTAATAGACTATATTTTCTTTTCTTTGTGGTTTTTAATGGATAGTATAATATTACCCCATTATAGCAGACCACCGGGGCTGTGACCTATAGGCCTAAAGGCCTTATAGTCTGTATGCATTATCATTCATTTTATCAACAGCGTATAGTTCTGAATGATGTCGCCAAATGAAAGGCCGCTGCAGGACTCTGTCTCTGTCTGTCTGACTGTCTGACTGTGTGTGTGTGTGTGTGTGTGTGTGTGTGTGTGTGTGTGTGTGTGTGTGTGTGTGTGTGTGTGTGTGTGTGTGTGTGTGTGTGTGTGTGTGTGTGTGTGTGTGTGTGTGTGTGTGTGTGTGTGTGTGTGTGTGTGTATGTGAGAGAGCAGGTCGGTCACACGATGCTCTGCACAGCTGATCTGATCTCACACAATGAAAACGTGTAATGAAGTGGAAACGGAGCCGACAAACATATTAGACGGATAGAGGCCTGTTCTCTGCTCCTCCGTGTCTGTCTGTCTGTCTGTCTGTCTGTCTGCATCCCTAAATGAAAACATTTATTGTTTTCACCTGCTATTATTGCTGTCGCGGTGGCAAGGAGGAAAACATGTTTATATAAAGAACCAAACCTCCGTATTGTTGTATTGGTTTGGTCATGACTTTATCTAATAGCCCCTATATAGCGTAATAAACTCTTGTTTTCATGATTTAACAACCCATGTCATTACGCACCGTTTAGTTTACCTTGATTAGGCATATAACAGCCTGAGCCTATAGTGTTTTAAATTACGCTATATAACATATATAGGTTTACGTTATCAAAAGACAATTATGGCATATTAATGAAATAAACACAGCATTATTTATAATTAATGCACACTGACGGGATGCGATATTTTACAATCTTATTTATTATTTATGTATTTGTTTTGCTCATGAAGCTATAATATGCCTATTATCAAATATATTAATTTGGAAGATAGTAAAAGAAGTATAAAAGTCGCATCCGAATATATAAAAATATTTGAGTTGTCTGAGAGTGTCCGAATAAAATCAAATGGACGCGCGTTTTTACAGTAAATAATAGAAAATAATAATGTTGTAATAATATTAGTATTGTGTTTATTTTATTTAGACATTGTACTGCCGGCCGGTCGGCCCGCCGCAGCGCGGCGTCCATTCCACTGAAGGAAGGCCGAGCGCAGCGCTCTGTTCCCGGCATGGCGGCATCCATCTACACCCTCCAGCCGGCCCGATATGAACACATGATAATTACACACATTTCACGCTTCTTGGGCCAAAATTCGTGTCCGCAAAACACCCAGTGATCAAAGTGAAATCTGTCGAGGTTCATCCGCATGAAAACACCCTAATACTGGAGGTTACACCGCATTAGTGTCGGATAAATCCCGCTTCGGTATTTGTTTTAAACGGAGGCCGTGTCTGTCCACAGCGCGGAGGGCTTTGCCAGCGTGTTTTTATTGTTATAATGATGTTATTATCATTCAAGTATTAATTGGTATTTAATGTTAGGTTTGGCCTCGGCGAGTCGGCATTCATTTCATTCAGTCAGCAGGCAGCGCGCTGGGCTGCAGATTGAGAATAGAGAACACTCCTCCTTCTAGCCTATAGTGATTCCCACGCTCAGATATTGAAGGAGATTATAGACACCACAACAAATAATTTAATATTAAAGTGTGGATTAAAAATGCCATCCTCATTTCTTGGTTACATCAAATGACGACTCCGTTCAGTTTGTTAAAATCCACCACCATTAAAAAAATAAAGTTAGGCCCTACCGTATATATAGGCTATTTGATCATTTACCAACCGTAAAACAAGAAAATATAGCCCACGTAAAATATATCTCAATATTGATATTCAATATGTCCAAAATAATATTACATCACAAGACACATTTAAAACACACACATCAGCGCTCGATAATCGCGCGCAATTCCAAATTTGCGCATCGTCGTACGATGGTGTCGCGCGCTTTAATACCCTATACCATATCCTTACATCAACACGCGCATAATTATCGCTTGATAAATTGTTGCCCGTAAAAAAAAATGTCGGCCTTAAAACCGTCTATAGTTTTAAATATTAAAGCAGGTTAATATACCCTGCCTGTATACGTCCTGTTAAAAAATGCAACATGTGAATTAATCTCGTTTTCTTGTTTTATTTGAAAAAAGGGGAAATTAACAAGAATAAGTTAAAGAACATGCAATGTCATCAAAAAATCAACAAGAGTGGAAAGACACACACATACAGTAAAACACAGCATTATCCTCATTATCATTATCCCCGGCTTCTCTCCACATTAAAAAATAGCCTGCATAGCATTCACTGTGATAATAAATGCCCTCCAGAAGACTATATAAATACAGCAGGAAGACGAGGTGTAGGCTATGTGTCGATGTATTTATGTGTTCAAAGCAGACAGACCCTACGGGTCAACATGTGTCTCCCTGGTTATATGAAACAGCCTGCAACATGTGGAAACATAGGGGTTGATTCACCTGTCTCACCTCTCATTCATGCACACATTAATACCACTCATGGTGGAGAGACAGACTATAACAGAGAGAGAGAGAGAGAGAGACACTATCACAGTGGTTTTCAACCAGTGTGTCCGGGGACCACCAGTGGTCCTTGAGAGAGTGCCAGGTGGTCCCCAGTTAAATGATGGAAAGCTGGTTAACCAGGTGTAACTGTTATTGGAAGGTTTCATTTTCTAAATCCAGCATGGAATTGTGGACAAATACAAAATAAATAGTTTTGGGGTCTGTGGGGTTGTCAAATGGTGGTCCGTGGCTCAAATAATCCTGGGCTCTGGTGTCAAAAAGGTTGAAAACCACTGGACTATAAAACACAGAGAGTTGGAAGAGAACCTCAACGCAGCCTCGAAGAATCATTCTTTCTTTTTTTTATTACGCTTATAAGCAACGATTTTATACACCTTAGTTGAAATATTATATATACAGTCATCATCGCTATATAATAACACTTTTAGAGTAGTATAGTATTAATAATAACAACATTATTCTCCGTTTACAGTTAGGCTGGCTATAATATAATCACAGTCCGGAACTGCACGGCGCGTGCAAAAATAATGTGAAATGTTTTTTTTTTGTGACGTTTTTTTTTTGTTTTTTCTTTTAGTCCTGTGTTTGTTTTTCTTCCCCCTGAAGGTAAACATCTAACCCTATAATAAGTCCCGGGTTAGGGTTGGGGTTGGGGTTTTTGTAGTGGTTGTGTATGGAGAGTATGCACGTGGGTGGGGCGGGGGCGATTCCCCCTGGCCTCAGAGTGACTGAGTGGCAAAACAACTTGATTCCATAGAAATACACTGTCGTGCCACCAGTTTACATTGACTCTGAACACTGCAGAGAAAAAAAAGCTTTTAAATGACGACTTTAGTTTTCTCAGGCGTCTAGTATAGTAAATGATAAAACATAAATTGCTACAATATTTTCTAAAAAGAAAAAAACATATTTATTCGGCATTCAAATGTATGTTCGAATGCCCCCCTGTTATACAAAAAAAAAACTAAAATCCCTAAAACTAAAAAAGCAGGGGAAAAAATAAACAACACTCATCTTTTACTTTCTCTAGTAACTAAAATACGAATCTTCGTTGGAAAAAAATAAACTAAAGATCTCATTTAAAAGCTTTTTTTCCCCACAGCGTTTAGAGTGAATGTAACCCAGCGCCACAACAGTGTATTTCCATGGAGAAGCAAGTTGTTTTGCAGCACCGCGATGTCACTCGAACGCATGTACTCTCAATTCACTAGGAGGTGTTGAGCACGGGTCGGGCATACACACCTTGGTAATAGGACGGGGCCTCGTGGTGCAGGACCGCCGAGGGCTCCATGAGGGGTCCCATCATGGCTCCGTGGGGCCCGTAGCCTCCCCCTCCACCTCCCCCCAGTCCTCCACCACCTCCGCCTCCCCCGCCTGCCCCCCCGCCGTAGTGCAGGGCCTGCTCGTAGGCCTTGTTCAGCTCCAGTCTGTGCTGCTGCTGCTGCTCCGACGACGACATCAGGTTGTTGATGGAGAACGGGTGGTTGAAGGAGTAGTGGCTGTGAGGGTGGTCCCCGGCCGCCGCTCCCACCGCCCCCACCTTCAGGCTCAGGTGGGCCTCGTGGATGGAGGACGAGGAGGACAGGGAGGACAGGGAGGAGTGTCCGTGCTGCTGGGACACGCCCAGGGACAGCGAGGTGACGGCGGCCTTCAGGTCGCGGTGGGCCTCCAGCAAGCGTCCGTGGAGAGGGCTGGCGGCACTGTGTCCTCCACCAGCGGAGGACGAGGCGTGGTCCACGTGGAGGGAAGACCTGTTGGCCTCCCCCGCGGCGATGAGGAGGGGAGAGGAGGCCGAGGGGACGCCGGTCGTCGTGGTCGCCCCGACGCCCTGATGCTCCTTATTATTACCGCGACCTTCCGCCTTGCTGCCGCTGGAGTTGTTGCTCCCGCTGCCGCCGCCGCCACCGCCGCCGGGCGACAACTTCTTCTCGCACTTGAAGCGCTTCTGCCGCCGCAGGTAGCAGCCGTTCTCGAACATGTTGCCCGAGTCCGGGTGCAGCGCCCAGTACGAGCCCTTGCCGGGCTTGTCGGGCGAGCGGGACACCTTGACGAAGCAGTCGTTGAAGGACAGCGAGTGGCGGATGGAGTTCTGCCAGCGCTGCTGGTTCTGCCGGTAGTAGGGGAACAGGTCCATGATCCACTGGTAGATCTCGCTCAGCGTCAGCATCTTGCTGGGCGCCTGCTGGATGGCCATGGTGATCAGAGAGATGTACGAGTAGGGCGGCTTGGCGTGCGGGTAGGAGCGCCGGAACGACGCCTTGTTGTTGTCCCCCGCGCCGCCCCCACCGGCGCCTCCGGTCCCCCCCGGCCCGCCACCGCCGCGATGGTGGTGATGGTGGTGGCCCCGGGCCTGGCCGTAGGGCGCCATGGCCACGGGGCTCATGGAGACGGGGCTCATGGCACCGTACGGGTTCAACGTGGCGCCCATAGACGCGGCGGCCGCAGCGGCCGCCGACATGGAGCTCATGCTGGACGGGCTGAGGCCGGCCATGGGGCCGCCGCCGGCTACGCTGCCGCCGCCTCCCCCCGCCACGGCCACCGCCGCTGCGCTCAGGCCCACGCCGTTGGAGTAGGACGACATGCTGAGGTTCATGTTGGCGCCGCCACTCGTCATGTAGCTGTTCATGTTCATACCGCCGGCGGCGCCGCTCATGGTGGCGGCGCTCATACCGCCGGCTGTCATCGGAGAATACACCTGAGAGAGGAGAGAGAGAGAGAGAGAGAGAGAGACAGACAGACAGACAGACAGACAGACAGACAGACAGACAGACAGACAGACAGACAGACAGACAGACAGACAGACAGACAGACAGACAGACAGACAGACAGACAGACAGACAGACAGACGTGCAAACACAATCAGTGTTTGGTCAATTCAAAATGACTTTCATTTTGGCACAATTCACCTGAGATCATGAACTAAGAGCAGATATTAAAGTCTGTATAGGTCTATATATGTAACAAAAGGGGGTTTAGACCCAGACGGTTAGTTAGCTCAACCGTCTGGGCTGCTGAGACAGTCGACTGTGTGCCACGGGTTCGACTCCCGGACTTTGCTGCATGCATCCCCGCCATCTCTCTCTCTCTCTCCTTCTCTCTCTCTCTCTCTCTCTCTCTCTCTCTCAGAAAAGGGGGTTTATTATGTGCGCCTTTATGTCATTTGATCAAACAAATTTCATGAACAGTGTGATTATAGTTCATATGGCGTCACAGAGCTATACGGGTCCATTTGGTGCCTATATCCTATTATACACTGCATGTGAGCAGAGAGCGGATAATTTGACACTGCTGGTGGTTTTATTTAGGCTATGAGGGTTAATTAATTAACGTGAATGAAAGGAGCCTGCACAATGCATGCACAGGAACAAAGGAATGAATACATGAGATGTATGGTCTATTATTCACACTGCAGTCTCATCATCATCTCAAAATCACCTCTAATGATTCAATTAAAATCTAACACAGTCCACTCCATGCTGCTGTGCTGTGCTTTTATCAGGGCAGAGAATATACCGGGGAAAAGATAAGGCTATAGGCAGGATAAGTCTGTAAATTATACTGTAGATGTAGATATAAAAAATATCATAACACCCAGGTTTCAGCACAGCATCACTACAGTATAACCAGGATTATAAAGTGTACACTATACAGTTATAAAATGTTTTATATAATTGTTTTTCAACCAGTGGTCCATAAGAGGGTCCCAGGTGGTCCCCAGGATAATAATGGAGAGTCGAGATATTTTTAGAGCGTATAAAATTCTATTGTATTCTATTCCATTCTACGCTCCCCCGGAGCTAAATAAATTGTTAAATGTCTGAATTACTTAATTTCAATTATATACACTATTAGAAAATGTGGAAGAATTGTTATTTTGATCAAAGTTTTCCTATATTATCTAATCTAAATACAGCATGGAATTGTGTACAATTGAGGTATCACAATGGTTGAGGGAAGTGGAGCTTTCTTCTCCTTTTTTTCTATGAAAGTAACAGTGCCTGTTTGCACAGGGAGAAATGTGGTGACATTGTCCCAAAATGACAAAAAAAATCTATATCTATATTGTTTCAAAACATTCATATTACTACATTTACTACATTACTACATAGGCTACAACGTTTTAATTGCCTATTTGTTCAATTTAAAACGGGCTCTATACTCCCCGGGAGTACTGTGCTGATAAGCGGTGGCCTCTATTATAAACAAATGTAATGTTTAACTGCATGGCGCTGCACACTCACAGTTATCCTACATTGAGTTGTGCTTGAATTGTAGCCTATACTACCTGTATAAAGTAAAATTTCAAGCAGTTAATACATTTTTAATTCATTCAAATATGAAACAGCACCCCAAAACAGGCCGCTGCCTTTTATTTGGGACACGGCTGCTCCCAAGACATTGAAGGGGAAAAAAACACGATTAAACTTTATAGTAGTTAGTGAGAAACAACTATATTTTAAAAATAAACATAACTGTCCAAATGTCCAACTCTCCCTTCATGGGTACTATGCCATAATGGGCTCAGTCTTATAGGCTATATATATATAAAGCCACATATCGTTTGGATATGATTTGAATGCTGGATGCAGTTCAAGTGAATTATCTCTGTGTCAAAGAAAACCAAACCGCATTTACATTTACGACATTCCTCTCCGTGAAGGAGCCTCATTGTTGCTACACGGCCCTGGTAAATAATATGAAGAACCCCCCTGTTGACACACACACACACACACACACACACACACACACACACACACACACACACACACACACACACACACACACACACACACACACACACACACACACACACACACACACACACACACACCTGTGCATCAAATACAAAAGCATCTCTGTGCTAATAGAAGTGTAATGTAGGCTATTTACACTACGACTTTTTGTACTATCTGTTTTTAATGTCGGATTGGAACAAATAAAACGTGACGGCAACTGTCACCAAAGTCACCGGACCATGCGTCCGTTTGCTTTCGGTTCGTGGTTCGGTTACTGGACTAATATTTGTAACCAAATGGACACATGCACTCCACTCCACGGGACCATTTGGTTACATATTTTTCCAACCATTTGCATTTTTTTCTGAAAGACATGAACATGGTGAAATATACATCTTGATGATGTCATCAGATGTATTTTACCATGTTAATGATTTTTTTTTCAGAGCTCCATTTTTAGGAAATGCAGAATTGGGGGGACTTTTTTTATCATGTCCACACACCATCTCTGAGGTATATTAATGACATAGTACAATATTGAAAATGAGTGGAATTCCCCTTTTAAGACACGTGCATGCGTTTGCCTGCGCATTTGCGTTGCGTGCACCTGCGCAACACACACAGACACGCTATTAAAACAAGTAGGCTATAGCGTATTGAGAAAGATTTGTTTACATGCTTAATTGTATCCATAAAAGTAAATGACAAGACAAAAAAACATAGGCCTACTTTTGCCCCCAAAAATATTTTAGATGTGAGAAGTGGGGGACGCCGTCCCCCCTCCACTACACCCCTGATAATAACATAAAGCCACCGACCTCTTGCGCGTCATTGTAGTAGCTGCTCCAGTCTGCCGTTTCGTGACCTTCCATCTTCACAGAGCCCAACATTGTGCAGCACAGCAGCCTGCAGGAGCGAGCACAGGAACCATGCAGGCTCCCCAACACCACCACCCCAACGACCCAACCTCAGCTTAATAAAACAACCCAACCAGGGACCACCACGTAGGAACCATGCATGCAGCCAGGCTCCCCAACGACACCTCAGCTTAATAAAACAACCCAACCAGGGACCACCACATAGGAACCATGCATGCAGCCAGGCTCCCCAAACACCACCAACCCCAACCTCAACTTAAACAATGCCCTGGAGCTCCGAGGGGAACCATACAGGCTCTCTGGCTCTATACTGCTGCAGCTCAAGTTCAACGCCCTCCAAAAAAAAAAAAACACCCACCCAGTCTCAACTTAAGCAACAACAACCCAACCAGGAGGATGTCCGTCAGAGCTGAAACATGTAGGCTCACTTCAGTCACAGCAGCGCAGACTCAACTTAATGCCCGACAGGAAAACAAAAAGAAAGAAGAAATCCCCACAAAATAAGCCCCTCTGCGTGTGCTCTGTCCGCTCCTCTCCTCATGCGTTCCCCGCAAAGTTGAAACTCCACTCTGGCTCGGTACAGTAGTACAGGTCGGTCCTGTGTGGACTAGTGGTGTGGATGTGGATCAGAGACAGAGTGGAGTCTGTGTACTCACTGTAGCCCTACTGCACGGGGCTGGAGAGAGACGGCAGAGAGAGGAGAGGAGAGGTGAGGAGGGCCACGCACGCGCATGCAGACAGAACAGAATGTCAGTGCTGCTGCTGTGCGCGCGTGCACGTGCCTCGTCATTACGGCGGGCGCCATCGCAGTCTCGCGTGAGTTATAACTTTAATTTATGCACGCAAGATTAGGACTGATTTGGGAGACGTCACGTAGAATAGGCCTAAAATAGACTATTAAAGTTTTAATAGACGCCTACCTTTCTGTATACCGTATAGCTATAGATAGCTATACCTATGCGTTGAATTGACGTGAATTAGGCTATTACATTAATGTGAATTGTCACAATAAGGATTTATGAATAATTAATATTGAATTAATATTTAACATGATCTCACGCCAATGTAATCAGATAGTATTTGAAATATAAATGTTATAAATAACAACAAACATCAACTAATAGGCTAATAATAATTATTTAACCAACGGGAACCTTGATGGTAGCCAATTTGGTTGGCAGAACTTGCATGAAAAATGCAATTTAACAAAAGGACAAAATAAATAAAATAAAGCTACTGCTGCAATAATTTTATTAAGCATTCAAACGTGATTCTCTACATTGTAAAAAAAAAACCTATATGGGTAATAATAATAATTATAATAATATTAATAATATATTTTAAAATACAACACACAGTATCTTTTTTGTGCAAATAAATATTAATTTTATTATAAAAAAGATCAAATAAAATATTTGATCTAGACTACAGCTAATTCAACCAATGCACCATCCTGCATTTAATTGTGTCATAATTGAGAGTTTATCTGCCGTGGTGACAGTCCGTGACAGATCAATGTCAACAGCATCTTTGCCGGGCTGTGTGTCCGTGTCAACCCTGTAACACACTCTGTAATGAGGCATGATCATTCATCACAGAGCCGATAAGGAGCGGTAATAACCGTGGAATGGATTCAGGGACGTGCACACATAAACACCATAGGGGTTTCAATTAGCCCGCCGTTCACCTTTTACCCGCCCGTAAAACAAACAACTGCACTTTCCACTTTCCAGACCATGCAAATGAATGCTGAATGCAGCTTTTACATCCCTGTCCATGCAAGCATTCAAGAGAATTCCTTTTTTCAATATTTCGTATTGAGCAAATTTGTTTATAAATCCATGTCATTTACATGCATCCATCTCCACTAGCATGAAGAGTGCTGGGCTCGGCTGTGCCCCAAAAATAGCTGTAATGCGTTGAAAACTTGGTGTAGCTCTGCTGTTTTAGGGGAACTCGCCAATGGGGGAAATGAAATGTACCCAAAAATTCCATGCCGACCCTCAAAATAACACTTTTCGCTGCGGCTTTACCGTGTAGCCCAATAAGGAGTGGCCATGTGCGCGCCCTCACGCCCTCAAGTGGTGAAAATAGCCAATCTGCATATATCCTGTACACGTGCAGAGCAACCAAATGGTCAGGTATAGGCTATGTACCTATTGGTCCAAAGTGCCCTCTTATGGGATTTCAGCCCCAGCTGCCCCTCTAACACTCTCTGCACGTCCCGCATTGGACGGGGCAATAAGGCACCAAAGGGGGGGCATCCCCACCCCACCGCCCACCGCCCGGATTACCCTGCTGCCGCTCTGATCCCACAACCAGCAGAACAATCCATTAGTTGAAGGCGGATTAAAACACCAGAAGAAGAGAAGGGAGAGAAAACCCTTTCCCCTTTTTAACAAAGACCTGCGCGATCTGTCTGTCTGTCTGTCTGTCTGTCTGTCTGTCTGTCTGTCTGTCTGTCTGTCTGTCTGTCTGTCTGTCTGTCTGTCTGTCTGTCTGTCTGTCTGTCTGTCTGTCTGTCTGTCTGTCTGATGATGTTGAGATCGTGGAGATTCCACAGTTGCTTTTTAGGGTGCAAATTATATTTCACATTTATCTGGCACGAGGGACTGTTGTGTGATGTTATATAGTGTCAAATCTAATCTAGTGTCAAATGTTTAAAGTAAATAAAGTAGGCCTACTACGGAAAACGCATTGACGAAATAGAGTTGTTTTTTTCTTTTTCTTTTTTTTCTTTTTTTTTTAGAATAATTGGCATCGTTTTGATTGAACAAGATAAAACACAAGAGTTTGAATGTTTTGCTGTTTTGCTCAGGATTAACATATTTATTTTCAATTTTATTTGTAACTAATATTAAAATAAATGGTCATTCATTCATCATCAGTAATTATAGTGGGCTAATTGCATATATCACTACATGTTTTAACCGTTTAACCATTTATAAAATAGAAATAGAAATATTAGTTGTACAGCAAATCAAATGCATGGGGTGCTTGTATTGTTGTCTCTATTGAGACTTTTAGAACATGTCAAAGGTCACGTTTCAACTAGACACAGGATCTGACACACCAATAATGACCTGATGGTCAGGATTACATTTATCCCCTGAGCAAGCAGGCTCTATTAGCTCAATGGTAAAACATTTCAGCATACTGTAGGAAACAGCAGGTTCAAATCCTGGGTAGTAAAGTTACACAGTGTATGATGGGGTGTAAATATAGGCTAATCTTTGTTTTACTGCCTAAAGTAATGTCCAATATAAAGTATTATAGCCCATGAGATTATTTCAGGCATCAGATTGATTTAGATTTGATTTGTTTGTGTGTTTATTTTACCAGTAATTCTTTTGTTTATTGTTAACTACTTTCTAATAGTTATGTAGCTTATTATTATTATAGTCCTATTATTATTACCCTTAGTAATAAGTATTACATTTCCACAATATTCTTTCTTTCTTTCTTTCTTTCTTTCTTTCTTTCTTTCTTTCTTTCTTTCTTTCTTCTTTCTTTCTTTCTTTCTTTCTTTCTTTCTTTCTTTCTTTCTTTCTTTCTTTCTTTCTTTCTTTCTTTCTTTCTTTCTTTCTTTCTTTCTTTCTTTCTTTCTTTCTTTCTTTCTTTCTTTCTTTCTTTCTTTCTTTCTTTCTTTCTTTCTTTCTTCCTCTCTCTGCTGGTTGCTTGGTAACACTGGGGGACAACAGGAAATTAGAAGGTTTACTACAGGCCTAAACGTTGAATGAATGTCTTCATAAACTGTTTTATATACACCTGTGTGCTTATCAATACACATTGACACTCCGATATTTACAATAAAATGCATATTTATTGCATCGTTGTTGTTTACATTTGAAACAACAGTCAAGTCAAGGGTGTTCTCTCTTAGAAACAGTATAGGCTTCTGTTGATTTTATAGTCTGCTGTTTAAAAATAACAACAATAAATTGCTGTTCCATCACTGCTGATACAGTAACTAGAATTCATAGTGTTCTGTCCCAGGTCTGGGAGCAGATTAGGTCAAGTTATTGTCCTTTTTTATTGTGTTATACTTATTATTTGTGCTGTATATATGAGAATGCGTTAGGGGAAATGTGTTGTGGATTTACTGTGTGTTATGTGTGTGTGTGTGTGGTGGGGGTGCTTGCATGCGTGCTTGCATGGGTGCATGAGGTTGTGCCTGTGTGTGTGCGCGTGTTGTTGGGTTTCACCACAGCAACAGTGTATCTCAAATATGATCATGGACCCTCCCTCCAAAATAACATGTTTGACCGCAGACCCCCTATTTGAAACCATTCTGTGGAGGATATAGCCTGCAGAGATCATCACGAGGCGTCATGTCAGTACCTTGCATGGATTCTTCCACAGTGTGAATGAGATCTGGTATGTAAAGTGCCTTGGGTAAAGGTGCTTTACATAATATAAATGCACCATATACCATTGATGGTGAAATGCATCATGTCATTATCTGTGGTTGTGGTGGGACCGGGACAAATATTTGCCCCAGTCCAGCCCTGCTCTGTTCTGTTCTACCCTTAAACCCCCATGCATGAATAATAATAGTTATTTTCTGTATTTAGCTATTATGAAGATGGTGCTGATGATGCTGCTGCCATTTCATTTTTAATCTGTGGCGAATTCTCAAATTTTGCCCAAACCCGACAGTTTAGGTCCGGGTAGGGCCTAAAATCTATTCTATTTAGTGAGGCCGGGCCTAGGGCCTGAACTGTTAGGCCCCAGTTAGGGCCAGGTCTTAATTTTCAGGCCCTTTGAGACCTTTAGCTTATATACTTACTGTATGCACTGTATCTTACTGACTGTATGCTTTTCTCTTGTGCTTATGCTTGTTGTCCTGTACAACAAACCTTTGTGCATGTGCTCTGCAGAGTGAATCAAGTTAAAGGAGCATTCAGTGATTGGGGTGATATGGAAAAACCCCTGTTCCTCACCCGCGGGACAATATATGCACAAGCACACACAGTGTGTGTGTGTGGGGGGGGGTATAGTGCAACAGACCAACAGCATGTGCACCAAGGCAGGCCCGCTGCCACTCGATCATGATTGGAGGAAGCCCCCTCTCATCCATTAAGTGAAATCAGTGAATAATATACCTTTAATCTGTTGTGCCATATAGGCAAACCATTTACGAACTATAAACGTGCTGATGATCACCTGAGGATCTGTGGTAGTCAACTCGCCTCCGGTCACATCATATGACATCCTTCTGTAGAGTAATAAAAGAATAGGCCGAACCGGAGCGACAACCCGCCCCCCTGTTATTCATTTCAGTAGACGTTCCTCAGTGGCGTTTTGAAGACTTCCGGAAGTACAATTAGAACCTGCTGACTTGGAAGTACTATACTTCAAGTTTTTGCCAGTAGTGACAGCTTCAACGTAATTGGATCGCCTCACTGTGGGGCTTGCACCCTTGCACCCTTCTACTCTCACACAACCAAGAGCATATTGACAGACTAGGGGCCGTCATGCACTGTCTGGTATTGTTGGAATTAATGGAATATTCTTCCCAGATATGAAAGCGTCGTGGAAGTTGGTGGCTTAAGTAGGGCTCCTGTGGGGTGGAGCACCCTGCACCCACATCTTTCAGGCACAGCCCCCCCTCGGATAGGAGGGGAATAATAACAATAATTTTAATCCAAACAGACTTCTTCTGTTAATAAGCCTAATACGCTATATTACAGTAGGCTTATCCTCGTAAAACGGTTGTGTCAGTTGTTCATGCATGTGGAGTGGGAAGGTACAGTAAAAGGCACTTTTCCGGGTGTAAAATGCACGGAAATGCGCATGCACGAGGCGCCTGTGCAAGCGTTTTGCGTGCTTGTGCATTTTACCGCCCCATTGTGAACGTCCAGCACCCCCTACTGAAAGTATCTTCCAGTGGCCATGCTTTGCTTAGTGCACCTACTGCACACTACCCCTGTAATCCCTGTGGCCTTTGGTGGGCAGAGTGTCCACCCTGACATTGGGAGAGAGGTCAGGGCGTTCAGTTGCCCTGCATGACGGCCAGCGGGTCATACTAAAGTGGGACCCAAAGCCTCCCTCCATGTTTGACAGCCATCATGAAGCATCAAGGGTTAGATTGGGGGGTTAAGTCCCTTGTGACATACTCTGTAGTGTACAACGCCATGTGTGAACTTGAGGGTGTACTTGTACATCAAGCTGATTTCTATTACAGCAGTGGTTTTCGACCTTTTTCAGACAAGGGCCCACTATCAGCATTTGATGATTTGATGATTTTAGCCCCACAGACCCAGAACTAAAGATTTCAGCTATTTCAGTCAAAAATACAGATCGAAATGACCATTAATCTTCTACATTATATAGTTGTATAGACTTGGGCTAATCCAGATGATGGATATTTTAACTCTTGGGAGTGTAAACATGAATCCAAATGGACCCGCAAGGGTCCATTTGGTTTCATGCTTACGCTCTCAAAGAGTTATAGATCTGGTTAATCAACTTCCCATCATTCTTCCTGGGGACCACATGGAACCCTCTCAAGGACCACTGGATCTACGAGGCCACAGCGCACAGGAACTACCATTGCCCCCTCCTCAGCTGACTTTGTGTGATTGTAAAGCTGTCTCAAAGCCTGCTCTCTCATACAGAGGGGTTTTTACCGCCCTATATCCTCCTCTCCCCGTGGCTGTCATGTCGGAGCTCTGAACGGAGCACTGGGTTTTCCCTCCTTGCCTGATTGAAGGTCAAAGGTCACAGGGTGTGTGTGGTCCTGTAAAAAGCCCCTCTGTGACTGTAGCAGTGATTCAACGGCTGTAGAAACAACCCATTATTACTGTACATTATCTGATGGACAGATTGGGAAGGTGTGCACACGTGTGCGCATGTACACACACACACACACACACACACACACACACACACACACACACACACACACACACACACACACACACACACACACACACACACACACACACACACACACACTTACACAGGAGATGGCATTGGTGACTCACTTCCATTAGGTGACTGATACCTCACCACTCACTGTCTACATCAATCATCATGTGAACACACCTATATGCACCACCCACCCACGCATGCACGCATGCACGCGCGCACACACACACACACACACACACACACACACACACACACCACACACACACACACACACACACACACACACACACACACACACACACACACACCTGTGAATTGGCGTGTCAAAGATGTGGTGTGTGTGTGTGCTTTCACGTACTCACACAGGCATACTTCACATACGCACATGTTAACTGTCTCTAACACACACATACGTATAGATGGATGTTACGTCATGTTATTGACACGTGACTTCCATTTTAGCACTGGCATGCTAGTGAGCAGCATGCATGTATGCCGTACACACACACACACACACACACGCACACACACACACACACACACAGACACACACACACACACACACACACACACACACACACGCATGCACGCACGCACACACGCACACAATGGACGGACACCACAGTTCCAACATTTCTCAATCCGCTGCCATTGTGGGGCCACTCTGTCTGTCTGTCTGTCTCCAGTTCTGTCAGACAGATTTACGGGTGTCTCAACACTGGAAATATGCCAGAAGAACACTTAACTTCCTGTAAGGTGGTATCATAGCAACCAGGTCTATTACCGTAGTCACATGGTTATGTTATGCTACTTTGTAAAGTTTAAACCTCCACTCAGGGGCTTGGGAGACTTCAGTAGGCCAGTAGGTAATGTAAACTGGAAGGGTCTGCGTTGGCTCAGGGGTAGAGTGACCGGATGGCATGACAACTCGAACCTGGGCTCTCCCAGAGTTAGTGTTGAAGTATCCTCGACCAAGGCACTAATTAACCCTAATTACTCCTTGTGCAGCTTGGTGCCCTGCATGGTTTCCTCCGCTATCAGTGTATGAATATTGCATGAAGGCACTATATAAATGGACCTTTTGCCATGAAACACAACCAGCTAAGATCATTTACAGTGAGAGAGAGAAAGAGTGTGCGTGTGTGTGTGCGTTGTGTTCACCCCACCTCAGTGCAACTCAAGCTGTCTATTGAAGCATCAGGTCCATCCACAACAGCAGTAGTAAATCATCTGAATTCTCAAACTGATTTTCACACAGTCTTTTTCACTGGGTGAGTTTCAGGCATACTGTGGAGGTAAAAGGGAAATACAAGGAGGGAGGGTGGGTGGGGAATCATATTTTTATGGAGGCCAGTTTCGAATTGCAGCTGTCCATAGGTGCCCTTTGCGAGTGGTTTTGAAAGAGTTAAGGGATTTGCATGTCTTATGGCTGTTGGTAGGGTGTTCCATGTTTTGGTGACATGGGAGCAAAAGGAATTAAAAAGTCCGCACACAGCGATCTGCTCCACAGTGTTTTATTGTGTTAAAACACAGACATCACGACGTTTCGGCCATTTGCTGGCCTTCATCAGGTGACAGTAATCAGACACAATCCCCTTATATGGTAACTCACAGGGTCACATGACCATCAAGCACAGATTGTTCAGACACACCCAGTGATAAAGTGAACACCCACCACATTGATATCAAGCAAGTATCACAATCTGCAACACACTTACTTAGTACTTGTTTTTAGTTCAGCACCAGCACTTTATGGATGTGCGCAACAACTCCACTTAACTAGCAAAAGGAATTAGCCCTTCACTACGCAGGAAGAGGGATGCTTGACCAGGCAAGCCTGACCTGGATAGCAACAGTTGCTAAACTATTTGGACTAGCATTGGTCAGTGACTAAACTCCGCCCCAAAGCGTGGGATTTTGAGAAGGGCTCATTAAGTCCCTTGTTTGTGCCGGATCTGGGTTGCACATGGTTTGTGGACCGCTTTGTTTGGCCCAGTGGATGATGGGAATTTTCACTCATCAATACACTCATATTAATAATTGAGCTTAATTAATTACAATTCGATTCTTTTAACCGAGTCCCATGATCTCCCATCCCTAGTTTGTACACTTCTCTGTCCAACAATCTACTCACTGTGTGTGTGTGTGTGTGTGTGTGTGTCACACACACACACACACACACACACACACACACACACACACACACACACACACACACACACACACACACAGTGTGTGTGTGTGTGTGTGCGTGGGCATGGGTGGTTTATGAGGACATTTTGTATGAAACCATACCAGCATTATGAGGACATACCGTAATTATGAGGACATGTCCAGAGTCCCCATAATTCGAGCACTGTAGCAGTGCTCAGGAGGCCGCCAGGATACTCCTCCCGCTTTTTTAGAAAATGTCCTCATAATTCCCTGTACCTGACTTTTTGTGTGTGGCCGTGTGTGTGTGTGTGTGTGTGTATGTTTGATTGACACATCATACACAAATCTTACACAAAATGACACGATTTGGTTGGTTGAAGCAGATGTCAATCAGACAATGTCCAGTTAAACCTGGTAGTCCTCATAGCCCAGGGTTTTGTCATGATTGTGTGTGTGTCTGTGTTTGTGTGTATGGGTAACGTCCAGTTAAAGCAGTATGGTCCTCATAACCAAGGGGTGTGCCATGATTGTGTGTGTGTCTGCGTTTGTGTATACTAGGACGTTGAATTAGCCCTACATAGCTATTATTCTTTTTCAAGAATAAAGCCATACACATTTAAATGTTGGCGCTCTTTTCATACTCATCCAGATCACTGAAGAGGTCACCGCCTCCAATGGTAAGAAATGTCTTCAAGAGGCCAGCATCTCCTCTAGTTTTGTGTGGGAAAGCAATCGTCATTGCTGTATTGAAGGCAGTAGTGCATGTGTTTGGGGGGTGTAATATGTATTATATCCAGTGTTGGGCAGTAACGAATGTTAGATTACATATTACTGTAATATTCTTTCTTTTGCTCCAAAGTAAAGTAACAGGATTACTCTGCAAAAATGGGTAGTAAGTAACGCATTACTTTGCAAGTAACGCCAAGTTAGATGTGCACTAGATTGTAGATCCAGTCCACACGCTGCATCCTGCGCACAGTTATGTACACTACAAATTGCTTGCTGCTTTATTTTGTATTTTATTTTTAAATACAAGGCCTCAACTGACTTTGAAAACAATTGTGAAAAAGTTTAAAAAGTCAAGAGACAAACTTCATGTTCAGTTCTAAACAGAGCTCGCTAGACAGATTATGTTGTACATCTCTATTTTTTCAAAGGTGGGAGTTGAGAACTTGTGAGAGTAATAACGTAATATGTAATACATTACTCTTTGATTCCAGTAATAAGTAAAGTAATGATATTACTTTGTCTAAGGTTACCCCTTAGACAAAGTAATATCATTACTTTACTTATTACTGGAAAGTAATAAAGTAAAGAAGTTACTTTCCTAAGTAATATTGACCAACACTGATTATATCTAAATATTCACAAAATGACTTCGACATCCAAAGGTACACAGTCCAAAAGTAAGGTATTTGTTTTAAAATGGTTCAGATATTTGAATCATATACCGGGGTTATATCATCAACACAGGAATCGAAATAACAGGTGACAGTATCAATCAATAATTCAGGGTTGTGATATTGCGCTGACATTAACAAGCACTAGCAGAAGTTTCTTTTTCATATCTTTTTTTTTACCTTAATGTGGTTCTCTTTTTTTGTTTTTTGTTTTTTACTGACTAACGTACCTGTTTTTAAAGTAATACTTTACATGCTGGAGTTTGCATTCATTTATTCATTTAGGAGCAGTGTTGGGACATGTGCACTACGTAAATTAATATATTACCAAAATGCAGTAATATATATATATATATATATATATATATATATATATATATATATATATATATATATATATATATATATATATATATATATATATATACAAAAAATATATATATATACAAAAATTCTAATATATTATGGTATACTTTTCTTTCTGCCTCGTTGCAAGAGTTCTTGTGAAATCATCTTGACAACTGCAGAAGTCAATTATTTTCTATAATTTGTCATCAAATTATTTACTGGCTTCCATGAATTCAAGGAATACACTTAACTCCTGTGTTAACTGTCCATAGCCGAGTAGGATGAGGTAGGTCTACATTTAGCTCCATAGCTGAGTAGGATGAGGTAGGTCTACGCCAGGACTGTTTTCAGGAGTTATGTTTTTTCAAGTTGATTTCATATGGATTTGGCCAGATAACCAAGTGTGCTTGCTTTATTGTAGGTATGCCACTGACCTACGCAGTATTTGATTAATAGTGATACTAAACATCTAATGTTAGTTAGTTAGTTAGTTTATTGTCCACCATGTGGAAATCTGTCTTCGGTCTCACAACAATAAGAAAAACAACAATAAAACAAAACAGTGACAGCAACACAGAACACAGGACACAGGACAACGTTCAGCGAGACAGTGCATTCAGTGCATTAATGGCATTAGGAATAAAAGAGTTCTTAAAAATGTTACGGTTAGCTCTTGGTACTTTGTACCGTCTACCGGAGGGGAGCAATTCAAACTCCCTGCAAAGTGGATGGGAAGGATCGTTTGCAATTTTGACGGCTTTTTTCCGAATTACTTCCTCATAGATACCACTTAATTGTTTTTTGTCTCTTACCAATTATTTTTGAGGCTAGGTTTACTATTCGCTGTAACTTTATTTTTCCTTTTACATTTAGATTGCCATACCACATTGCCATATTAAAAGTCAAGATTCCTTCTATCAGGTTCTTATAGACTGTTTCCATAATATTTTTGCTCACTCCAAAGGAGTTAAGCTTACGCAGTAGGTGGAGGCGTTGGTTACAGGTTTTGAAAATCTGTTCAGTATTTTCATTGAAGTTGAGTTTACTGTCGATATATAAGTTCCTAAATATTTAAAGTGGTCAACAACCTCCACTGTTTGTCCACTGATTGTGATAGACTGAACAGGTTCCTTTTTATGAATGACAAGTTCCTTTGTCTTTGACACATTGATCTCTAAGGAGCTTTTTTCACACCAGTTCTGGAGAGATGACACATGTACTTTATATGTTTCCTCCCCGGCTGTATCCCCTTCTTTAATAAGGCAACCAATGCCATATCATCTGCGTACTTGAATAAATGAAACGTATCCTGGTCTACCTGGAATTCATTTGTGTACAAGGAGAAGAGTAAGGGGGATAGGATGGTCCCCTGAGGAGCACCAGTGTTAAGCACAGTGACGTCAGACAGAGTATCATTCACACGGACATGTTGAGGACGGTCCGAGAGGAAATCTCTGACCAAATGAATGATACCTCCGTTTACTCCTATGTCAATGAGTCTCTGCAGAAGGGTGTGTATCTGCATGCTGTTGAAAGCAGAGGTAAAATCAATGAAAAGGACCCTGGCAAAGTGGGAGGGGGCTTGCAGATGTTTTGACAGGGTGTTAAACAGACTAATAGTAGCATCATCAGTTCCCCTCTGACTTTTGTACGCAAATTGCAGATGATCTAAGCTGCTGGAGATCATTGATGTGATTTGTCTGCTTATGACTCTCTCAAAACATTTTCCCAGGATAGAAGTGAGGGCAATGGGCCTGAAGTCTTTTAATTCCTTGGCTCCAGGCTTCTTGGGGAGAGGCACAATACAAGACATTTTCCATAACTTGGGCATGATTAATGAATCAAGCAGGTACTGAAATATTTTCAACACAATGCCTTTAAGTTCATACAAGTTTTCTTTCAACACTCTACCTCTAAGGCCATCTGGCCCAGGAGCAGAGTTAGACTTAATAGAGGACAGACTAGCTGTTATTTCAGGTTCACTGAGTGTAACAGGGACATAATCCGGAATGGATCTACACACAATATCACGCTCAGCACTGAAATCATTTGTATCAAAACGACTAAAAAATACATTTAAGTCATTAGCAAAGGAAGGGGATGGATGTGACAGGGGGGTATGTTTTGTTTTACTTTCCCTGCCCATCATCACATTTAGACCCTCCCACGCTTTCTTTGCATTACCGGAGAAGTATTGATGCTCAACTTTGTCTTTGTATTCTATTTTTGCTTTCCTCAATTTGGATCTTAATTCACATCTTTTTTCCCTCACTAACACAGCATCACCGTTTTTAAAAGCATTATTTTTCTCTCGAATACATCCCTTCAGATCACTAGACATCCATAGGTTGTTGTTAGGGAATATTTTGATAGTTTTAGTTCGCATGATTTTACTTTCATTAAACAACAAGTAGGATGTAAAAGTTTTTTTAAGTAATAGTAATATATTACACTAGCTCAGACAGTAATATTGTAATATAATTGCTTTAAAATGAAGGTAATAATAAGTAATATATTAACAAGGTAAAGTAATATTCCCAACATGGTTTAGGAGATGCCCATCTATTTATAATTGCTTCCATTGATGCAAAAGGTTTTGCATCTCACCCTTAATGTCAAAATGTGATGTTCAGATGTCTGTCATCCTTAGTGGTGTCATTACACCTGTGGTCTGTCCAATAGATGGCAGTGCAGTACATCATCTGAGTAGCTGTACTGCACTGCCAGGAGTTTTTGACCCAACAGCAGAGTATGCTTTGTCATTGGGGTAAATTCTGTTTTTCTAATGACATCAACACAGGAATTGAAATAACTGGTTACAGTATCAATAATTCAGGGTTATTACAATAGACCTGGTGTCTGAGAAATAAGTCCTGTGGGAGCATTTGATTGGGTCAGGTCCATTTAAACATGTCATGATCGTGTGTGTGCGTGTGGAGTTGGGGAGGTTTTTGTGCTCCTGCTATGGTCAATGTCCAGTTAAACCTGGTAGTCCTCATAGCCCCGGGTTTTGTCATGATACTGTGTGTGTGTGTGTGTGTGTGTGTGTGGGGGGGGGGGGGGGGGATCTTCACACAACTGGCCAATTTGTTGGTATTTTGTGCTCCTGCTATGGTCAATGTCCAGTTAAACCTGGTAGTCCTCATAGCCCACGGTTTTGTCATGATACTGTGTGTGTGTGTGTGTGTGGGGGGGGGGGGGGGGGGGGGGGGGGATCTTCACACAACTGGCCAATTTGTTGGTATTTTGTGCTCCTGCTATGATCAATGTCCAGTTAAACCTGGTAGTCCTCATAGCCCACGGTTTTGTCATGATACTGTGTGTGTGTGTGTGTGTGTGGAGGTTCTTCACACAACTGACCAGTTTGTTGGTATTTTGTGCTCCTGCTATGGTCAATGTCCACTTAAACCTGGTAGTCCTCATAGCCCATGGTTTTGTCATGATAGTGTGTGTGAGTGTGAGAAAAGAGAGACCCAATATCTTCCAGCTTGGCACTCAGCAAAAATATTTGAATCGGGGGGTTCCTGCTGGGTTAATGGTCCGATTGCACTCCACATAGGCTATGAGGGAACCGCTTTCCATTCCGACATCCTGCCACTCCGACATTCAATTCTTAATTGTCAGAATGGGAGCACTGTTAGGTTTAGGTGTTGGAATGGGGGGATGTCGGAATGGAGAAATGTGCCTGGGCTATGATGCCTGGACGGTGTCGCCTGTGTGATCTGATCTCCCCATCTCTCACCCCTATACTGTCAGTCTACTGTCCTATCAAATAAGCCCCCACACACAAATAAATCTTTAAAATAAAAAATAAAACAGAATTACAGACTCACTCCCTAAATGATGGTGTGATCTAAAGACTCAACACTCTCGCTCCACTTTAGCCCTTAGATTAGACCAATATTTATATGCATTTGTTGTATAATGATGTTGTATTACCTGCTTACTGTCCGCCCGTTTTTTCCTTGATTAGATACTTGTATGTGATTGAATTGAAGTATCATGATGATGATTGCAAATCGCTTTGGATTAAAAACGTCTGCTAAGTGCTTAGATCATGAATTGTAAACACATTAGCTCAACCATAGGTGCCTTTGTTTCGCGTAAAAAATGGAAAAATATGCCAGCACTCTAAAGTTCAGTTCATGGTTATTAAAAATAAAGACTCATAGGAAAGAGGAAAGACTCATAGGAAAGAGAACTTAGTAACACTGAGTTCTATACCCCTTTAAATGGTGACCCCACCACGAAATTCTCTCAAGAAATTGAATCATTTTTTACCAATGCTTTGAGTAAATTTCTGATCTCTAAAGATGAATTTAGTTTTCTTTTTCAAAAACATCCTGTCCGTCCCTTATTCCACTGTCTGCCCAAAATCCACAAGTCTCTGGTTGAACTTGTTCCAGCTTGCCCCATTGTAGCGGGTAACCAATCTCTAACAGAGCCCTTATCACAGTATATTGACAGACATATCAAAGGTTTTGGTCAACCAGCTCCCATCTTTTTTTAAAAGACACTACTGATTTTTTTAACGAAATTGAATCTATTGGTAACATTCAGGAGAATGACTATCTATGTAGCCTTGATATAGCCTCATTGTACACTAATGTTCCCAATCAAGAGGGCCTCAGTGTCTTAGCCTATTATTTGGACCTATTATTTGGACCAAAGAGAAAGCAAGATTCCCCTGACTGGTTTCCTGGTTGAACACACAAATTTGGTTTTAAACAAAAATTTTGAGAATTCATACTATCTTCAGTGTCAGGGGGTCAGCATGGGTAGCCCCTGTTCTCCAATTTTGCAAACTTCTTTATGGGGAAATTTGAGGAAGATTTCATATATAATAATCCGTTTTCTGCTTCAATTAAGTCTTGGTATATACTGTAGATGACATTTAGTCATTTAGTCTTCAGAGGCTCGTTATAGAAACTTTTTGACTTTAAGTCTTACTTAGGGCTTACTTAGTTCACCATGGAACACAGCCAACACTGTCTCCTTCCTAGACGTACAGGTCCATAAAACAAATGTAGTTGATGCCATTGTTCACAGAAACGAAACTGATCGTAATAGTCTTCTACACTACTCCAGTTACCATCCACCTGGACATCCAACAGAAAAGTTTACCCTATAGTCAGTTTGTCAGAGTGAGAAAAATCTGATGTCACTTTTGAAGAGCAGGCTGCTGCACTGTGTTCTAGGTTTGCCTCTAAAGGCTATAGTCACACTGTTTTGAATCAGGCTCTAGAGAGAGCTAGAGGTCAAAAGAGGTTAAAAGGGAAGACCTACTATCTCCCAAGACGGTGCCTTCTAAAGGGTCCAACAGAATACTCTGTGCTACTACCTTTTCTTCTGCTTCTAACGACATTCATAAGGTCATTCAAAATCACTGGCACATCTTGTCTTCTGACCCCAGCATTGGTTCAGTTTTTAGAAACTCTCCTATCTTTGCCCACAAGTGGGCCAAAAACTTGAGAGACACTTTAATAAGAGCTGACTTATATACCCCACCACAACATATCTTGTCTAGTGTACCCCTGGTCATTTTCCCTGCCATAATAGTATTCACTGTAACGCTATGGTCAAAGGCCACACTCACACTCTGGCAAAAAGCTGAGGTCTCTCCTGCATTTTGCGTGCCACTGGGTGCTAAAACCCGCCTCAGCAATTGTCCTTGTTTCATTTTTCATTTAGTACATTTATTTTTTTTGCCAATAGTACAGCACTATTTTACGTTGAATTTTCTCCTCAGGGCATTTTTGACACATGACTCAATCATGGCTTTTCAGCATATTTCAACACTTCAAAACAATCTTCTTCTTTTTTTCTTTTTTCTATGAAGGCCCATCTTCTTGTATATAAAATTGGAGGAAACACTTATCTTGCTCCCTCTTTCTGACTCTTTGCAGCCTACTGACTCAGCATGAACTGACTCCTAGTCAGGAGTCAGTTCATGCTGCTATTTATGCATTATGGACTGATACAAAGTATTGTGTGCTCTGGACAAACAGTGCTGTCGCTCTCTGCCCTGACCCTTCATATTCACTTACACCAATTCTTGTGGTATCACGTACACGCCTTTTGAAGTTTGGTACTGTACACAATGTTTTTTTTTTTTAAATGGCCCGTCTGGAGACTTCAGCTGGTTTGGCTTCAGGGTCCAGCATTCACTGCCATGTGAGCGAATAGACAATTCAATTCAATTCAATTCAATTGGCTTTATTGGCATGAGAAAACATACGTTTACATTGCCAAAGCAAGAACAGAACAACAAGAAACAAACAAGGAACCAGTACAACAATGTATCAGTACAAAGGTTATGAACAAGGTTGTATACTCTTCAATAAATCAAATTTCTATATGCCTAACTCAATCGATGTAAGAGTACAATACAATGTTTATTCTTCAGGGTGGTTGTGTTCCATTTGAAAATTAACATTTTGGAGTTTTTGACCCGACAGCAGAGTATGCTTTGTCATTTGGGTAAATTCAGTTTTTCTAAAGACAATATCAACACAGGAATTTAAATAACTGGTTGCAGTATCAATAATTCAGGGTTATTACAAGAGACCCGGTGACTGAGAAATAAGTTCTGTGGCATCATTTGATTGGGTCAGGTCCAGTTAAACCTGTCCTATAGTCCTCATAGCCCAGGGTTTTGTCATGATAGTGTGTGTGTGTGTGTGTGTGTATGGAGGTGGGGACGTTCTTCACTCTCCTGCTATGGTCAATGTCCAGTTAAACCTGGTAGTCCTCATAGCCCAGGGTTTTGTCATGATACTCTGTGTGTGTGTGTGTGTGTGGAGGGGGGGGGGGGGGGGGGGGGTTCTTCACACAACTGGCCAGTCTGTTGGCATTTTGCACTCCTGCTATGGTCAATGTCCAGTTAAACCTGGTAGTCCTCATAGCCCAGGGTTTTGTCATGATACTCTGTGTGTGTGTGTGTGTGTGTGGAGGGGGGGGTTCTTCACACAACTGGCCAGTCTGTTGGCATTTTGCACTCCTGCTATGGTCAATGTCCAGTTAAACCTGGTAGTCCTCATAGCCCAGGGTTTTGTCATGATTGTGTGTGTGTGTGTGTCTGTGTTTGTGTGTATGGGTAACGTCCAGTTAAAGCAGTATGGTCCTCATAACCAAGGGGTGTGCCATGATTGTGTGTGTGTCTGCGTTTGTGTATACTAGGACCTTACCCGTTGAATTAGCCCTACATGGCTATTATTCTTTTTCAAGAATAAAGCCATACTTCACGAGCCATGACTTGTGGTAACATTTAAATGTTGGCGCTCTTTTCATACTCATTATTCCCTGTTTACTTACCCATTAAATAATTCCGACGTGGAGTGCGATATAGTCCTCTAGTTTCATATCCATGTGAAAGTTGTGGCACAAAACGCCTATTTAGTCAAATATCTCCACTTTTCACGAGACACACACAGACTCGGGCAAAGGGGCTCATAATACCAGCTGAACGCATTTTGACAACTTCCTCTGATCGCTGCAAACGTCATCAGGCTAACACAAAGATTTTGGGAACACAATTGGCAGGTGGTGTGATTAATTACCCAGCCCCTATCGCAATGCACCAGGCAATTGTGTTCCCCGAACTTTTTGTCTTAGCTGATGACGTTTGCAGTGATCAGGTGCAGCTGGTATTATGATCCCCTTCGCCCGAAGGGAGAGATGTCTGTGTGTGTGTCTCGTGAAAAGTGGAGATATTTGACTAAATAGGCGTTTTGTGCCACAACTTTCACATGGATATGAAGCCTTCATCAGGGAAGGATCTAAGGTTCATGGAAAGACCGGAACAGCAACCAAGACCCGACCCAGTACCTTGCAAGGCGCTTCAGATTGGGAGTTGAACGTGGACCTGAAGAGGAAACTTGTTTTCCCGCAAGACATGGCAGTGACTTCCCTTCGACCAGATCTGGTATTGCTGTCGAGGAGCACAAAAACCATCATCGTCGCTGAACTCACGGTACCCTGGGAGAAGAGGCTGGCTGTATCAGACCAACTGAAAAGAGACAAATACCAGGACTTGATCGATGAAGCTGTGTTAAAGGGGTGGCAAGCAACCTGCTACCCCATTGAAGTCTGCTGCCGCGGGTTCCCGGCAAAGTCGGTGAACTGCTTCCTGCGGAAGGTCGGGCTGGAACCTAGTCAGCTGAAGAGTGCCATCAGGGACATTACCGCAGCAGCCGAGTCCAGCTCAAGATGGCTGTGGATGAAAAGAGCCCACGTTTGGAACCCTTCCGCCGGTGACGGCTAGTCAGCCGTTGCCGCCCCGCTCAGGAGAGGTGTCAGGGTATGCGGCCTCGTTCAGATAGACCTGGCTCAGGGAGTGACGCCCCTGCCTTGCAAATTTGCCCCCCCCCCCCCCCCCCCCCCCCCCCCCCCCCCCCCCCCCCCCCCCCCCCCCCCCCCCAGCCGTAGATGGAAAGAGCCCACAGGTGGAACCCTTCTGCTGGTGAAGGCTGGTCAGTCTGCTGCCCCACTCAGGAGAGGTGTTCAGGTTAAGGGGCGAAACACCAGCGACCCTGAGACACCTGCTGACAATGTTCCAACTGTGGGATCAGGGAGTCGTGCCTCAGGAGATCTGCATCAGTTAGCATAGGTCCTAGTTGCAGCTTGTAGCGAGCATCTCTGATGTTTACTTCACCCTATATTTGTACATGGGAAATGGTAAATCACACAGATGAAGCTGGCCATTAATCTTCTTCATTCTGTAGTTGTGTAGACTTGGGCTAATTCAGATATTTTAAGCTCCCAAAAAGCTACATCTGGTTCACCATGTCCATCATTTAACCTGGGGACCACTGGTGAAACCCACTGTTTTAACCCAGTGCAGACTCGGAGGGAGACGTTTGTGGGCGCACACACACGCATAGGAAAAGTTGCACGTCCCTGCTGTTGTTGAACAGTGGTCACGCATCCGACCCGTTGCGAGACGAGGCTGTCACGGGGCAGCCCGTGCCCAAAAACTATCTAAAGAAGCACACACACACAAACACACAGAGGCAGCCAATCATTATAACATCACCGGCCGGGTTGGGTGCTACTGCAAGTGACTGTGGGGTGTGGGGCGGAGGGCTAAGAGACATTGTTTGTGCATGGTTGCAATAATTCATTTCATTTAGTTCATTATTATTCTTAATGAGTATTCAATATTATTAATAATTTAACTGGCAATGCATTGGTTCATTATAATGAATTAACTTGAAATAATACAGTCATTTCAGAGAAAACATTTCATTCATCATCAAACATTTCATTCATCCTTTGTCTCCACCTCAGCACTGGCCCTCCTCTGCTCAGCTCCACTGCCAAACCAGAGCAAAGGCAGCCATTGGCTGAAATAGAGTGTGGAAGGTGCCACGTGCTGTGGGGAAGAGAGGGGTGGTTTACAGACTGAAATGATTGATATCGGATTACTATACAATAGTGGGGTCCCACGACACACCGTCATTTACAACTCTTGTAAAAGTTTGACTTTCACTTCTAATTTGTAGATGATGACCTATAGAACAATTTTAGTTCGAGTGGCCCATCTGCAGATGAAAAAAAATATGCATTTTTTGCCCAATTTCAAAATTGGCCAAAATCGGATTTTTGTTTTTCTTAAAAGTCTTTATTTTCTCACAATTGCTGTTTTTTCTTTCAATTGCTGTCAATACTAACCCAGGAATTAACTGGATTTCAAATATTAATGTTTGGAATATGATATGGAAAAAATGGACGCCCATGTACATCAAATTACTTCAAAGGGCACCTAATTTAAATTCTGTTGAACCTAGAAGGATGAAGTTAGTGCCTACCTATATTATCATGAATGAGTAATGGTATGAACTGTAAATAAATAGAAAACAATACACTATTGGGGGGACTAAAGTTAGACATACCCACTTATAGCCCAGCCTCTATGTGTGAAAATTGTGCACTTTTCAATGAAAGCATGACATTTGGCACAAAGTTAAAGCCTGCCATAAGGAATTGTTTTGGCTATGGGTCTGTGATGACAGCTATGGTGGCCACCATCTGCTGTTATCTTACCAATTCAGCTTCTACAACATACAATCTTGATTCTGATGACAAAACGTTTTCAAGGATTATGTTTTTTTTTTTTTTTTATAAAATGCTAGATAATAGTCAAATCATCAAAATGTGTAATATTGATGTATTGATGTAGGCAGTAAATTCATGTCTTCTACCCTATATGTGAAAATCAAGTGAGCCCATGAAATCAGCTGACATACTCTACTCACTACTCACTCCAACTCAAACCAGCTCTACCCGATTGACCAGTACCCAGTGAGGTCAGAACACCAGTCTCTGTACTTCTAGCCAGATCCCCATCCAGATCCAACACCAGTCTGTGTACTTCTAGCCAGATCCCCATCCAGATCCAACACCAGTCTGTGTACTTCTAACCAGATCCCCACCCAGATCCAACACCAGTCTGGGTACTTCTAGCCAGATCCCCATCCAGATCCAACACCAGTCTGTGTACTTCTAGCCAGATCCCCATCCAGATCCAACACCAGTCTGTGTACTTCTAGCCAGATCCCCATCCAGATCCATACAGTAAAAGCTGTCTTGTGAAAACCACTGCTGAAGTTCTGTACCTTCTTCACACACAAGCTAGTTGACAGGAAAATAGTCATACTCAAAGTAGTTACATATTGCACCATGGTGACCATTCTTTTCCACTCTCATGTCCTTCTTGAAGATGGTTCGGAATGCATAATGCTTCTCCCCATGAAGACTCAACAGAACACCTGAAGATCTGCCTTCATAACTATCAGGCAGGATGTGCATACACTGGAGTGGCCTTAGTGTCATTCTCATTGTCCCTATCATGTCAATTGAAGGAGCCTTCACCTCATGACACCTGGTGCTGGAGAGCAACTGTCTCCTCTATATAGCCTCCAAAGCAAATGCAGACACTTGGCGAGGACTGCCACAGTTTGAAAGGGTCAAGCCCCTAATCCTGATTGCGGCAGTCAACCCCACCTAATCACACAAACTGGGGACGCCAGATGAGCCAGAGACTTTGAAGGAAACCTTCAGCAAAGACAATGGCATTGACATAGTTGACATAGCCCCAGAACACTGAGGCCATAAGAAGTGAGGAGAATCTCTGGCTGGAAGCCCTCACCCCACCTCATCCTTTAGACCTCGTCCTTTAAAACGTAGGATTAGTTACCAGAATCAGGATCAGAGAATTGTAATTACTGTTAAAATATCAGCAGGTGGTGGCCATTATGAGAAACTTGGGGCGGCTGTGGCTCAGGAGGTAGAGCAGGTTGTCCAATGACCTGTGGGCCGGCGGTTCGAATCCCGGCTTCTCCAGTCTACGTGTCGAAGTGTCCTTGGGCAAGACACTGAACCCCAAATTGCCTCCAATGAGTTGGTCGGTGTGAGCTGGCCGCCATTGGTGTGTGAATGTGGGAAGTGGGGACGCTGGCGTCGACTGTTCGCCGCTCTACTTCCCAATGTATGAATGAATGGACCATTGTCAAGCGCTTTGAGCACTGGAAAAGCGCTATAAAAATGCAATCCATTATTATTATTTTTATTATTAAATATCTACAATGGTCACAGGACAAATGTAAATAGTACCACTGAATTCCTCATCATTGACAATGTGGGACTATTTACTAGAATTAAGATTTTTAGAAAATAGCTGTCAGGATTACCAAGGGACAAATCTGTGATGGTGCCATAGCCAACAATGCTCCTAATGACATGCTCCAACTGTGTTCCAAAATTCATGCTATTATCATCAAAATACTGCACATAGAGGCTGGACTACGTGCTATTTTTGTGGATATACACCCGTTTGTGGGGGTGGGGAGCGGGGGGGGTTATATGGTCTAAATGACTAAATACTACTTCTGAATGTGAATTCAGACATATGTCATATGTTCAGATTGGATAAGTTATGACAGTCATATATCATATTTTGGAAGGCCCCCTAATAATCTTTATCTGCGTGCTGGCCACTCCAGCACGCAGATAACCAACCAAAATGGTTCTGTAGACCTCACCTAGAATTTAGTACTGAAAGTTAAACTTTTAAAGTTGTAAACGACAACCAAATTTAACATGGAGATGGAAACTCACTTCGGTCTTAGCTAATTTTAGCTTGTTTTGCTTGCTATTTTTGTGGATATACACCAATAATGGATGAAAAAATATATTTTATTATATATTAGGTTTAGGTAGCAAATGCTACACCTGATTGTGAATTCATAGATATCCCATATGTACAGATTGGACAATTTGATCAATAGTTACAACAGTTTACATGTTTTGATAGGGTTGGCACCTTGTTACGCCCCTACAGGCCAATTATGTCATTTGTGCGCGGGCCACTCGAACCAAAATGGTTCTATAGACCCTCACCAACAAATTAGGACTGAAAGTGAAACTTTTACAAGAGTTGTAAATGACATCTACATTTAACATGGAGACGAAACCCCACTAATATAGTGATGTGAATCATAGGGATGTTAGTCTAACAACTAATATCTATTGCCATGGATTTATATTGCCTGTATTTTGAGTCCAGTGAGCTTGTAGATCTGCTGCATTGACTTAATTGAGAACCCTCTCAGTGGTGGGATCCACCCCTATAAAAATGAGACTGCTGTGAAGGCTCTTCAATTCTGTCTACCAGCCGTGCTGCGCGCACACACACGTGTGAGAGTGTCTAGGGCCTGTACAGTGGCCATAGCCTAGTGCATTTTTTTGTCAGTCCTCAGTTCGCCTTAGTTTTTCCTCGGTTCTTTCTTTCGTTTTTTGGCCAATATTATTTTGCTGTTTTTTTTTTTGTTCAATGTATATATGCACTACTGGGATTTAATAAAACCCCTTAAAAGACATCTTCGACTGTTTTTGGAGCCTCCTGCCAATTGGGCAACCTCACAGAGGTTATCTTTTTGGCAATGCGAGGCACCAGGACTCACTCGTGTCCATGCGCTTATATTCCATGTTGGTGTCGAATGTCATTCAGCTTTTTTTGGACAGAGCGTGAGTAACGGCATGCAACTGTCCTTGCGCACTTGGTCTCTCGATTCCATGCAAGTCGGCTGTTGTTAGCTTGAAGATCGGCTTGTTTTTAGCGAACACCACCGCTGTACGGTAGCATTATAAATGTATCGCAAATGAGATACCCAGTCGACTGTAGAGCCCTGGGCGGGGGGGGGGTGGCGTGCCGCCTCCTCCTCCCCAACACCAATACCGCGTGTATAGGAATTGAATTGTATAGCCCATTATCAGCTGCATTGCTGGTGTAGCAGTGGGAATATGAGAGTGGGGTAACACCGAGAACGGTGACCTGTGATGTGTGTGACGGTAGGGGGCGGTCGGAGTGTCCCATATTAAGTCGATGGGGGAAAATTTAATGCACTATTAAATTAATGATTCATTAACAATTTGAAAAAGGGGCTTTGTCTGTCTATAACACATATTATGCTCAATGACTGTGAAAATTCAGACTGATTGGTGCAGTCTGTGAGAAGTTCTGGTGGCTTCAGACAGACAGACAGAGAGACAGACATTCATTCATTCATGTCCTTAGTTATAGTATGGATGAATGGGTAACGTCCAGTTAAAGCAGTATGGTCCTCATAACCAAGGGGTTTGCCATGATTGTGTGTGTGTCTGTGTTTGTGTATGGGTAATGTCCAGTTAAAGCAGTATGGTCCTCATAACCAAGGGTTTTGCCATGATTGTGTGTGTGTGTATGGATAATGTCCCAATAAGTAAGGGAGGTCTTCATAAACCACCTTTGTGCTAGGAAACGCCTTATTCTGCTAAGTCCCACCTTGCCCCGCCCTGTCCTCATAATCCTCAAAAAGTCTGACTTCATTTGTATGTGAAAATCTTGACCTCCTTTGACAATTGTTGAAGTTCAAATAGACAGAAATATTCCTGTTTTTGAGGGTAATTTTTTAGTCTTTGCGGCATATCTCTAAGACAATGGGAAAGGTGGGTCCCCATAATCCATGAAAAAACTGGTATGATGTGGAATGTCCTCATAAACCACCCGTACCAGTATGTGTGTGTGTGTGTGTGTGTGTGTGTGTGTGTGTGTGTGTGTGTGTGTGTGTGTGTGTGTGTGTGTGTGTGTATGTACAAACAGAGCATGATTAACAACAGACACACACAGACTATAGACATAGATCGAGATATACAGTTTGATATACCTAGTATGTCAGGCAGTGTATTATTATTGGGGCGTGGTGGAAATATAGTGGCGCCAGACAAAAACACAGCTATAGACCTGCGCAGTGACGTCACCGCCCCGTTCCAGAAGTGGATTCCCCATTCATTTTCCTCATAGACTTTTCGGAAATGGTTAATAAAAACACGGTTGGGCCGCGGACAAAAGCAACCAAGGCATGACAACAAACACAATATTATCATATAATATCTAATGTCTAATTAGCAAGTAGTAGAAAAGGATACAAGAAAATAGGCAGAATACAACACTTTTTGTTTCGTTTTTCATCTTAGAAATTATTTGATTGTCCCAAACGATTGTGTGTGTGTCATCATGACTTGTCACAACCCGAGTTGGCTTGGCCTTGGTTCATGGCGTAATCGTCTTTATATGAATAATTTTCGAAGAAGTCTAAAATTAATGGGGAACCACTTCTGGAACAGGGCCTGTGACGTCACTGCGCAGGTCGATATTAGGACATTTGAACACTGAACTCTGTCAGTCACAATGTGGGACAGACAGGGGCTCAATTTGTGGGACGTAGCCTACCTGAAAAGTCGTGGAAATTTAAGGGACTGGCCTGGTTTTCAACCTTTTTGATGCGGCAGCGCCCATTCATTATTTGAGCCACAGACCACCATTTGAAAACATTTTCACCCCACAGACCTTAAAACTAAACATTTCTTATGGTTTTGTCAACAATGTTTTCTAGTTGTGTAGACTAATTCACATGAGTAACCTATTTTAAAAACAAATGACCAATTCGGTTTCATGTTTACGATCTCGTGAGTAGTTAGCTACATCTGGTTAACCAACTTTTCATCTGGTTTACAAACTTAGCTGCGAACCACCTGGAGCACGAGTGTTCCCCGGACCACTGGTTGAAAACCACTGATATAAATCAGTGGTGCTGCTGCCACGCAGTGGGAATGTGCATCACTGCCTGTCGCACTGTCTTCTGTCATACACAAGCTGGAGGCTGACCTCCATGCAGTACCAGCGTCGACCAGTAGATGTCCCACCAGACCACACAACTAAGCTATTTTCACCCAAATTTATCAAGGCCTGCAAAAGCACGCTACAGTCGACTAAATAAATAAAATACCAATAATGTTTGTTATATAATGTGATGTAATCGGTTGCCCTGAAGTCTATATAGACTGAGGATATTAAAATGTTTGTCTATAGCACATTAGAGACAGCAGGGTCTATGGAGTTTAATGTTAGTTTAGAGCAAAGGTGGCAGCCAAGTCTCTTGGGGTTAATTGTTTAGGGCACTAAATGACATCACGTATCCCTCACTTCACACAATGATACTTAATTGCACGCTGGCGATCGTGTATAAAAAATAGTTTTTAAACTATTCAAAATAGTTTTTAATTAGACACAATACCATACAGTATTTTTAACAAAGGTACAAAACAAAGTATTTGGTCATTCAACATTTAGTCTACACGTCACAAATACTGTACATTTCCATGTTTTTTTTTATATATTTTCAAATGAAACCTGCAGCTTATGTTGCACCTTGTGTTCACGGTTAAGGCTTCCTTGGTTCAAGACACTTTACATAAGGCTACCCAGGATTCTCCACTTCCAAATAAAATAATAATAATATATACTTAAAATAATAATACTATAATATATACATTTATTTACTAAGCTTTATTTATACGTTCTGTAGCAGAGACTGTCTAGAGGACTCTATAGAGGTGAATTTCTCTCAGGGCGTCTCGGTCTGTGTCTGTTCCCAAGTAAACATCATAATCCAGTGGCAGTTCCTCCAGCCAGGAGCCTGCATCTATCCCTGCTCCCTGGAGGGACACACGGACAGATGGACAGACACACGGACGGACAGACAGACAGACAGAATGCAGCAGCATTAGCATTGATGATGTGTTCACCTTGCCTGTTTGCTGTGGTTAACACATTTCACTTTTATGTGTGATTTGTCAAACATATAGAATAGATCAAACATACCAGTCTACATTTACCCCAAAAAACTCTAAATGCAAGTATTGGGGTGTCTGACCAGAAGCATGGATAAAACATATTACCAAAAAGCACAATAATTAATAGCAATAGTAGCTTCAGAATTGGGAATTTGTGTGTGCGTGTGCCTGTATGTGTCTGTGAGTGTGTGTGTACCTGTAATTCAGACAGTGACTGTTCCAGACTGGGGACAGTCACCAGCAGAGCTCCTTTCTTACAGAAACTGTTCCTAATGCTCTGCCAAGCTCTGTAATATAGGAAACAACACGTGTTAGTGTGTGTGTGTGTGTGTGTGTGTGTGTGTGTGTGTGTGTGTGTGTGCGTGTGTGTGCGTGTGCGTGTGTGTGTGCGTGTGCGTGTGTGTGTGTGTGTGTGTGCGTGCGTGTGCGTCTGTGTGTGCGTGTGTCCATGTGGATGTGCTGCTACAGGGTTAAAAAAATATAACTCATTTCAAACATACACCAGTAAATAGGTCAAACACAGAAACATTTGTAAAGTGAAACAAATATAATTTACAAGAATTACGGTATATGACATACAAAACAGATATAATATGCATAGTATTTTTTGTAAAGTGAAACAAATATAATTTACAAGAATTATATGACATACAAAACAGAAATAAGATCCATAGTATTTTTTGTAACATGGATTGTATGAAAGGTGCTACTTTCAAGAGTTTGCATATATGTTCAGTGGTAAATAATAATAAAAAAATATCACCACATTCACATTGAGCTGTGTTGGCACGATCATTGACATGCATGTGTATTTCTTCCCTCTCCCTGAATGTGACTGTCGCTGCAAGTGTATGCGTGCTTGCATGTGTGTGTACTTGCATGCGTGTGTGTCTTACAATATTTGTTCTCTTGGTTCCATGAAGAACTGGAAGACGTTGTTCATGATGAGAACGTCTGACCCCTGGACCAGATCCAGCCGACAGGACACGTCTGCATGGACCACCTACAGTACACAACACACAACACACTGCATGGACCACCTACAGTACACAACACACAACACACTGCATGGACCACCTACAGTACACAACTTACACAGTAAAGTACCTCAAAATTGTACTTAAGCACAGTACTTGAGCAAATGCGCCTTAGTGACATTACACCACTGATCTGTGACAGTTGACGTATTGGAGACGAGGGGTGAGTTATAGGAGTCTCTTACCTGTACTCTGTCAGAGAGTCTGTATTTCTCCACAACCATGTTCTGCAGTCTGACAAACTCTTCATTCAGCTCCACACCCACAAGATGCAGTGCATTACTGTACAGGTAACCCTGGAAACATAGATAGACAATAATATACTGTATATCACTATGCTGCAGCTGAACACACAATCAAATCACAGCATAACGTACCACTGTAACTCAAATGATACAACGAATGAATGAAACACAATTGCCCAGATTTTTGTCACCACTAAACCCCTTATCCCTTAACTTCTTTGCCTTTTTAAACTATTTTAAAAAACATGTTTTCAATTGTAAAATGGCCAGTCTACATGTTCACAAGTGGCATGATGAACTATTCCATAAGGTTTTTCAAAATAGTAAAAAAAAAAAAAAAAAGCCAAAGAATTTACGAAAATGGAGTTTATACACCGATGTCACTTAGATCTCTGCAAGGTTTACTGTTTGACCTAACACTATGACTATGCACTTGTCTGGCCTCCCTACATAAATTGTTTTAAATGTACTTCTCTGCACTTGGACTAGTACATTACGTTTTGTGTCTATATGTGATTTGTTAGTTCTGTTTCCTGTTTGTCTGCTACTAGTTCATAAACAGAGATAACAAAGCTCATCCTGGCAGGAGATAAGACTTAGACACCGAGATACCACTACAACACAGACATCCGATTCTTACAGACACCTGAAACATGAAAACATGGCTTTCTGTCGCTAGATTAAATTCTGCTCACCCCATAGAGAACAGTCTAGAATAGATCCTACATCTACTCACCCCATAGAGAACAGTCTAGAATAGATCCTACACCTACTCACCCCATAGAGAACAGTCTAGAATGGATCCTACATCTACTCACCCCATAGAGAACAGTCTATAATAGATCCTACACCTACACCCCATAGAGAACAGTCTAGAATAGATCCTACATCTACTCACCCCATAGAGAACAGTCTAGAATGGATCCTACACCTACTCACCCCATAGAGAACAGTCTAGAATAGATCCTACATCTACTCACCCCATAGAGAACAGTCTAGAATGGATCCTACACCTACTCACCCCATAGAGAACAGTCTAGAATGGATCCTACACCTACTCACCCCATAGAGAACAGTCTAGAATAGATCCTACACCTACTCACCCCATAGAGAACAGTCTAGAATAGATCCTACACCTACTCACCCCATAGAGAACAGTCTAGAATAGATCCTACACCTACTCACCCCATAGAGAACAGTCTAGAATGGATCCTACACCTACTCACCCCATAGAGAACAGCTCCCAGTCTAGATCCTACATCCACCAGAATCTTCCCCGTCAGGTCTGGTAGAACGTTGTGGAAGAGGAACCGCAGCTCTGGGATGGAGAAGGAGTGAGAAATGAACTCTGCAGACAGAGAGAGAAACTCATTGTTAATAAAATAACTTTTAACATAGCATCAAGTTGAAGAGATTTTGGATTTATTTATTTTTACATAAATCTTCTCTTATAATCATCCTTGGCGATACGAGACTTTTTCAGAGGGGTTCAGTGTCTTGCTCAAGGACACTTCGACAGTAACTGGAGGAGCGGTGCTGTGGGAACCACAGCTCAGACAGTAGTTTATTTAAACTATGTACCCAGAGGAACCACAGATCAGACAGTAGTTTATTTAAACTACATACCCAGAGGAGCAGTGCTGTGGGAACCACAGCTCAACCAGTAGTTTACTTAAACTACATACCCAGAGGAGCAGTGCTGTGGGAACCACAGCTCAGACAGTAGTTTATTTAAACTACGTACCCAGAGGAACCACAGCTCAACCAGTAGTTTATTTAAACTACGCACCCAGAGGAGCAGTGCTGTGGGAACCACAGCTCAGACAGTAGTTTCTGCTCATCTTCCTCTCGTCACACAGTCTGTCCACCAACTCTTCGCCGTACAGGAAGGCGTCCACGTGCACCGTGGGGTGAGACTGCTGCTGAGTCTGACGTCAACAAACATAAACGATACACTAGTAAATAAAATGCATGCATTACAGTATATAGTGCCTTTATCCAAGATGCTTTACATAGTGCATTACATTAACCCTTTCACACACACAGTACAAAGAAATGTTTGAACATTTTGAACACCTTAGCTACAGCCTACAGGTACAGTATATTGTAGCTATTTTGAGACTCATGCTGATCTGAACGCGCTGCGAGAGTCATATTGACAACTATGGCACTATATGTCTCCAAGGTATTAAATGTGAATGCTTCTCTTAATGCTTGAATGCTTCTCTCTAACAGATTTTTCATTGCAAACCATCTGAGCACTATCTACTTTCTAGTTGATAGCGAGAGCAAGGAGTACAGCTTAACAAGCTGTACACCTTGCTGAGTGGAGAAAGGGAGGACTGCACTGAACTGAGACTATAGCCCCTTCCACTGGCCAGCCTGCAGAGGAACACGCGTGTTCATGGACATACAACTCGTGCCCACTGATCTGAACACTGCTGCAAGAATTAGTAAACCAGCGGCCAGGGCACTGTGTTCGGCCCCTGCTCTCTTTAACAGTGTGGTTTGGACTTCACTCACTGTATGGCTGTAAGTTTTCATCAAGCCTGACTATGACTTTGTCAGCACCTCTTTTGTCAGGACTAAGACTAATGTTGACTAAACTAAAACTATAGTATTTCTTCTATTTACTAAAATGGGACTAAAGGTTTCAAGTTTCCGTTGACTAAAACTAGACAGAAACAACCATGGGTGACAGACCCTGGTAGTTCTTACTCTCTGTATGGCGGTGGTCTCGCAGGGCAGCATGGCATCCAGGGGCAGGGACCCCCTCAGGTCCTCCGAGATGCTCTGAAGAATCACTGTCTGGTTGTCAACAAGAACTTCATCCAACTCATCTGGAATGCATACACGCCCACAGTATATTACATACAGCAGTGGTTTTCAACCTTTTCCGTTGAAAACCTCTTGGTTTATATGTAATTCTACATTTCTGTCATTCATTCATGCATGCATGCATTCATTCATTCATTCAGGACAGGAGACACCCTCCCCCCAAACCTGATGTGTAGCAACAAGCAACAGGATCATTTGTGAGTTTGTAGATCTGCTATTTTAGCCTTATGTTCTCTCCCTAGCTCTGGTTGATGTGGTTTACTTGAAATTAAAAACAACCTGAGTTTTTCATCCAGTCCAACAGTCTGGGCAGATGTTTAGGATCCACTCTGGACAGCAGCTGCTGGATCTCTGCTTTGGACTCCCAGAAGTTCATTGTCTTGATTAATAACAACAACTAACAACATTAATTTGAACAGAAGCTACCAGTGACGTGTGGGTACTGTACAGTGTGTAGTTTTGCCTCCAGTGAGAGAACGTGGTGTTTATTAAGGTGGAATAAACACGACTCAAAGGATTCAAATTAAATTGAATTTAGGAATACTATTTCTTTTTTTTAAGAAATTGTTTTGTGTGGTGTCACTCCATTTCTTAGTGTAGTGCAAATATACCTTCATCCAATAACAGTATGATTTATCAATATATATGGATATATGAATATGATCATTTTTTATTATGGTTGGACTTTCAGTCCACCTTTAAAATTTAAGTAAACACAACTCCCGGAAGTACAATGCGGCCTAGCTCTGGTCCAGAGCTCCAGTCCAGAGCTCCATTAAATCTATGAGGTTGCCTTGCATTGGAGCTCTGTAACATACAATACAATCTGCCTTTACTCGACCCGACCAGCCTCTATTCTGGAGTGGATATATAAAGAACGTTTCACCTTTTCAGCAAAACAAACACGGCTTGTGTGTGTAGAAAGCCTACTTCCCTTAGTGGACACACACTGAGCCCCCCAGCACAACGATAAAATGGACTTTTTGGCCAGAAAGCGATTATGTTTTACCGGGAAACAACCAGAATTTGCGCCCTCTACCGATATTGCCATGAAAAAACCTTCATAGGGAATATTTTTACTCCTGTGGAAAAACAACCACGTTCTGCACAAAAAGTCCATTTTATCGGTGTGGTGGGGGGCTCAGAGTGTTTCCCCTAAGGAAAGACTTTATAATCACACAAGCCGTGTTTGTTTTGCTGAAAAGGTAAAACATTCTTTATATCCACTTCAGAAGTGAGACTGGTCGGGTCGAGTAATGGCAGATTGCATTGTATGTCACAGTGCTACAGGCTCATGGAATCAGTGGAGCTCTGGAGTCTGGACCAGAGCTAAATGCTGCCACTTCCGGACTTGTATTTATAATGTCTCAAAATATATATTTTTTATTTTATCTTATATTCTATAATTCGCGAGTATGCATTCAGAAGCATGCGGTTAGATGTATTTATATCACCTACTTTCTATTTTTGAGTTTAATAAATTAAACCTTGGTAACAAAAACAAGCATGACTCCGGAAGTACACGGATACTGTTATTTCCGGTGGAGTGTGTGTGATGACGACCACTTTGTAGTGTGAAGATCAGCTTTAACCTGACAGACTGACTGACTGCTTCTACTGGTAAATATAACTACATCCACACACCCTAACATTCACATTAAATACTGATGTGTCTGAACTGTGACCCAAATACACTCTGGGCTGCTGGAAACAGAGCGGAGGAGAGCTCCGAACCGAGTTGTTACTGTCATACACTTAGCACCGATGCTAACTCATATGCGTTACACCGTGTTTGGTGACCCGTCGAAACCGGTTAACTACTACTTCTGCTCAGACGAGTGCCGTGTCTGTAGTCATAGATATATCTACCGGTATGTACTATGTCTGGAGCTTGTTTAAGTGGACCTTGTTGGACCTCACCATGTATGTGTTTGATAAACTATTTACTACCGTAAATAGTTGCTGTCTGATTCATAACAGTGTGCAGAATTGGCATATTTCACCTGAAAGCACAGACTATTACTGTGGACGACAGGCACACCGATGAAGCATTAGACTACCATTTAATCTCATTAGACCCCTTTCGTTTTGTCACTGGAAGCATCAGAACAAGGTCGCAGAATTCGATAGGTAACATGTCTGTGTGTGGAGTCTCAGCGTCAGCTGTTTGAGCTAAGAAACGTATTTTGTCAACAACACCCTTCTACTATTAAACATGATCAGATTGGCCGTGCTATTATGGATATCTGGTTTATAGATTCATGCTGTTCATGATACAAATGTAATGTTATTCAGTTATGGATATTACAGATTAGATCTCCCATTCGAAGTTAAAGGTCTTACATTTAAAACAATGCGATCTTTGTCTGTGTCAATGCGTTTCTGATAGCTGTTTTCACAGAGTCTGTCAGAACTGTTGTTCTTAGGGGTGTAATAATATAGTAAAAAATAATAATTTCAAGAATTATAGAAGTATATCGAAATGAAAACAGCAACAGTGATTGATTATGTATCATTTTGCAATGCTAATACTTGGTATTGCATCGTTTTGCTTTGCAGATAATCAATTGCATCATTTCTACATTTTTGTGCATACAATTTAGATTTCTTTTGAAAGAAAAAAAAAATAAGACAACAATATCTATGTTTTTAAAATAGTTACTATACGGTATCTATTTCAAATCATTGAATTATATCACTGGAATGACCCAATGTCGTCCATGTATCAGCAACCATGTATTGTGATACGTAGCGATTGCTGTTAAAATGTATCGTTACACCCCTAGTTGTTCTACTTAACCATTTGATAGGGTCAGACTGACCTCTCTGAGGGTTCATTAGTATCATTACTCAGACTGCTGCTTGCTCTGCTCTGTCCAGGCTGATTATCTGTGTGGAGAACACCTGGGGAACGTTCCCCCTCATCTCCAAGGACAGACAAGGACTTGGACCTTCACGCCTGATCTAGTAAGTTGATGTCAATGTGATCAACTAAAGAATAAAGATAGGGTAGGGTTAGATGTGCACGCATGCACATCTACAAACAAAACCAAAAATGAACAAATGTACATTCCATGAGAAAGGAGTGTTGTCTGAGCATCATAGTGGAACTTAATTGGTGATTCGCGGCTCATTTCGGCCGCGAGTACAAGTGGCAGAAATGAGTTTTCTCTAGCGGGTGGCTGGCATCTCCCTTAGAGATAGGGTGAGAAGTTCAGTCACTCGGGAGAGTGACTATCGCGGCATGATGTTGTGTTGTAGTTTTCAGTGATATCTCTTCACACAAAACTTGACTATGAATAGACATTAAGCCACATTTTTTTCTCTCTGAATGAGCCGAATCTGGACTAGCCACAACTTGCAACACTATTGTTATTATTATTTTTTTTAATAACGTGATGAATCTAGAGTTGCGATAGCCTGCATTGACCAATGAAAATATTCATCTGCGATCTGATTGCATTATACTCACCAACACTGCAGCTGTATGGAAAGCTTAAATTATCCTCTTTCTATCTGCAAAGTGTTTGTTTGATAAAAAATCACCATAGACATCATGTTATGAGCTACTTTACCTCCTATCAAGATATTTTGTGGAGGTGATTATAAGCGTTGAGTTTGGAAGCGCTTGTCAGAATATGGACAGAACAGAAGTAAATAGGTCAATGTATTTTCAAAAAAATCTTCCATGAAGGCCTAATCATCTCAGATACGTCCTATAAAAGTAAACATTAACGCTACATATCGTTTTAAAGGTTTAGGAAACAACACTAGTAGTGTGGGGGCAGACTGGTCCGGTTGTGAGTTTTATATTTTCTTTAATGCATGTGTCTGGTCTTGCAGGGGGTAGACGTCCAGAGCGGTCACCATGGTGCTAGCCGACTTAGGGAGGAAGATCACCTCTGCGCTGAGGTCTCTCAGCAATGCCACCATCATCAATGAGGAGGTAGTCCTGGAGTTGTACGATATAACCTCATGTTTCAGTTTATATTTTTATTCCATATAGGACGCGGACCCCTTTTGGTTTTTCCTTCTGCTATTTACAGTTATAGCAACATGTATTTATTGTAAGATTTGCATACATATTTGAGGTTTTCTCTATGCATACATATTTTAAGCAAACTTAGGTCAGGATCTAGGAGGCTTTTAGAATCAGCATACATCATAGACCTCATATAGGACTACAACTTCCTTTCCAAATTCCCTTTGCAAATCTGACTGTTAACACACAGTTACCCTGGCATTTTAATTAATGCACATACAAATTATGTACAGTATTTTAAGACCTTGTAGGTTGAAACCCCCTGGTAATTTTGTTGTGGAATCTTTTTCTTTGCAAACCTGCATTTTACCGCTATTGGGTTAAGCAGTACAACCCAATCAAAAAAAGCTTTTTGTCTACAAATAATAGCTTGTTCAGCTTTCACATTAGGCTTTGTAAACAAATCTGCAACAAACTGTTTATTTGTAGCATTCTTAGGCAGCGATATGGGTGTAATAGATCAGTTAACGCCGGGAGTGAAGCTGTCAGAACCTTCCCTGAAACATCTGGGACCACGGTCCACACGTCCCAGTAAACTCTCCTCCTTTCTGGCACCCAAAATGCACCCGTATGTCTCAGAGCGTGATGTGAACGTTGTTCTGTGTTGTCCAGGTGTTAAACTCCATGTTGAAGGAGGTCTGTGCTGCTCTGTTAGAGGCCGACGTCAACATTAAACTTGTCAAACAGCTGCGAGAGAATGTCAAGTAAGTACTACTGCAGTCCTACTGTACTGTACTGTTATTATGTAGTTCACTACCCATCAAGCACGGTCAGGACCGGGGCGAGTTAGTGATTGTGTCCAGATCAAGGCAATCCAAGACTAGTCAAATCTGTCCCAGAATATCACCTGATTTCAACCAACACAAATCCTGACCACTAAGAACGAACGTCCCTGGATGAATCAGAGAGAGTCAGATCGGGGCCAGACTAACTTAAATCAATCATAACTAGTCAGATCTGGCCCGGAATAAGCTTTATTATTTCAACTGGTGAAGATGGCCAGAAAATGACGTAAAGATCATCCCCATATGGGCTGTGATCTGTCCTAGTCCTGAACATCGCTGGTGAACGTCGTAACGTCCTCCCAGCAGGACCAGTGTAATGTAGTTTATGGCCGGTCATAGTGTGCGTTGTTTCGGTCATAGTGTGCGTTGTTTTTGAATGTGTGTGCGTGTGTGTGTGTGTGTGCGTGTGTGCGTGTTCGAAGGTCTGCCATTGACCTGGAGGAGATGGCATCTGGTCTCAACAAGAGAAGGATGATCCAACATGCTGTCTTCAAAGAGCTGGTGAAGGTGTGGAAACTATAATGTTTAACCTTTACTGTATTACATTATGCTACTGCTACATTCTTACTGTACTACTAAAGGTTATTCTAATACTACTCCTAATACTTATGATATTATGCAACTATTGAGGGTACGCACATGAATAAAGTGAATAGAAGGTTAGGTTAATATTCTGATCCGAACCTGTGTGTGTGTGTAGCTGGTTGATCCAGGTGTGAAGGCTTGGACTCCAACCAAGGGGAAGAACAACGTCATCATGTTTGTTGGTCTGCAGGGCAGTGGAAAAACCACCACCTGTTCTAAGGTAAGACACACACACACAAACCACCTGTTGTAAGGTACAGACACACACATGGCACTTACAAAAAGCCCAGTCCAGACCCATGATTCATAGCATGATGCAACCGTTGCTTTTTCATTTTGCAAATTTTCATGTTGCAAGTTGGCGACATGCTGTCTCAAGTGACCTGATCTCAAGATCTGCTTATCACCTTTTGGTAGATTTATCACATACCTGTCCGAACTCCTCCATCGCCACGCCCCTTCCCGCTCCCTCAGGTCAAGCACCACAAACCAACTCGTTCCCCCCAAGTCCAACAAGAGAACATGGGGGGACAGGGCTTTTGCAGTGGCTGCCCCTACGCTATGGAACCCACCCCCTGCCCACATTAAAGCTGCCCCCACCCTGGATATTTTTAAAAACTCACTCAAAACCCACCTCTTCAGACTGGCCTTCCCTACATAACCCGCTCCCTCTTCTCTGATCTCTTGTTTTTATTCTTATTTTCTCAATTAAACTTGTTTTTATTTTTTCTATGTAAAGCGACTTTGGGTATCTTGAAAAGTGCTATATAAATCGTATGTATTATTATTATAATATTATTATCATTGTTTATATAGTGGAGCAAAAACTCTGCTCTGTGTTGTGTCCGTAGCTAGCATACTACTACCAAAGAAAAGGATGGAAGACCTGCTTGATCTGTGCCGACACATTCAGAGCTGGTAGGTACCCTGTCTGTCTGTCTGTCTCTGCCTGCTATTCTGTATGACATTACAAATGTTAACCTTTTTGATAGTAGGTTAATTCTTCCTTTATTTTTCAGGTGCCTTTGATCAGTTGAAACAGAATGCAACAAAAGCCAGAATCCCTTTCTATGGAAGGTAACGTACACACGCGCACGCACGCACGCGCGCGCACACACACACACACACACACACACACACACACACACACACACACACACACACACACACACACACACACACACACACACACACACACACACACACACACACACACACACGTCCAGTGGTCATTGTTTTCTATTTATGATCGTAATGACCCAGTGGTCATATTGTTATGTGTGTCATGTCTCCAGTTACACAGAGATGGACCCAGTGGTCATCGCAGCAGAGGGAGTAGAAAAATTCAAAACGGAGAACTTTGAGATCATCATCGTTGACACCAGTGGACGACACAAACAAGAAGATTCACTGTTTGAAGAGATGCTGCAAGTTTCCAACGCTGTGGTCAGTATTACATATACACGTACATAATATGTTTATGGAATAGTTGTGCAGCAAAAAAAAAAAAATACTGTATATATGTAATTGTTGCACAGAGGATTAACAGCTGTGTGTGCACGTGTGTGTTGTTTTCAGCAACCAGACAACATAGTGTATGTAATGGATGCCTCTATCGGTCAGGCCTGTGAGTCTCAGGCTAAAGCCTTTAAAGACAAAGTAGACGTAGCCTCAGTCATCGTTACTAAACTGGACGGACACGCCAAAGGAGGAGGAGCCCTCAGTGCGTAAGTACTCACTACAATGACTACATAGTACTCACTACGCGTAGTACTCGCTACACATAGTACTCGCTTGAGTCTACTTGACATGACATACATTCTTTTCACTCGCTCATTTGGGTGTGTAGCCTGCTGCAGCCACGTAGCTCTCCACTCCAGATGAATGAATGACTGATGCTTGTATTAGTTTCGATCCGTAGGCTTCAACATTGTTGCACTATGGTGCCTCACACCCAAAATAGTCACTCTACAAGCTCACAATGCTGACTCACATCAGGTTCAGAAGCTCATCGGGCCGGCCTGCGCATCACTAGTACTCACTAAACATAGTACTCACTACATACTCTAGTACTCACTGCATACTACTCACTACATACATAGTACTCACTACATGGTAATCGGATCATAACCACTACATTGTAAAGGTAATACAGTAAAAGTATTGTGATACTAACAACATCATTTCATTTAGTAGTAGTCAGTGTAAAGGTAATGTCTGGTGTACTAACATTGTATTGGCTGTCTCTCCAGGGTTGCTGCTACCAAGAGTCCAATCATTTTCATCGGAACGGGAGAACACATTGATGACTTTGAGCCTTTTAAAACACAACCTTTTATCAGCAAACTACTGGGTAATTATCTGAAATTGAAATGACTTCTTGTACCGTATGTCGTTTTCTTTCCCCAGCCCTCATGAATATTGGTTTTGTTTTTAGGAATGGGAGACATTGAAGGTCTGATCGACAAAGTTAACGAACTCAAACTGGACGACAACGAGGAACTCATCGACAAACTGAAACATGGTGAGAAAACTGCTGCCCTGTTTATTTGTCTGTCTGTCTGCCTGTCAGTTGAATGTGAGACTGTATTAATGTGTGTGTGTGTGTGTTGCGTTGCAGGCCAGTTTACTCTGCGGGACATGTATGAACAGTTTCAGAACATCATGAAGATGGGACCGTTTGGACAGATTATGGTAAAACACTTTACCCATACGTTTTGTATCATTAATGTGGTTAGAGAGAGAGACAGAGCTCAATTTGACCTCTAGGCACAGTGTCATGTCACCTGTAGCTGTACTGTACAGCAGGTACAGTACATGTTAAAAATGTGTTACTTTTTCACTGGACTCTGTATACATTGACCCAGGGCTGGAATAAGAGATCCTACTTTTCCCACCTTTTGTGAAGCTTATCCTCTTGTAGTCTGAGTAGTGTTGCGTTGTGTGTGGTGTTTTTGTAGGGCATGATTCCAGGGTTCGGCAGTGACTTCATGAGTAAAGGAAATGAACAGGAGAGCATGGCCAGACTGAAGAAACTCATGACCATCATGGACAGTATGAATGACCAAGGTACGCATGCACACACACACACACACACACACACACACACACACACACACACACACACACACACACACACACACACACACACACACACACACACACGCACCAATAGTGATGTTTTTATGAATTGGTACCTGCTAAGGTGACCATAAAATCTTTATATTTTTGTATTCCTGCATATCTCTAGTTTATATTTTGGTATGAGATATCGTCTAATTCAGTAGTTAAAAATAGTAGTTTTTGCCAGTGATGTGACCATACTGTCTAATAACCTATATATTCTTTCCTTATTTCATTATTATGCCTTAAACATCATCGCGATTAATCGATTATATGAATAAGTGCACATAAGTGGTGCTCCGGTGCTCAGGAGCACCAAAAATCCTACAATGAGCTGTCAATCCAGGGCTGGAAAGCTCCTTTGAGCACCACACAGCTGGGGCTCAGAATGTCTGCCAGTCCTGGCCAGTAAAAAAGCCTTGAAAATAAAATCATACTAAAAAAACTAAAGTCTAAAATACTACTATTATTTTAATGGATGTAGAATAGTACTAGGCTAGTCACTATTGCAACGCAAACTACCGCCCTGTACTGTAATACTGTACATTGATCGGGCTGTACAGAGTGGAAAAAAGGGGTCCCAGGGCCCAGCGATGCGGGTCGCAGCATTTTGGGAGCACCAAGTAACATCCCCAGGTGCTCCACTGAGTACTGGACCAAAATAGTTATGTGCAGCCCTGATTATATGATTAATTGTCCCACCACTGTTAAGTACCATGTGAGGTGGCAAAGTAGGGGGTTGTCATGAACCTGATTCCATTCGAAGCATTAGTTTTGCATGTCCTCACATTTGGGCAAGTGGCTATGGCCAAATTTTGGACCATATCAAGAAAGGGAGAGCGTGTTCTATACACCAATAAATGTCTGAAGGGTAAAGAGCTGGTTGGAATAACAACGTCGTCTTCTACATATACTAAATCATACCACATTCTTTATATAAAGATATTTTTCCAATACACGTGTGCAGATAAAATCATCTTGTGTTCTGTTCTGTGTGTGTGTTGACAGAGTTGGACAACAAGGACGGCTCCAAGTTGTTCAGTAAAGCACCCAACAGGATCGCCAGGGTGGCGAGGGGTGCCGGGGTGGCCACACGGGACGTCCAGGAACTGCTCACGCAGTACACCAAGTTCGCCCAGATGGTCAAGAAAATGGGAGGCATCAAAGGACTCTTCAAAGGTTCACATTCATCCTTTAGCTTCAAATCACAGCCTGCGGGTCTGTGTGTCGGTCAAAACGTAACATATACTGTACGTTGTTGTGCAAGTTAACCAGTTTTAACTAAAGTGAAACCATGTTAACCAATTTTATAAATCGGTTATCGTATCTGAGCAACATGTGCACAGTGTTGCCAACTGCCAAAATGCAAAATGCACTCGTGGCACTTCCAAAATGCGCTAGATGCTTGCCTGGAAGGGAAATATATCAAAATGACCATTAATCTTCTACATTCCCTAGTTGTGTAGACTTGGGCTAATTCACATGCTGAATATTCTAACTCTTGAGAGCGTAAAAATTAAACCAAATGGACCCTTGCGGGTCCATTTGGTTTCATTACGCTCTCAATGAGTTACATCTGGTTAACTAACTGTCCATCATTTAGCTGGGGACTACTGTCATATGAGGAAAACTGGTGAAAAATTAGGTTTTATCTCTATTGCCTGTCAATCAATTTCGCCCCACCTCACCAGCCAAAAAACACTAAATTTTCCACCAGGAGCTTTTCACTAATTTTGGCGCTGGCGGGGTCTGGGGGAAAAAGCTAAATATAGCAATGCACCAAGTTGGCAACACTGCATGTGCGATTGTGCCTGCACACTGACCTACAGTACATGTGGGCCAAGGTCTCAGACTTCTCATATGTAGACATTTAGAAGGGGAGGGCGCCAAGGAAAATGGACGTTTTCCTTTGGTACTCTTACTCATACATTTTGATGAAAATCATTTGAATTCGGGGCTTGTACTCAACCAATATTCAAAACAACATTTGAGTACTTCTTCCACTACAGGCTGGGTTTAGCCTGTGCTCATCCCATTAGGGTTGTTCCAAACTCATCATGTGATCGGAAACTGGGGTTGATCACATACTTTTTAAATGATCTGATCGGAAGCAAAAAAGATGATTGGGACAACCCTAGTATCAATATTACGCTATTCAAGGTTCAAGGTTCTTTATTTGTCACTCCAGTGTATGTCAGGACATATACAGGGATGAAATAACGTTTCCATTGTTCCCCAGTGCAATAAGACAATAGACAATAGACAGTGCAATAAGAAAAATGACAACTACAAACAATGCAAGAAACAGTAAGTGACGTAGTGCAACAGACTAGAGTATTAAAGTGCAACTGTAACAGTATAAAGTGGGATGAAGGTGCTAAGCTACAACCAGGTATAGTTATAATTATAAAGTGGCAAGTAGTGAAAGTTAAACAGACAGCTAGACAGGAACTAGACAGGACATCTCAACTATACGGCTAGGACTAAACATACTACAACTAAGCAGCTAAAGGACACATAATGTACTACAACTATGGAATACCACAACTAAAACTAAAACTATACATCTAACATACTAACATACTAAAACATACACTACAACTAAGCACTACTATACTAACGGCTAAGTTATGACAACTATGACAGAGTAGAGGTATTTCTGTAGGGGTATTGCTGTACATGTGCAAGAGCAGTTCGGTACAGTCCTTCTGGTTGTGTGTGAGTTGTGCGTATGAGTGTATGTATGTGTGTGCGTGTGTGTGTATGAGGTAGTTAAGCTATACACATATAATGATATTAGACTGGAAATAGTCTGTGATTTTGGATACTGTACTTGATCAAAATCAGAAGAAAAATGATTGGGGTCATTCTTACATATCCTCCTGACGGTTTGTTTTGTGTTTCCAGGTGGAGATATGTCGAAGAACGTGAACCCGTCTCAGATGGCCAAGCTGAACCAGCAGATGGCCAAGATGATGGACCCACGAGTCCTGCACCACATGGGTAACAATCTGTTTTATTGTTTTTACTAGGGCTGCAGCTGTTGATTATTTCTCCTAATTTATTGTGCACTTTGTGAACAACAGCTAGAGTCTCTACAGCTACAGTTTTTGCCTTAAGAGGCTGAAACATTGCACAAAGGTGAAGTGTGTGAGTGTCATGGTGTTGTGTGTTCACATTATATGCCTAAAAGGGAGCAGAACGGAGCTGTGCACTGGAACTGATCCATTGCATAAAATGCATTAGGTGTTTGCGATTGCTGTGGTGTGGGGCGAGAAGTTGACATCACTCATCTCTAAGAACACAGAAGTTTGTGTGATGTTTACCCTCAGTGCAGTTTGTGTAGAAACACAAGGTTGGTGTTAGCTTAGATCTGTTCCTTTTGACAAGCGATCCCGTTGCTTGTTTGAAGCTTTACAACAGACTGTATGATCAGTGTTTATGTTTTGCATTGCAAAATAGGTAGTTGAGCCCTGCCTTGTTTTTACTACATACAGTCATATATGGACTTTGTACTCATGGGCTGTCTGGAGCCGAGGTTTCTGTAGGGACAAAGAGGACATCGCTATGACTTTAGATTTTCCCATTATCAATAATGTAGTTATGATCATCACAATGTAATGGCTCAGGGGCTACTACAGGGCCGCTTGGGAATTGGGAAGGTTCCATGTATGCACCACTATCTAAAGTAAACTGTAAATGTACTGTAGGTTTATGAAAATATATTCATTCTGTCTGTGGATGATTATTGGTGTATCGTCTGGCTGATCATTCTGTCAGCAGTTTAATAAAGCGTGGATCTGCACATGCAGTTCACGGTGAAGACGATAAGCTTAAAACATCGAGAGAAAGCACTGTTTTCTCTACTGTCGAGTCAATGAGTGCTAATCTGAATAGAATGTAAGAGCTACTGAATGTATAAACCTGTTATGTGGTGTTCTAACCCAACAGCCTGTCACACTGTGTTCCTGGAGTCTTACTATTTATCTTAGTCACACTCCCATCCCTGTTTATGACTGATTGGATCATTGGATGATGTCATTGTAAACTGATTGAACCAGATATGTGTGTATGTGTCATAAAGCAAGGTCCCTTTAGGGCAGTAGGGCTTATACGTTATATTACTCCCCCCATAAAACATGTCTGGCAAGCATATCATGTTATGGCCACGTGTTGGAGCATGCCAATACAGCATAACTTTATTTTTGTCTCCTGCTCTTCTATTGAGACATTTAGACACATTATCTGACACCAATACTGACCTGATGGTCAATATCCACTAGAATTGCTGCACAGAATGCAGCTTTAATTCACTTTCAAACTCCATTATAACCATGATGATAGATTCATTTAAAACACCTGTCCTTGGTTTTAGTAGTGACTGCTATAGAGGGTTTGTGCATGCATAACGTTGGTGACAAATCGACTGGCAAAGTGAGTTTCAGTGGGGATGTTTGGGCTGTTGAAGGGGACATACACATAGCTGACCAATTTGTTGCCCTACTTATAGGAGTAGGGCAACACAAACATTGTTGTTTCCTCATGCAGATCGGATATTGTCACTGTTTGTGAGGAGCACACGCAGCTACTTGTTATTGCGTGGCGGAGACGCAGAGGAAATTGTTGTCTTTGCGGTCGGCTTTCTGTTTTTGGCACATTTTGTAGCCACCCTTGGTGTGTTGAGCTACTCACAGTGCATATTGCATGTATACCTACCTAGCTATGGCACTGGCCTCTATTGTCCTGATGTGTGAGTTAACTGGAAAAAGTACTTTCAACACTGACTTTACTTGTGTGTGTGTCTGCGTGTGTGTCCGCAGGTGGCATGGCCGGTCTCCAGTCCATGATGAGACAGTTCCAGCAAGGAGCAGCTGGAAACATGAAGGGCATGATGGGATTCAACAACATGTGACCTCACCCGGCGGTCATGTGACCATGTGGCGGAGGGGGTACGGCGCTACGGCGGCTTTGTTTGGGCCAGCTCTTCCTGCCACGTTACGTTTTGCTCTCATTGGTCGGTCGGTTGAATTTGTCGTCTCTTTTCCCAGGGGGTCGCAAAGCTTTTAAAATCAAGATCACTCACCCTCCCTCCCCTGTTTGGTTATCATTAGTGCCACAGATGGACCCCCATAACCCTGAGGCCACTCTTTCACCGTCTTTGTTCTTTTATTCCACTTACTAATTTAATTTGAACCAAATAGGTTCAAATCCCAAAACGTTGGTTCAGAAATGGAACCAAACAATAATACATGTTCTTTTCCTGAAGTGGGAACCAAAAGAGGCAAAAAAAAAGAAGGACGGACCCGTTGTGGAACCATTGTTCTTTGGGTGGAAAAGAGGGGCTTGACAAGGATACAAATAGAACCAAATTAATCGATAACTTAAGGATTCATTTGGTTCAATGTTGTACCCTCTCAGAGTTACAGATCTCTAAGCACCATCATTTGGTTTTTAACTTAACTAAATTATGTATCCAAGAACCTGTCCGTGAAACCCTCTCTATTATAAGCATCACTGGGGGTCCCCTCTCGGACCCCTCTCTGGGAACCACAGTTCTTTTCTACTGTTCAGAGAAAGGGAGGTCTAAAACCTAAACCCTGGGACTTAAAAAAAACAGTAAAACCTTTCATCTTAATAGCTGGAGGATATATGTTAATGAGGATAATTATGATGAATGATGGTCGCCATGATAATAAAGGTCTTTAATTTGTATTTTGTGTATAAGATTATAAAAACAGGTTTATTTACCTGTACAGTTAACTGTACTAAGGCGTTGTGTCGAAGGCTGGTTGTGATAATACAACACAATGATTAGTTTGTGACAATATTTTTGTCATGTTCTAATAAAGATTTGTATTGCAACATTTTAACAAGCCTTGTGTGCTTTGTTTTTTAAAAAAAAAATCAAACTTTGTCTGTTAAGACTTGATTTAAATGATTTTGCTGTAAATGAAATGGGGTGGACAGATGTCCTCGTTTGCATGGCGAAAATCCCTCATTTCCAAAACGTTTCAAGGATCCCACATATTGAGACCCTGTCTGTCCCACATTGTGACTGTCAGGCATCAGTGTTCAAATACTCTAATTATAGTCCCCTAAAGGTTGGCCTTGGCCTTGTAGCGATCTCTTGTTGTATCTCTTCCTGCAACATTTGTTTTTAGGCCACTTAGAATAACAAATATTCTCCAATAGGCTAAAACAGTGGTAGCAACTTTGAAGACGGTGAGTACCACTATAGTTCCACACCCACTCCAGATGACCACTATAGTTCCACACCTACTCCAATGGACCACTATAGTTCCACACTCACTCCAGAGGACCACTATAGTTCCACACTCACTCCAGAGGACCGCTATAGTTCCACACTCACTCCAGAGGACCGCTATAGTTCCACACTCACTCCAGAGGACCGCTATAGTTCCACACTCACTCCAGAGGACCGCTATAGTTACATTGCAAGTACCCCTCTGAGCCCTGCAGTGATCCCGCTGAACCATGCTACTAACATGAGTTGTTTTCCCGTTTGGAACCTTACCTGACCCTGCCACATGGGGGCGGTATTTATATTAAAATGAAGAAGCTCATTTCGAGTTTTGGATCTGCTTTTGATGTACAGTATTTGGGGTTAACTTGGGCACAACGAAACGAAAGTGAACACCTGGGTGTCGTCAAGGCTGTGCTTAAGTTAGCCTCGACACCCAGGCCGTGTATTTGTAACTAATGTGTCCACAGTTATCAGCTCTGTTGTAGTTGTACTTGAAATGTACTGCAAATCTCCTAAACTGCATAATAAAAAAAAATGTCATTCATTCATGTTTTGTGGCACACATTACAAAAATGCACTCAAGTACAACTATAGAACTGCAGAAAACAGTTAATGCTTCATATCAGTGTGTCATTATTTTAAATGTCACACACAGCCTCACTGACAGTTTATACCGTATATCAGAGATCTTGACTTGCCCACTATTTTATAGTGGGCACAAAAGGTCAAATCCACTCTTATCATAGCAGTAATCCACTTACTGCTACTGTTACGGTACTACTATTGTTCATCATTTAGAATAGATTGATGTGATGTAGAATGTGTAGAAGTGTTTCAGATATTAAAATGATACCAAATGGACCTGTGATGGTCCATTTGATATCGTTTTACAATCTCAAGAGTTACAGGGTCCATTTGGTTGCCAACTGTCCATTTAGCTGGGGATCACCTAGCTCTGGTCCAGAGCTCCACTGCTTCTGAGTCTGTGGAGCTCTGGACCAGAGCTCTGATTTAGAGTGCATAGTTCCTGACATCAGTATGTTGAATTAGAAAATATTATGCATTTCACGTACTGTTTATTTCAGGGGTTTTCAACAGGTGGTCCGGGGACCACCAGTGGTCCCTGAGAGGGTTCCAGGTGGTCCCCAGCTAAGCTGGTTAACCAGATGTAACTCATGAGAATGTAAAAATGAAACCAAATGGACCCTTGCGGGTCCATTTGGTTTCATTTTTACACTCTCAAGAGTTAAAATCGTCATCATTCATCATATTCATGTAACTTGGCCCAAGTCTACACAACTAGAGAATGTAGAAGAATGGTTTTTGATGTATATTTGACTGTTTTGCCTGGAATTGTGGACAAAAACCAAGGAAATCTTTAGTTTTGGGTGTGAGGGGTGAAACTGTCATCAACTGGTGGTCCGTGGCTCAAATGCTGAATAAATGGTGGTCCCTGGAGTCAAAAAGGTTGAAAAACCCTGGTTTATTTAGTAGGCTACAGTAGCACATTGCAATGGTTTGGGGCGTGAAAACAATGTCAGATATTTGCATAGAGTCAGTCACTGTTTACTGTGGTATGTATGGAATCTGCCTGGGGGGAGCGGGTGGCCACGCCCCCTCTAGGGCTGGCCACGCCCCCGCTCTCCCTACGTGGCTCTGGGCCGCCATCTTGTTTTGCTGCGTTGTCAGTGGACGGCAGGAGGTGTTTTATTTTACCCTGTTTATAGTGGAGGCAGCACTGCGTCAATGACACGTTTTCAACTTCTGAAAGTTTAATTTTAAAAAAAGGCTTCTCGGACTGCTTTCATGAGAGGTCATAGTTTAATTTAAACAAGATTTCTAGGATTGCTTTCATGAGAGATCAGAGAAGGGAATAAATAAGTGGTGGATCTTTTGGAGTAGGTAAATAAAGTTTTACACTAAAGTGTTAAACATAATATAATTAGCTTTCGTAGTGTTTTTATTCAATAACAACAATGACAATGACAACAAAAACAGCAGCAGCAATAATCATAATACTAATTGTTGTTGGGAAACAAAATTACCATTTTATGTATTTATTTATTGTTTGCGTTTTACTGTTATAATTCAATATCAATATTCATTAATATTATGATTGACTGAGTATTTACTTAAGTAGAATCAAATCTATGAAGACTGGGTTTTGATTTATCATTTCTGCATGCATGGCTGCTGGCCTGGTGTGTCACCGGGTGCGGCCTGACCTGCCTTATTCAAGGTAGAAAAGTTCCCTGTGTTGATCCCTCAGTGTGTTTGGTGTCTGGGGTAGAGCGAGCACAGAACTGACTGAGTGACTGGGAGAGAGAGAGAGAGGAGAGTGAGTGAGTGAGTGGAGTGGAGCACTTTGAATATCAGGTAAATATTGACTCTTGTCGGTGTGATTTTTAACCCTGTAAGTTATGACTTATGTCTGGATGGAGGAGATGCTGTCCTGGTGAAGGTCTCATTTAGTAATTTTAATTGAGATCAAAGGAATGATCATTTAGTTTTTTTTTTTGACTAGAGCTAAATGGTTAGCACTGTGTGGGGATAGAGTTGCTAGCTGCTTAGGTTACATTGCTGCAGCTCTCCTGGTGAAACTAAAATGCTATATTAAATACGATTTAATAGTCATAATGAATGATGAATAGACGCTTTAATAGTGACCTGAATCATTATCGTAATGAGGTGTCATACTGTTAAAATATTCCATTAACTGAAATTAATGTTGGTGTTCACTATGGCTGACTGACTGGGCAATCCAACACTTTGATCAATACACAACACACCAACATAACGGTTTAGTTATAGTTAGATATTATCCTGTGGTTGATTGACAAGCTGTGAAGTTAAAATCAGAATCATTTGACTTAAGCTTTCGTTCCTGTGTCAAATGAAATGGCCACAGAGTTCTGTGAAAACTTTACATCATCCTCATCAAGATGTTGTGCTGATATTGCAAAGAAAGGAGTTTGTAAAATCAAGAATATTATATTATATATTGAGATATTGAATGTGTCTTACTTTTTCATGGAACTAATCTATGGGCCGATACAATATGTAATATAAGTTGTAGTACATTAAAGGGGAATTCCACCCATTTTCAAAATCTCCCTGAGAGGATACAAATGTGAACCAAATGGACCCTCTCGGGTCCATTTGGTTCCATTTGTACCCTCTCAGGAAAAAGGGGTCTGAAAGAAAAATCATTCACATGGTGAAATACATCTTGATGATGTCATCAGATGTATTTCACCATGTTAATGATTTTTCTTTCAGACCTCCATTTTTAGGAAATACAGAATTGGGGGAACTTTTTAATCATGTCCGCACAACATCTCTAAGGTATATTAATGACATATTAAAATGTTGAAAATGGGTGGAGTTCCCCTTTAATGGTGCAATTTATTAGCAGCAACAGTAATTTCATATTTGTGTGTGTTGTTTTGCTATCATGTGTGAATCATGAGATTAACTCTTACATCACTGATAGTGATGTAAACCTAAAACCTTCTGGCCAGTCACCATTATGTTCTTTGCTAAGTTGTAAACATCTTAGTCATTAAAAAGTTCAAAATGTTATGTTCTTTCTAAGTAGTAAACACACTTTCAAGTTATAAAAACATCTTAGTCACTACTGTGGTTCTAAAACTTGTCTGGTCGTGACCCCAAAAAAGAATCATATTTCAATTGGGGACCCCCAATGTAATATTTGGACTCGGAATGCCCCAAAACAGGATTATATTTGAACTCGGGACCCCCAAAATACTATTTGAATTGGGGACCCCAAAATAATCAAATTTGAGCTGGGGACCCCCAAACTGATAGTTGAACTTGGGATAAACAAAAAAAAAATCATTTTTTAACTGGGTACCCCCAAAGTAATATTTGAGGGTTAGGGTTTTAAAAAATCATATTTGAATTGGAGACGCCCGATGCATTTGGCTAATGTTTGACCAGTTTGTACGTATGCTATTAGGTTATTGACTGCGTGATTATCTTGCTCATTCTGTGGAAGGGAGATCTCGTAGGCCACTGTAGAGATATAATTCCACATCTGGTCGTCCTTGTTCTGCCACGTGGTCCCTCCCTAGAGAGACCCTTATGATTATTTCTATCCATTTGGAAATCAACTTGAATGGGCACTATGCACAGGCACACAGAATTTTGTAAAGAACTCGGGGCCCCTTCCCTACTTCTTTCACAGGTTCTACTCTGTTCCATTCTGATCAGATAGAGTCAGGGTGCTGCTGTTCTGTATGTTGTGTTGACTCACTGGCCCACCACTAGGTCTCAAAGTGTCCTTAAGCGGGTTCCAAATGTGGTATGAAATACAAACAGAGCTTTCCCATTTCTAAATTTGAGCAGCAATAGAGCAGCATTAGTTATTAGCTGTCTAATGTTACAAGCAGTTGCAGTGGTGAGGTTTGGGCTTAATAACCCAAATCACAATGATGTTAGTACAAGAAATGTATGGAAAATACAGGCGCAACCTCAAACGTACTACAAAAGAACCAAACTCAGCTGAGTGTGAGAGGAAAGGTTTGGAAATGGCATTTACAGTATAGTACTGCTACCATTGATGTTCTGATACTCAGTGATCAGGATCACACATTACAGACAGGAGGACAGCCGACCCAGTCGGACACAACTATTCTTATCTTTTGACTGACATAAGAGTTTGGGTAGATCTATCCATCGAGCTGGATTAAAGCAGTCAATTGGAATTGCAACGGCAGTGCATGCATTCTAGCTCGGATGAAATCGACCATTTAACAACCTTCCTTTATTGGCCTCGCAGAATCATGCGTAATAATCATTTTAATACTATTCCTATTATCTAAACAAATTCCAAGTTAGCCATCTACAAGCACTGGGGGCTTGTAGATCTCCTGATTTGATAAATATTTAGAAAAAACAAACAGATCTTTTCCCCCCCTAGATTCTTTCTGTGTTTTTGTACCGGAAAACATGGCACATTCTGAACATAGTTTGAATAGTGATTAATCATGATTAAATTAATGTTGAAGCTGTGGTTAATCAGGTTAATTGTGGTTAATGTGATTTGTGGTTAATTCAGCAGCCCTAAGTTTATCACTTTATTACTATATTGTATTCGAAAACCTAAACTCAACCGAGCTCTGTGTGTGCATGTGTGTGTGTGTGCGCGCTGTGTGTCACAGCCATGTCCACGTTCCCAGAGTACATCGCCCAGAACGAGGAGCAGGACGGCGTGCGTTTCAGCTGGAACGTGTGGCCCTCCAGCCGCCTGGAGGCCACCAGGATGGTGGTCCCCGTGGCTGCCCTCTTCACGCCGCTGAAGGAGCGTCCAGACCTGCCGCCCATCCAGTACGAGCCGGTCCTCTGCAGCCGCGCCACCTGCAGGGCCGTGCTCAACCCGCTGTGGTAGGAGCAGCAACACACACACACACACACACACACACACACACACACACACACACACACACACACACACACACACCCACACCTAGCCTTGCGTACTTTTTACAATTCAGACATTTACCAAACGCCCTACAGTAAGATACGTAAGTTGAGAATTTTCATACGCCTGTAGTACGTAGGTCGAGGCTAGGGCAAGTACTACTGCAAGTGCTATGTTCTGAGATGGAGTCTGAAAAGAGGCGTGTTTTCAGACCACGGTGGAATATTGGGAGTGAATCTGCAGTTTTGATTGTAATGGGAAGTGCATTCTATAGTTTTGGAGCCAGAACTTGGGGGAAGAGTTTGGGGCACAATTTCAAATAGCATTGTCCAGGTGTTTTTAGTGAGGGGCTGAGGGCACAGCGATATTAGTGGATATTAGTCTCGTCCCTCTCAGTGTTAGATTCTTTCTTTTCTCTCAATGTTCCATCGCATGTTTGAATACTTGGCCCTGGTTGGTTAAAGCCTGGTTCCAGGCGAATCTGCTTCACCCTCCCACAATTGAGAGGAGCCAGACTTAATCTGCCTGCGGGGCAGTATACATTGAGAGGGGGCAAATGTAAGCTCTAAACACACCATAGGGCGGAGCCGGTTTTAGCGTTGGCCCTGCAGTGTGATGTCATATGTCCTTTTGCACATTGACGCGTCTCTACTGAATACATTCGATGGACCAAACCGCACCAAATGGTCAAAAGATGGTTTTGGTGGAACCATTTGGACCCAGAAGGGTTGCAGATGCTGTAATATCAGAATGATAAAAAAATAAATAAAATAAATAAATAACCCAATCCTGTGATTATTATCTTATCATCATACGTCACCTTCTGTTCTCAGTTCATCAGCTGAGCACATTTGGTGCTTTAAAAACTGTGGATAGGAGGGATCACCTTTCAAAAGGTTCCTTGCCTTGGCTCACTGTAACTACTGTATCTCTTGCTGCTGTTTGTTGATTGGAACTATCTTGTGTCTGGGATGAAATCACTGATTAAAGTGACTCTACTCTCTTAGAAAGGGAAAAGGAAAACCACACAACCCACAGCTCTGGGTTGTGTAGTTTGCCTCGAACTCTGTCATGGACCCCCAGTTTGAATTGAATTGTAGGACCCCGATCTGCAAATGTTTTATTCCAGGGAGGGACCCATAATCGGAAGATTTATGTAAAGAAAAATGTAGATTTGGCTCAATAAAGATAAATGGATGAAGTGATGAAAATGATTGCGATGTTATGTTAGCTACCTTTCCTGGGGACCCCTTTGAACCTTCCAAGGACCACAGTCTGAGTGGTAGTTAACTAGTAGTTAGTTAGTAGTTACCATGCTATGATGGAACTATGAGGATTCTTTCTTTTTCTGCCAAAATGACATCACCAAATAAAGTTTGAGTTACTATTGATGTGCTTCTCTTATGGATGATCATGATTAAGGATGAAGGTTGTTCATTGTTATTGATAATGAGGATTGTTTAAACATGACATCATGGGCCACTATCCTCCATAAGATGCTTGATAAGCTCAAAGCGTATTGATAATGGACACCCAATAATCTGGTCATCAACTTTTCAATCTCCCTCCTAATCATGATTCTGATTCTTGATGTTCTTCTGCTGTGTGGGTTTGTTTGAAACTAAGGTGATACGAGTGTATTCTAATTGAGTGTCTCTCTCTTTGTGTGTCTCTATAGTCAGGTGGACTACAGAACCAAGCTGTGGGCCTGTAACTTTTGTTATCAAAGAAACCAGGTACACACACACACACACACACACACACACACACACACACACACACACACACACACACACACACACACACACACACACACACACACACACACACACACACACACACACACACACACACACACAGCTTTGAAATCTCTATAGACACTTTATGCTATAATACATGTGGGGTAATTGTGTGTGTGTGTCCAGTTTCCTCCCACCTATGCAGGTATTTCTGAGGTGAACCAGCCAGCTGAACTGCTGCCTCAGTTCTCTACAATAGAATACGTCGTACAGGTAAAATACTCTTGTGAAAATGTACGAAATTGTACTATCTACAGGCTTATTGGTTATTTTGTCCGATGGTAAAGACATACTTGGGTACAGGGTTCCCATGGGGAATGTGTGGATGCAATATACTGTACATCTATTTTTGTTTATTGCATTTGTTGCAAGAGACATCTTGCAGATGATGTATTGTTTTCTTGCAGTGCAGAACTGTCTTTTCGGGGAAAAAAACACCCTGCTCGAGGCTAAGTCATTACATCATTAGTTGAGACACGATGGCTCTGGTCAAGTCCCACTTGAATTGGGAACCCTTCCAATAGCACATATTACATAGCTTGAATGAATGCTCTAATGAGCGTTCAACAGACTGCAGATACACTGTAAATAAAAGCAGCCTTGTTATGTACTATTTCTGTCAATTATTAGTTAATTATTAATGTTTTAACTATTAAATCATGTAATAATGTAACACCTGTCGAACCGGTGATTTGTTTCCTAACAACTTACCAAGGCGCAGCTGAGGGAACACTATTCAATCACCAGTTTGTGGGAGGTTATCCCTTGCTTAAAACAAAGTGCAAAGTGTAAAAAAAAAAAAAAAAAATGAAAGCACTAACATACCAAGGGCAAAAAAAGAACAATACAGGAACAATAATTATACAGGGCAACATAAAGACAAAGATACAGCAACACCTCATCAGCATGTCTGAACACCAGACCCCACCAGAGAGTTTTGGGACGTGATTTGAACACAGGCAAGGTTTCAAAACAAAATCTCTACCTGTGGTGTCAGTGTGGTCCAGTGTTGTAGTGGAACTTAGAAGCGGAGGGACGCCTCACAAGACGCATGCACGCACACATTAACACCCATTTCCACGTCCCCCCTTCCACTACACCCCTGGAGTGGTCCTCAGATGAATCATGTCTCTGTCCGTCTGTCTCAGCGTGGTCCTCAGATGAATCATGTCTCTGTCCGTCTGTCTGTCTCAGCGTGGTCCCCAGATGAATCATGTCTCTGTCTGTCTGTCTGTCTGTCTCAGCGTGGTCCCCAGATGAATCATGCCTCTGTCTGTCTGTCTGTCTGTCTCAGCGTGGTCCCCAGATGAATCATGTCTCTGTCCGTCTGTCTGTCTCAGCGTGGTCCTCAGATGAATCATGTCTCTGTCCGTCTGTCTGTCTCAGCGTGGTCCCCAGATGAATCATGTCTCTGTCCGTCTGTCTGTCTCAGCGTGGTCCCCAGATGAATCATGTCTCTGTCTGTCTGTCTGTCTCAGCGTGGTCCCCAGATGAATCATGTCTCTGTCCGTCTGTCTGTCTCAGCGTGGTCCTCAGATGAATCATGTCTCTGTCCGTCTGTCTGTCTCAGCGTGGTCCTCAGATGAATCATGTCTCTGTCCGTCTGTCTGTCTCAGCGTGGTCCCCAGATGAATCATGTCTCTGTCCATCTGTCTGTCTCAGCGTGGTCCTCAGATGAATCATGTCTCTGTCCGTCTGTCTGTCTCAGCGTGGTCCCCAGATGAATCATGTCTCTGTCCGTCTGTCTGTCTCAGCGTGGTCCCCAGATGAATCATGTCTCTGTCTGTCTGTCTGTCTCAGCGTGGTCCCCAGATGCCGCTGGTCTTCCTCTACGTGGTGGACACCTGCATGGAGGACGAGGACCTCCAGGCGCTGAAGGAGTCCCTGCAGATGTCCCTGTCCCTGCTGCCCCCTGCTGCCCTGGTGGGCCTCATCACCTTCGGACGCATGGTCCAGGTCCACGAGCTGGGCTGCGAGGGCATCTCCAAGAGCTACGTGTTCCGAGGAACCAAGGACCTCAACGCCAAGCAGATACAGGTAGGGGTTTAGCAAGGAACCAAGGATCTCAACGGCAGACAGATCCCGGTGGGATGGTGCTTCCCAAACTAGTGGTGGTCCCTAGGCATGTAACGATATATCGTATATCGATTTATATCGATGTGAAATGGGGCCGATACGAATCGATGTTATGAAAAGCTGTATCGCGATCCTAAAAGTAGAGGGGGCACTCGCCTTATACTACCGTTATTGATCATTGGCGCTGCGTGCGCTGATCAACAGTCAATGCACAGTGAGGGGACAAAAACAATGAACATGTGCGACAGTGGCAGCATGTATTGTACAGGCTACAGCATGAACACTAAACAGAGAGCACCCGAGGTGCAGGTGAGTCTGGTGGAAACACTCGATAGATGCGCAAATCACCCTCATTGAAAAATCCAGTTGAGCACAGTGGAACAGTAGCCTACTAGCCTACGACAGTAGCCAAGCTGTCTCGGAGTGAGAGTGAGAGACAGAGAGAGAGGGAGAGAGAGGAGGGGGTGGTGGGGGAGTGCTGCACGGAGCAGACCGCTGCTGTGTATTCTCCCTCTCTAGAGTAGAATGCAAACTAATCCACACATTACAGGAGAGACACAGGGAGCGACATCATGTAGACTTGCTTTAGCCATGCTAGCTTGTCGTGCGTGCGTGCGTGCGTGCGTGCGTGCGTGTGTGTGTGTGCGGTGTGTGCATGCGCTAAACGTCCGCCTCTCCTGAACATGAGTTGTGTTTTTGTTGCCTTTTTGTCTATTCTAGAAGGCTGTTGAGTGTTTGACAAAGCTTTTCCTATTATGCCTTAAAAAGCCCAAAAGCAAATGTCTTCCATGATATGCTTACTCAAGGACCCCTAGGCCTATATGTAGCTATATGTATTGCAGACCCCATCTGAAACATATTTGTTGTTTGTGAGCTTGTAGATTGGCTGTTTTCAAATTTTTGATAGATTAAAATTGTTAAATAATAAATAGTTATATCAGATATAAATTCATAATCATGAATTTACCTGGGGACCCCCTTAAACCCCCACAAGGACTACTAGGTCTTTGCGAACCAATACCATATTTACTAGTTCTGGTCCATAGCTCCACTGCTTCTAATTTTGCTTCACGTGTGTGTGTGTGTGTGTGTGTGTGTGTGTGTGTGTGTGTGTGTGTGTGTGTGTGTGTGTGTGTGTGTGTGTGTGTGTGTGTGTGTGTGTGTGTGTGTGTGTGTGTGTGTGTGTGTGTGTGTGTGTGTTAGAGAGAAAATACTGGATTTCTTTGAGGAAAAAAAAGTCTAATTTGTCTGGAAATATGTTTTATTAAATATCGTGAACCTCATATCGTGATATTGTGATATTGTGAGTTTAGTGTATCGTTACATGCCTAGTGGTCCCCCATGCTGTTGTCTTTGGGTAGGGGGTCCCCAGCTGATTAGCTTAAACAACCAAGGTTCATGTTTTAGGTTGTTATTAGTGTGTTAGCTGTTTTTAATTTCGTGCTTTCTTTATTTATAGGAATGTTGGCTGTTTTTTTTTCACAGGGGGGCGGGGGCATTCGAACATGGTCCAAAATATGTTCTGTGAGGAATCCATAGAACGGACCCAGTTTGAGAACCTTTTAGTGGAAACTAAAAGGTTCTCATAGTATGAGTCTTTACGGGCAAAATGAAGACTGTAGTAGTCCAGGTGTACAAGATAGAGTCCTAGGTAGTAGTCCTAATGGCACCTCCTATAGAGCAACACATTAATGCATTTGAGAAAATGCTGTTTTCTTGTACAGTGGATAATATTGTAATGTGTGTGTCTGTGTAGGAGATGTTGGGTCTAACCAAACCACCAGCCCAGGGAAGAGGAGGACCACAGCCCCCCCAGCAGCCTCTCTCTAACAGGTAAGAGGTGTGCCCTGGTGCCCCATGTGGAATGTATTATATACCATATATACAGTATGTCATATAGGCAAACTCTTGACAGAGACACCTTTCATAAAGCCACAAGCCAAAGAAATAATAACTATGGATATATGGATCTTATATCTGTTTTGGGTGTCATATATAATTCTTATAAATTACAAAATGTATATGTTTTATATTTGTTTCACTTTACAAAAAGTACTATGGATTCCATCTTAACTTTATTCTCTTTTATGAGGCTTGTATGAAAGCTGTCACATTCAAGATTTTCCATGTATGACATGTGTATAAAACTTTTCATCTGGGTCATGGCAGATATTAGTCTTTGGTCAATGTCAAAGTCGTCAGATTAGTCACTCACGTTACCGCAGTGAAATTAGTTCTCCGCTTTTGACCCATCTCTTGGAGCGGTGAGCTGCAGCGTGCGCTGCGCTCGGGAATCATTAGTTGATTTGACCCCCAATCCATCCCTTTGATGCTGAGTGCCAAGCAGGGAGGCATTGGGTCCCATTTTTACAGTCTTTGGTATGACCCGACCGGGAATCGAACCCCGGACTCCCAGTTCCAGGGCGGACACTCTAACCACAAGGTCACTGGTCTGGTGACCTAATGTCTGCTACACATGCACTGACTAAAGTGATCAATAGAGTTGTCCTCAAAGGATCGTGTCATTTTCAATTTTTTTGTAGCAAAAAAAACAGCTACAGCTACTATACTATTACTATATTATATATATTATGAAATAGGCTTCGGATCGGATCTTCATTTGCCCCAATCATGATCTTTTCTTTTACTTTTGAGAACTAAAAGATCAGATCAGATTTATTTTGACATTATTCTACTTAAAACTCTCTCATCCACCTCTCTGCTCAGTGCCTTGGGATTCACCATGAATCAACACAATATTGAGGTCAAAGTCCAGGGCGTGGGTATTATTTTGCAAGCCTATCAGGAGAATTTCAGAATATTGCAACTATAAATAGGTCTGTGATTTCAACATTTATCACCTTGATGATATGCATGATGACAGAACAGATATGATGTGTGCTGCATGTCACTGTCCAGTATTTGAACAATTCATGCATATCTCTGACCATACATCCCATTATACCATCCATTCTGAATACATATCTGATAGCTGTATAACATCAGTTGTATATATATATGTATATACTGTACATATCTGTCGTCTGTCATTTTTCCTTTCATCCACAACACGGGGAAAAAAAGAGAGAAATAAGCCAAATCGTAGCAACGTAACATGCTTTGCTGGCTCATCTGTCCCTGTTGGAAACAAACACTATAACACTATATCTCTCTTTGATTGTTTCAGAAACACACAGGCATCCGTTTCAGATTTACAGCGTCTGGGCCCGGAAAAAATATCTATCTGGGACTTACAGTAAATTGATATCATTCAGGCCGTTCTGGGTATCAGAGGAGTTTTTGCACTTCATTGCAGTCTGACTGTAATGTTCTATGGTGACTGTGTTCTCAGGTTCCTGCAGCCCGTCCAGAAAGTGGACATGAACCTCACTGACCTGCTGGGGGAGCTGCAGAGAGACCCCTGGCCCGTAACCCAGGGCAAAAGACCCCTGAGATCTCTGGGAGTGGCTATGTCTATCGCTGTAGGACTGCTGGAGGTAGGTTAACTTATAACATGGTGCATTTATGTAGCGCCTATTCAATACGCCTTACATAGTGTACATTCCCATTCACACACTGACACTGACTCTGTGGGAGCTGCCCTGGATTCGAACTGGCAACCTTTTGGTTAGCATTCGGCCACTCTACTCATGACCACCGCAACATCATAAAGGTATAAACACCCTTGAATTCACCCAGTGCCATGACGCCATCTGGTGGAGGGTCCAATGTTGTCAATGAGGTACTTTTAACTTGATAAGGTGTTGGATTGTTACCCAGAAAACTCTGAGTCACAAAGTAAAACCTGCTATTTAGCATATACCACAGTTGTCCACTTTGGTAAAAAAAAAAAAAGTGTGCAGAGGTGTGCAATTATTTTTCCCAAGGGGCCAAATGAGATGCATGAAATATTGTGGAGGGCCAAGACTAAAGGCTGAACTAAAGTCTGCGTAATATTAATTTAATTTCAACATAAAAGTAAGAGTAAGACCAACCATTTTGACACCAGGGCCCTCAATTTCGTCAGTATTTGAACCACGGACCACCATTTGATGACATTTTAGCCCCCACAGACCCAAACCTAAAGATGCTTCTTTGCTTTTGTTCCACAATTCCAGGCTGGATTTCACAAACAAAACAGGCAAACATAGATCAAAAATGACCATTCCTTTACATTCTCTGGCTAATTCAGATGATGAATATTTTAACTCTTGAGAGTGTAAACATGAAACCAAATGGACCCGCAAGGGTCCATTTGGTTTCATTTTTGCGCTCTCGAAGAGTTACATCTGGTTAACCAACATTCCATATTTAACTGGAACTCTCTCAAGGACCACTGGTGGTCCCCGGACCACTAGTGGTAAACCACAGTACCCTTTCACTGGCCGGTCAGAGTCAGCCAAAGGGCCACATTTGGCCCCCGGGCCGCATAATGCCCAGGTATGCACTAACACCTCCCCACCTGGTAGGCAGGTAAATAAAATGCTAGGCAGGTGAAGTCTACTAGCTGGTTGCCTGAACAGGCAGGATGCCTTGTGGATCAACAGACAGCTTATAGCTATTTATAGCTATTGTACAAGCTCCATAATTTCTCTGGTGCATGTCAAACCGGGGATCCTTGAAATGACCTATTTAAGCTGTTGGGGTCCTTGCCGTGAAAATACAAACGAAACACTAATATTATACAAGTTAACATCAAAGGCAATTAACAATATTTTCGAGGGGCAAGGGGGAGGGTCAATGACCCTCAGGTCATGGCCAAGTAGAACATGACCTGTACTTGCCCAATGGGCTAGTGTCTCTGAGACCTTAGCGTCAACCCCTGGTGTGATAAGGTGCCAGCAGCAGTTAAAAACAGAAAAAATGTGTCAAAACGCGACTCTAGTGAGAGAGTTAAATGAGTGGCTGATTTGAGCAACTGAGAAAATGAGCAAATTCCGTTTGCTCATAAATTCAATGCACTCTGTGCATTGAAGTTTTCAATGCAAGTTGCTGATTTTCTCATTGCTCAAATCAGTCTATACTCTATCGAGGAGGTGATGAAGTTGTTTGTCGTCATGCCATCAAAGATCTAATCCCACATCATAACTTTCTTCCCTCAGTGTACCTTCCCCAACACGGGGTCTCGTATCATGACGTTCATCGGGGGTCCGGCCACCCAGGGCCCCGGCATGGTGGTGGGAGACGAGCTCAAGACCCCCATCCGATCCTGGCACGACATCGAGAAGGACGGAGCCAAGTTCATGAAAAAGGCTACCAAGGTGAGACTGGAGAGTGGTGTGTGTGTCAAAGAGGACAATAACTACTTTTTTTAACCTTTTACTGAACACGTTTTGGTGTTCAATGCATTATGTTACACTTTAGCTATCGACAAATATCAGATCTACAAGCTCATATCAGATATGAGCTTTAGATCTGATATATTTAAAAAAAAAATGTGAAAATGATGCTCAAATCTAAGAATATATTTTATTTGGCACCTGATTGTAGTTTCTGACACTAGATTCTAGTTTCTAGTTTCTGATGCTAGATTCTGATAGATTCTAGTTTCTCTGAAAAATTCATGTTCCTGTGTCAGTGATGCTTGACATATTTCATGCCAAGGACCACCAGATTTATCTATATTTGGCTGTGGACCCACATCTGAAAACATGTTGTTGTAGGGATCCCCCAGAAGCAACGCTTTTAGTTCAAAATATTTGCCTCCGAAAGAATATATATTCAAAGATTTGCATCACATTTTCACAATTTTCCAAAAATATCAGAGCTACAAGCGCACAGCGCGCCAGTCAGTGGTGCGCTGTGAGCTTGTAGATATTTTTCAATAGCTTACGTGTAACATAATGCTTTGAACATCAAAACGCGTTAAGTACACAAAGGGTTAATCACCCTTGGCTGCTTTTATCGTGTTATTTCACTTTGTGTTTCAACCTCATGTCACAAAGTGAAAAATGAAGCCCAAATAAACTGTGGGTTCGAATCAGGAGGAGAGTACCCTTTATAAAGGTGTGTGTGTACATGTGTGTTCTCCAGCACTACGAGGCGCTGGCCAACAGAGCGTCTGCCAACGGCCACATCATTGACATCTACGCCTGTGCTCTGGACCAGACCGGCCTGTTGGAGATGAAATGCTGCTCCAATCACACTGGGTATGTATCTGTAATCATTAACACATTTGTAACACCAACAGTCTAACAGAAAAAAGTGAATAAGGTTTTGATTTTACCTTAACGCGTCCATGCAAACCTTTATAGTAGAGTGAGTAGACTAGAGTATAAAACTAATGGTGTGTGTGCGTGTGTGTGTGTGTGTGTGTTGTTTTTTCAGAGGCTACATGGTCATGGCAGACTCTTTCAACACATCACTCTTCAAACAAACGTTCCAGAGAGTTTTCACCAAAGACGTTCAGGGAGCCTTTAAGATGGCCTTCGCTGGAACATTGGAAATAAAGGTCTGATGTGTTCTCTCTCTCTCTACCTTGTGTGTCACCGCATGGGTGAGACACTACTTTTATGTGACGCTGTAGTTGGTATGTCAAAATTGGGCATTCATTTGTGACAAAACATAAAACGTTAACATTTGGAGATGGAGAGGATGCCAAGAGCAAGGTACCGGTAATGGTTGTGGATTAGTGCTGAAAAAAGATTGTGACCTAGATTATGACACCTACAGTACAGAATGACATCTCATTTCTAAATTTTCAGCGAGAATGGTGCAGCAGTAGTTGGCTGTGCATTTCATTTTATTTACTCCTGTGTTGTTGCTACCAGAAAGAGAATTTATGAAAGTTTTTGCTGTCGTGGAGCCACAATAGGTGTGGCTCCAGGTGGTACATTTTGAATGTAGTTATGTTCAGCGACTACAGACTAAAGACAATACATATTATTTGTATTGAAACACTTGAGCATCATGTGCGAATCCACCATGAAAACCACCTTGTTTCCTCCACAATTCTTGTGGAAGAAAATCCAGGTTCACATCTGAATCTGGATTGAATCATTTTAATCAAGAATCGCACAATGCTATCGTGAAATCTTTTCATCGCAAGATCGCCTCGCAGGCCGACAGTTTATCCTCTCCGCTTTAGATCATGCATGGCCGACAGACTTACTCCTCCTCCATTTGACGCTGACAGTCTCTGTGTTTGTGTCCTCTGTCCAGACATCCAGAGAGATCAAGATTTCAGGAGCCATCGGACCATGTGTGTCCCTCAACGCTAAGGGCCCCTGCGTCTCAGAGAACGTAAGCTACTGTACTGTACCCTTTGTGTACTGAACACGTTTTGGTGTTCAAAGCATTATGTTACACTTGAGCTATTGAAAAATATCAGACCTACAAGCTCACAGCGCGCCACCGAGTGGCGCGCTGCGAGCTTGTAGCTCTGATATTTTTTGAAAAATTGTGAAAATGTGATGCAAATCTTTGAATATATTCTTTCGGAAGCAAATATTATGAATTAAAATCGTTGCTTCTAGGGGATCGCTAGAACAACACGTTTTCACGTGGGGGGTCCGCAGCCAAATATAGATAATTCTGGGGGTCCTTGGCATGAAATATGTTGAGCATCACTGACACAGGAACATAGATTTTTTTTTTCAGAAAAACTGTCAGAAACTAGCATCTAGTCAGAACTAGACGCTAGTCAGAAACTAGAATCTAGTGTCAGAAAGTACAATCAGGTGTCAAATAGAATATATTCTTAGATTTGCGCATCATTTTCCCCAATTTTTCGAAAATATCAGACCTACAAGCTCATAGCGCGCCACCAAGTGGCGCGCTATGAGCTTGTAGGTCTGATATTTTTCACTAGCTGAAGTATAACATAATGCTTAGAACACCATAATGCGTTACAGTACACAATGGGTTATTACATGTGTGTCTCAACGGTAAAGTGAAGTGTGGAGATTTGGTTGTAAACGCTCAGTGTGTTTATTTATTACAGGAGATTGGAACTGGAGGAACCTGCCAGTGGAAGATCTGTGGACTAGACCCAACCACCACCCTGGCACTGTACTTTGAAGTCGTCAACCAGGTATTGAGATATAGCCAGGGCTTAATTTGTGCCGGAGCGCCGTGGCACGGTGGAATATGATCGCTATGCTATAATAATGATTAAAAGGTACCCAGGAAGCGGCCCGACCCCTACATTTTGTGGTCTCGATTCTCTGGAAACACAAGCACACTGCACGACGCATTTGAGCTTGTGGATTGGCTCTTTACATAGTGTGTGTGCCATAGTGCGTCTCTCTCTCACACACACACGCACAAATGCACGCACGCACAGACACAATAATCTTCCGCCAAAAATCTACTTTTCTGCGCACGTTTTACAGTGCGCGGGTGCGCGCACGTGCGCGCACGTGCACACACATGCACGCACGCACGCGTGCATGCATGTGCGTGAGGTGCGCTCCGGCACCTCCCGAGTTACAAATTAAGCCCTGGATATAGCTTATACTATAGTTTTTACTTTCTTTGTTTATTTCAACTGAACAGTGACATTGCATACCATTTACAATGTAGACATTTAGCAGACACTGCAGAGCTACTTTACATTGTAAATGCACCAAAGACTCAATTTTTCATCTGCAGCCCAAATGCAAAACATAAACCAAACAGACAGGCAGTGAAGCACATAACACTACGAGGCAAAGCACAAGAACACGCATACATTTAAGAACTCATCCAGCTACATTAATTACACAATAACATTTAAGCACTTGTAAGTGCTTCTTTGACCCTTACTTGGTCACCTCTTTTTCCCTCTACACCAAATCTCTTTGCTAAAAACAGTCCATGTACGGTATGAGCTCACTGTGGCCTCTTTTTCCAACGTCGCTGAACCAGTTCTTTTCTTTTGTCCCGACCTAATTTTGATCCAGTTCAGACTACGTACGTAGTGTTTCCACTGAAAAATGAATTGGTTCGGTACCATAAAAGGTGGACCATAACAGATATCAAACAGCCTGGGAGCCAAGGGAAATGGACACTTAGACCCATATACAGTATAATATGTTGATGCATTGGGAGTCAAACGTGGGGCCAACATGGAGACTCCTGACCCTCAAGAGAGCTGGAACCACTCACCTGTTCTGCCCTCTATTGCAATAGTTCTGCTTAAAACTGGTCAAAACTGGCAAGCCAATTCGCAGCTGGTGAACTGGACCTGTTCTGTACATTTCATTACCCCCCAATTGTTCCAGGAGCTGAATATGCCTGGTCTACTGCGCCATGTTGTGACGTGTTTTGATCTTTAAGATAAGTTCAATTTGCATTCTTCCAAGTGTGTGCCTGTCAGCCTCAGTCACTGCCAGTGCAGTGTCATCTCTGTACCAGCAGGTGGTGTGCTGGGACAGTGTTTAGACTGGAAGATCCTGTTGGAGTAATGTGACATTGTAGATACTAGATAGTTATTTTTTTGTTGTCTCCACCGTAAGGTGGTGACTATAATTCGTACCCTGTCCGTCAGCCCGTATGTCCAAAAGTGTATACTTAAAGTGGCAGCTAGCCTAGCACTAGAATGTATGTTCAGTCTAGCCTGGCCTAACCCGCAATGATTTTGGCCTAGGGGGCTGCGGGGTGCCGTGGGATCCACACGGCAGATCAAGCTGATCTGATTTGATCTCACCAACGTGTCGTCATGTCCCCATGCCCGTCCACTGCTGTTCTACGTCACATCATTTAGAGCCACGTTGACCCCCCCCCCCCCCCCCCCCCCAGGCCACTGTGTGTAACAAATTACTCAAGGCTTTCCGTTTTAGCGCAACACGAACGAAAATGAAAGCCTGGGTGTCGAGGCTATGTTCAGCTTTGAAAGTTAATCCTCTTTTTTCATGCAATAAAATCATAGTAGGACTCGGGGGCTGACTGGACCACATTTTGCCAGTGGTGAAATGATGTAATTGTTTTCAGTCCACAAGGTGTACATAAAGCCGTCTCATGTTAAGTAAGCAGTACATAGACTAATAATAACAATAGCAATAGAACTTTTTGTTGGTTGGTTTACTCCAAGGTCACCATAAAACAGTGCTCTACTGATTTCTTATTTTATTATTATTATCTTTTTCTTTTCTTTTTTCATTGAGGAAGTACTCACTCAGTGTGAGTCAGTGGGCACATGATTAATCTACAAAAATAATGCCATTAACTCGCTATTTTCAACAACCTTAATATCTTATATAGCACCTTTCATGACATGAAATGCACTTCAAAGTCCTTTACAAAGCAATGGAGAAAAATCAATCAAATCAATCAAAAATCAAAGCGTAAAACATTAAAATACTAGCAGTAATGCAATACAGTAAGGACATGAATAACAAGCAATTGGGAAAATCAATTAAAAAGCAAAAGTATAGTAGTACATCGTGAGCTGTGCTTTAAAATTGTCTACAGGCCTGGACTAAATCGTTAGCCACGGTGGCTCAGAAGTGAGAGTCAACCTTTGGGGCAAAATCTATGTGCGATTAAAATGAGATTTTTTGGAAAAAATGCGCTGTTGCTTTTGTAGTTAATTAATGAACTCAATTAATCAGTTAAAGCAGGGGTTTTCAGCAGGTGGTCCGGGGACCACCAGTGGTCCTTGAGAGGGTGCCAGGTGGTCCCCAGCTAAGTTGTTTAACCAGATGTAACTCTTGAGAACGTAAAAATGAAACCAAATGGACCCTGGCGGGTCCATTTGGTTTCATTTTTACACTCTCAAGAGTTAAAAGATTCATCATGTGAACTAGAAGAGTAATGGTCATGGAGAGAAACAAAATAGTTTTGGGGTCTGTGGGGCTAAAATGTCCTCAAATGGTGGTCCGTGGCTCAAATCCTGAATAAATGGTGGGCCCTAGGATGAAAAAGGTTGAAAACCCCTGAGTTAAAGTCCAAGCCGTAGTTTTGAAAGCTCATGAGTCATGACTCACCTACATGCAGGGTCTAACACGAATGTTGGACCTGATGGTCAATCCAATGTATTTTCTCTACTGATTATTATTGTTACTGTCATAGTAACAATAATAAAATGCTAATAAAACATAATGTGTATCGCACCTTTCATGACATGAAATGCAGCTCAAAGTGCTTTACAGAGCGTATAGTGAATAAAAGCAAAACATATATATGTACAGTATACCAACAGTGAGTATCTGTATATTAGTATAATTAAGTATTAATATATACAGTCTATGAATAATGAAAGGTATAAGGTATAAGCTTTTTAATGTGCATCCCAAAGTGTGTTTATTCCCATGTTTAGTAGGCCTGTAGTGTATTTATTCTTACTAACAACAACACTAAACGTTTAGTGCAGTGGTGCTGACAGATGAATATACAGCCGTGCTGTGGTGTCGGTTTCATACTGTTGGGGGTCCTAATATGACCCTAACTGTGGTGTTGGGGGTCTTAATGTGACCCTAACCCTACGTTTTAACGGCGGGGATGATAAAGCTACGTCGCCCGACATCCATTATTTCTCTATGGGAGCCGCCGATTCGGGCGACAGCAGCAGAACGGAAAGATAAAAATTGGCGAGGTTTTCGGCCGAATCGGCCGACGTTTGGCCGGGCATAACCAATCAGAGCCAAGTGCTGCTTTTTTGCCCTCGACCCAAAACCATTTGGCGCAGTTTGGTTCCTAGTTCCGTCCCACTTCCTCCTCCACCATACTATTTTTTTTTTCAGTGCACCACAGCACCGTCGTTTACGGTACTCATTTTGCATGCCATTCTAAGCGGGGATTTACGGTAATGACTGTCGCCGTCGCTGATATCGGGTGACGTTTTTTTATCCATCACCTGCCGTTAAAACGTAGGGTAACTATGCAGGGCTTGACACTAACACTTGCCCGCTTGCCCGGGGCAAGTAAAAAAAATGGTTGAGCAAGTGAAGACTCGACTGCTACCTGGTTGCCCGATCGGGCAAGTGTGCAACTTAGTGCACTATAACACAAGATATATTTGTCTTGAAGCCAGTCATTGCACTCTGCCTCTGTGTCTTTCCCTGCTTTCTAGATATCCACAATTCCAGGCTGGATTTGGGAAACAAAACAGGCAAATTAACATACAGATCAAAATGACCTAATCTTCTACATTCTCTAGTTGTGTAGACCTGGGCTAATTAAGATGAATTTTAACTCTTGAGAGTGTAAAAATGAAACCAAATGGACCCGCAAGGGTCCATTTGGTTTCATTTTTACGTTCTCAAGAGTTACATTTGGTTAAACTTAAATGCAAAATTTACAATATATTTTTGGGGGGCAAGTGACCATGACCTGAGGGCAAGTAGAACCTGACTTGCACTTGCCCGATGGGCAAGTGCCTCCGAGACCTTAGTGTCAACCCCTGCTATGGTGTTGGGGGTCTTATTGTGACCCTAGCTGTAGTGTTGTGGTCGGTGTCAGTCTGACGGGGGTGGACGGCGACGCCTGTAACGACGCTGGTGTTATTTTGATGATGGGCGGGGCTGGGGGCGGGGCTGGAGGCGGGTCCGGGTCCGGTCCGGCAGTCTCCGGCACCGGCGGCGATAGTGATGCCGTTGACGTCTTGGCACTCTGATTGGCCGAGTCCAGGTGATGGAGGGGGGCGGGGCTACAGGGGCGGGCGCCGCCCCCCGGACGAAACACCCGACAGAGCCTGGATAGACTCCGCCTGAGAGCACACCTGTACCGACTGAGAGAAAAATAACACCTGTACTGACTGAGAGAAACAGAACACCTGCGTACCGACCAGGGGCGTAGTGGATCTAAAGTGGATCACATCTAAAACATTTTTGGGGCAAAAGTAGGCCTATGTTTTTTGTCATTTACTTTTATGGATTAGGCATTGTAAACAATCTTTTTCAATATGCTATACGTTAGAGATGTTGTGGGCATGGTAAAAAAAAAAAAAGGTTCCCCCACTTTGTGTTTCCTCGAAATGCAGGTCTGAAAAAATCATTAGCATGGTGAAATACATCTTGATGACATCATCAAGATGTGTTTCACCATGTTAATGAGTTTCCTTTTTTTCTGAGAGTGTACAAATGTGGGTCCATTTGGTTTCACATTTGTACACTCTCAGAAAAAAAATAATAAAATGGGTGGAATCCCCCCTTTAAGAGTCACCCCCCCCACTTCTAAAAGTCCCATTACAACACTGTCTGGTACCGACTGACGGAGATAGAGCTCATTCATTACGTTTAGTGAGGTGTGCGTGCGTGCATGCTTACGTCTGTGCGAGGGCGTTGATCCAGGGGTTGAGGGCAGCCGTGGACAGTGACAGCCAGGTGGACAGAGCAGAGAGCAGGGCAGGAACCTCCTCTCCTCCCAGCGTCTCATAGAAACACACAGAGATGTACGGCAGCCAGCAGACCAACAAACACACTGCAACACAACAACACAACACACTGTATAAAATGGTGCATTTATATAGCGCCTTTATCCAAGGAGTTTTACATACAGTAGCTTGTGCATCACATTCACCCATTCACACACACATTCATACTCTGATGGCAGTGGAAACCAAATGCAAGGTACCTACTAGCACATCAGGAGCAATTAGGGGTTCAGTGTCTTGCTCAAAGGACACTTGGACACTAACTCTGCGGGAGCCCGCGATCGAACCGGCAACCTTGTGGTTACTATCCGGTGACTCTACCCCTGAGCCACTGCCACACTGTAACATGACCCACCAAAATGTATAGCAGGCCGCAGACTAACAAACACGCTGTAAACACAACTATACAATCATGACCTTCGATGGTCTAGATCATGAGTTTTCCCATCATGAGCAGTGAGGGGCGGTAACTTGTTGCAAGTATCTAAGCTGCATACAGTAGCTTTACTACATTTTCCATAGCTTGTGCTGTTCTACTGGGTGGGACCTAGTGAAGAAACACAGAGAAGGTTGCTGTATCTTAGAGAAATCAATCGGAGAGATTTTGTGCTCTCATTAGTAGGATGATATAAGTGCCATCCAGCCGTTTCTCTAATTCCTTTTAAAGTGTCCGTGTCTCAGAGCCATAGAGTAGAATCAGCTAATCTGGCATCTTACAGTCTGACCAGGCCATGCCATTCCTAGTTTGAAAGTTCAAACTAGGAACTTTCAAACTAGGAATGGATTCCAGTGTGATACCATGAGCAGTTTTGATGCTGACAGAGCAGTCATTCTGAACTGATCATGTCTATGTAATGAGTGCTAATGTTAGATGTGTGTCATGGTGTTTATGGCCACTGTGCCTCTAATCTCTGTAATGAACACCTTCCTGGATGCTCTGTAACTCGCCGCTGTCTCGTCCCCATAGTCTAATTCAGGGGTTTTCAACCAGTGGTCCGGGGACCACCAGTGGTCAATGAGAGGATTCCAGGTGGTCCCCAGGCTAAATGATGGAAAGTTGGAAAAACAGGTGTAACTCTTTGAGAGCGTAAACATGAGACCAGATTGACCCTTGCGGGTCCATTTGGTCTCATGTTTACACTCTCAGGAGTTAAAATATTCACCATGTGAATTAGCCTAAGTCTACAGAATTAGACAATGTAGAAGATTAATGGTCATTTTGATCTGTATGTTTGCCTGTTTTCTTTTCTCCAAAATCCAGCCTGGTATTGTGGACAAAGGCAAAAGAAATCTTAATTTGGGGGTTTGTGGGGGCTAAAATGTCTTCAAATGGTGGTCCGTGGCTCAAATGCTGAATAAATTGTGGGCCCTGGTATGAAAAAGATGGACTACTGGTCTAATTCACAGTATATACCGTATATTTTAATCTTTATATGTATCACAGACAGTGGTACGTCTTCCATCTGCGTTTCGTTCTCCCATACTAGAGTCTATGTTTTGTTTTCCATAACTTTATAATGTAAACAGCACAGCAGCTGGTTGAGATTTTTACGAGCAGAGATTACAGCGGGAAGGCTGCTGTATACTGTAATGTCCAGTTAGAGGCACAGATACACAAACACACCCACACACACACACACACACACACACACACACACTAGATCACAGCAACCATGGAATCTCGTTTGTTTTAGAAATGACTACAGCATACAGGCTGACATTATACTACATCTCTCCTAACCTCACGCCGAGGAGGAAAAACCTGGGCGGTGTTCCAAGATCGCTGTGTGAACCGGCCTGAAGCGGATGGTTAAATATGTCATGTTGTAGGCAATGGTTTGTAGTCATCTGGCAAGAAACCATAGGGGGTGAAACAGGAAAAAGTTCCTCCTAGACCACGATCAACGTGAATTAAAACATGTAGGGCTACATTTTCGTCACCACTAAACCCCTTACCCCTTAACTTCTTTTTTTTAACTATTAAAAAAAGAAGAAAAAAATCAATAGTTTAAATGGCCAGTCTACAAGCTCACAATGTGTCAATAGATTGGCACATTGAACTATTCCAAAAAGTATTTTAAAATAGTAAAAAAAAATGATAAGGGGTTTAGGAATAAGGGGTTTAGATGGTAACGAAAATGGAGCCCGTAGGCTATATGCATGAAGAATAGGTTTGGTTTGATCATGAGAAGTAAAAATTAAAATGAAATAAATCTGGACTTGACTTCGGTCTTGACCCCTTTAAGTGTTGGTGTCGGTCTCGGTCTCGACCCCTCTAGGTTTTTTGTCTTGTCTTGGTCTCGCTGTAGGTGGTCTTGACTACAACACTGTACCGGCATGTGTGTGTGTACATTTAACACTTCTAGAGAGAGTTTAGATGTGACAGCTTGATGTGATAATGGATGTCTCCCGGTTTTAGGCAGGGCTTTTTAGAGTAAAATGTGCCTGATCTGCTTGGCAATCTAGCGCCTTTTTGTTATGAAAGACAAAAGAGGTTTTAATGGAAGCCAAGCGGAAGCTGACCTGAGGTGACCACCATCACCACGGAGCTCCTGAGGTAGTTGTTAGCAGGAACGTAGAAGCAGTGCTGGTCGTTGCACATGAAGGTCCCGCGCCTCACCTGCTTCCTGGCCACGTACACAATGTACCCGTAGAGGGCGCACATGAGCAGGATGGGAGCCATGATGCCAAGCACCATGACGCTGACGTTGAACACCCTGAGGGGAGAGGCACGGAATCACGGACACGACCCGTTTAAAGCAGGGGTTTTCAACCTTTTTGATACTCAGCATTTGAGCCACGGACCACCATTTGAGGACGTTTTAGCCCCGCAGACCCTCAAGACTAAAGATTTCTTTTGCTTTTGTCCACAACATGGAAAACTATTGGGAAACAAAACGGGCAAACATACAGATCAAAATGAGAATTAATCTTCTATTGTATATTCTGTAGTTGTTAGATGGCTAATTCAGATTATGAATATTTTAACTCTTGAGAGCGTGAACATGAGTTTCACTTTGGTTTCACTTTTACGCTCAACGAGTTACATCTGGTTGACCAGCTTTTCATCTGGTTAACCAACTTAGCTGGGGAGTGGACCATGTGGAACCCTCTCAGGGACCACTGGTGGTCCCCGGACCACTGGTTGACTTGAAAACCACTGCTTTAGAGCTTCACTAGCATTTAAGGCAGTTCCCAAATAGTGTGCAAACATTTTACAATCAAAAAACAAAACCAATTCTTCACCTGTACGTGGGGCTGAAGCTGGGCATGCACAGGAAGCGGGCGGGGCTGTAGACGTAGCGCCCGGCGCCCACGCCCGCCAGGGGCAGGGCGGCGCCCAGCAGGCACAGCGCCCAGGTGGAGGCCAGGGCGGCGCGCGTCCGCCCCGCCGTGCACAGCGCCGAGAAGCGCAGCGCCAGGCAGATCTCGGTGAACTTGTGCACGGTGCACCAGGCCACCGACTGCAGCGAGGCGCTCTGCAGCAGCAGGTAGAGGAAGCCGCTGCCCTGTGATGTGGCGAAAAATGTACACTAAAATAGGTGAGGCTGAAGCTATCTTTGGTAAATAATATTGTAGGTTTATTGAGTGTCAGGATAGCATCGTTATAGTGTCTATAGCGCCAGGATTGCATTCTGGCAAGTATAGTGTCATTGTGGCATAGCTCCATGTATCAGAGTACACACTGAAGGCCTTCAATCTGTCGCTTCGATTCTGTGTGTAGGGCTGTAGGTTACTTTCTAGTAGCTTATATTGACCTAAGAGTCCCACCCAAGGGGTGGGAACATCAGGTGAATAAGACATCAAAGGGTTGAATAGACAAGACTAAAGGAAAGTATTGTGGGGGGTTTAGAGAGGAAGTTATTGTGGGGTGACAGGACAGAGGGTCAGGATATCGCTCCTGGCTAACAGGTGCCATGCCTCCTTCACAGCATGGCTTGAGAGCTTCAAACACTAATATTTAAATGTCCTTTCAGGGCTTGACAGTAACACTTGCCCGCTTGCCCGGGGCAAGTAAAAAAAATGGTCGGGCAAGTGAAGACTGCTACCTGGTTGCCCGATCGGGCAAGTGTGCAACTTAGTACACTATAACACCAGGGGGTCATTGCACGCTATCCACAATTCCAGGCTGGATTTGGGAAACAAAACAGGCAAATTAACATACACATCAAAATGACCTAATCTTCTACATTCTCTAGTTGTGTAGACCTGAGCTAATTAAGATGATGGATTTTAACTCTTGAGAGTGTAAAAATGAAACCAAATGGACCCGCAAGGGTCCATTTGGTTTCATTTTTACGTTCTCAAGAGTTACATCTGCAAAATTTACAATATATTTTTTGGGGGCAAGTGACCATGAGCTGAGGGCAAGTAGAATCTGACTTGCACCTGCCCGATGGGCAAGTGCCTCCGAGACCTTAGTGTCAACCCCTGCCTTTGGTAATGGAAATTTCACCATCTCACCTGGCACAGGGCGCCGTCGCTGGCGTGGTGGGGGGCGCCCCCCGCCACCTGCCCCTGCCCCGCTGCCGCCAGGGCGTTGTGCGCGCCGAAGGGCAGCGCCGACAGGCCCAGCGCCAGGTCGCAGGCGCCGAAGCTGAGCGTCGGGCACAGGGACGCGTCGCCGCGCAGGTCCCTGTTGAGCAGCAGCACCAGCAGCAGAGCCACGTTGCCGCACACCGCCAGTACACTGGACACCAGCATCAGACCTGTGGATGACGTAGTCGTAGAACAGGGGTTTTCAACCTTTTTGACTCCAGGACCACCATTTATTCAGCATTTGAGCCACGGACCACCATTTGATGACATTTTCATCCCAAAGACCTAAAATTAAATTATTCTTTTGATTTTGTCCACAACTCCAGGCTGTATTTTGCCAACAAAACAGTGTAAACTTCTTAATTAAGTGGTGCTAATTCATATGATGAATATCTTAACTCTTGAGAGTGTAAAAATGAAACCAAATGGACCCGCAAGGGTCCATTTGGTTTCATTTTTACATTCTCAAGAGTTACCTCTGGTTAACCAACTGTCCATCATTTAGCCTGGGGACCACCTGGAACCTTCTCGAGGACCACTGGTGGTCCCCGGACCACCAGTTGAAAACTCCTGTCGTAGAAGATTAGATTCAGAGGCGACTGGGAGGGCCGGCGGTTCCAATGATTTCAACGAGCAAAGCAGTTATAGTGCAAAGTGCAGACGATTCCATCTTTTAAACCTTTACAACGTCTTTGCGAGCACAAGGGGAGAAATAAAATGTTTCCGCGGGGTATATATTTTTGGGAGTGCCACGATTGGCTGAAAAATGGCAACTTCTAGGGCAGGGGTCAGCAACCTGCGGCTCAGGAGCCACATGCAGCTCCAGAACACAGCCCTAGTGGCTCAGTGGCTGTAGCATTATTACATACACACACTGGGGTGATCCGCACCAAAATAATATAAACATTTCAGTCACCCAAAACGCGTTGCGCTGTCTGACAGTTGCCTGTTAAAGTAGCACTTGGCCATGTAAAAAAAAGCCCAGCAGTTATCAGAGGTCTCAGAGGTTTCAAACTGAACCACCCATTTTCAACAGTTTACTATGTCATTAATATACCTTAGAGATGTTGCGTGGACTAGAAATGGAGTTCTGTAAAACTCTATTTTTTTTAGAAACTCCATTTCTGAAGAAAGGACCTTTTTTCTGAGAGTGTGCACATTTGCACACTCTCAGGAAAAAAAAAATATAAAATGCGGCTCCAGACAGATTTTGAATTTAATTTTGGGAGGAAAATGGCTCTTTCATCATCTTGGGTTGCCAACCTCTGTTCTAGGGCAAGTTAACAAACCGGAAGACC